>ML800157.1:163608-201286 GCA_009831015.1 Picea engelmannii
GACGTTCTACATACCACCAGAAATGGCATGACATGTACTATCCATATAGAATAGTATTATCTGAAAATATGTCATAACTCATACCATTACCCATCAAACAAACTTGGGTCCATTACCCAAACCTAGGGTCTCCAACTTCTCATCTCCATAACTCTCTAACCGTGAGGAATTATGTGACGTTCCACATACCACCGGAAATGAAATGACAAGAACTATACATCTAGGATATTTTCCCTGACAAATTCACTTTCCCTCATCTCATTATTACATAATTAATCATGGGTTCTCTTACTCCACAAAGCGTCTTCCCGTGAGGGCTTTCACCATAAGGGGACCACTTTGGAGTTCATCCATATTTACTTCTTATCAACCATGACAAAACAATAATGAGTCATATTTACATCAAACACTATTGGGTCCATTACCCAAAACTTTTTCCTACGGGTCTTTCTTCAAGGGTTGACATCAATGACAACCAACCTTAATCAACAGACTAAACCTCAACCAGTTATTCAACAACCCACTAAACAAGTGTCTTAGATTTGGTCTCTTCAACATGAATCTGCTTCCTTGTTGATGATTTGGTTATAGGTCTGCCAAGTCTTTCTTTGTCAAGTACTTATGGACTAAACATCACTTTTTTTTTTCTAGTGGAGGTTTTTCTTCTACAATATTCTCATTTTCATGAAAGGTAAATTTCTCATCTGTAGGAATCTCATCTACAAGAATTGGCTTCTTTGTTGCAGACCTGGTGAATGGTTTCCTAGGCTTTTCCACTTTTGTTGTTTCAGGAGTGAAAAGGAGTTTTTTCCTTTCAGCTTGCTCCACTTACTGTCAGGGTTTCCTCAATGTTTATAGCTATATCAACATCTTGAAATGGATTTTTACCCTTTTTCATGGATCCTTTTCTAAGAGAAGTCTTGGTTGCAATGTTAGGGGTTTCAATCACAATAGGTTGTTCTTTTTCATCCCCCTTTTTCCTTTTCAAACTACTATAATTTTCTTTAGTACTTATGGAAGGGGTACTTCCCTTGGATGGTGGGTAACTAGTGTTTTCAGCACAAAATCTTAATGCAGACAAAAAAGAATTCCATTCTCTCTTTTCTTTCTTAAGTTCCTCAAGGACTAACAGTTTAATGAGACTGAAATGGAACAGACTAGGTTCAACTTGATTAAACTTAGCTTTTACTTTATCAGCCATTTTCCCCAGGCTTCTACAAATATAATATGGGATATTTAGGAATTTCTTACTTGTAAAGTGCATGACCAATATGATATGGTATAGGTACACCTTGTTGAATCTCCTCTCACAAGTGAAGTATCTATGTATTACTCTCAGCAGATGATCATGGTGTTCTAACATATAGCTCCTAGGCACCCCTTTTGATAGGTTCTCATTTTGAAATTTTGTTTTCAAATAATCATTGCAGTAGGAGGAATCCATAGGTGTCCCCTTGAACCACCTTTCACCTTGCAAGGACATCCCTGTTGTTGAGGCAATTGTTTTCTCAGTGACTTGAAACTCCAGTGATCCAACCTTCGTTTTAAACCCATAAAAATTTAAGGATAATTGTTTAGCCACCTCCATATGTCATATGTGTAGTTTTTCACAAAATGTGAGGCATCCTATTGCTTAGAAAGATTATCTGAAAATAGGATTTGAGTCCAACAATTTCAGACCTTAGGGTTCGAACCTCATTATGTCACCCCCCTTGTGTACTTTCTTCTTTTGATTGTTTTGATCCATGGTTGTTAGTAAAGAGTATTGTGATGATGGTGGGTGAAGAGGGTATAAAAACTTAAACATCATGTCGGGGAAGCCTGGTGTATTAGATTTTATTTGAAAGATAGAGCTACAGGGCTTTAGCAGCAGGGATTTCGCAGCAAAAAAGGTAGCACAGTTTTGATAGGAGATTAGGGTTTTAGCACCTGAGGAATCTGCAACAGAAAGTGAAGCTTCAAGGGTGTCCAATGATCAGTAATTATTTTAGAAACTAGAAATAGATTGATTTAATCCATCGATTTCATAGCAGACAAGTAATTTCGCAGTAAGTGCAGTTTCGCAACAAATGTAGGAAATTTCGCAGCGATAATCACAATTTCGTAGCAAATAAGATATTTGATGATTTAAAGGAGGAAACTACACATTACTATAAAACTTGATTTACAAGGGCTGTACCAATTTTCATGACCTCATTCCCACAATTTCTTAACCGTTATGGAGAGCTTTAAAGTGATTAGACATGATAGCTTAGTCGCTGCGAAAAGATAGGATATTTTGCAACGCATTTGAAATTGATTGGTTACACGTTTTGAAAAGGTACAAATTGGATTGGGAAAGCTATAAAACTTTTAGTACACATGAAAACATGCTCTCATGACCTTCTTAAAACAAGGTGTAATGATTTTAAGACTCACCCTCTCAAATGATGACAAAGGACCATATAACAAACTAAATTGACCTCAGGACCAGTCTGGCCACTTTAACTATGACTTGGAATGAAACTCTAACTCCCTAGACATGACTCAATCAAAACCAAATTGACTCACAAGTGAATGAACTCAAAAAAAAAAATTATCATGGTACATTGATCCTAGGACCTTGACACATGGTTTTTGAGAAGCCAATACATGACCACAAGACTTAATCAACAAAACCAATTGTCTTGACTTTGTAAATTAATACTCCTTAACATATTCAAGGAAAATAACGAATAGTTAATAATACTGGTTCATACAAGTAGTCAACGAAATTAAGGGTTGAAAAAAGACAATGAAAGAAAAAAATATAAGAAGATAAGAATGAGAGGAACTTTGAAGTGGAATGTCGCTAGCAAAGGATGAGATGGGAGGGAAGAGTGTTGGAGAATGGGAAATAAAGGGACAAGGATGTTTGGCCTTCCAATGACCCAACCAGGCCCAGCATTTCCTATATCCTCTAGGAAATGAACTTAGAAAGGGTCTTTGGGTGGAGTAGAAGAGGATGCAGAAGAAAATGATGATGATGTATATTGAAAAAAGACCAAGGAGCCATGAGACTTCATTCTAACGCTGCATTTGTTGAGAATAAAGATTGAGCAAACCACTTGAATGTTGGTTTTCCCATTTGGTTTGAGAATAAAGATGACCTCCTCCATTCAAAGAGTTGAGAATAACTCTAGATGATTATCCAGTGGGAAAGGCAATCTGTTGAGTTGGACGTGCCTGTGGCTGAGCACAAGGTGAACGTATGAAATCTCAAAGTGTTGTGTGCATTGTCATGTGAACAGAAATGAAGATGATGTATTAGCCTCCAATGAGAAAGTAGAGTTGACGAGAAGACTCTAGATGGTTCTCTTGTATGAGGCAGTGGGAAAGAAGATCTATAGAGTGGATGTGTATGTGGATGAGCACAGGTGAACGTGTGAAGATCTGGTTTTTTTGTGTAATGCAGTGAACCAAAGTTATGACATCCCTATGGATGTGCCCCTAGTGGATGAGCACTAGTGGGTGTATCAGATCCTTTGCTATATATTTTTCAAGAGTCAAACCTACCTGTAACCCTAAATGTTATGTAAGGGGTACAGGTCGGCCCCACCTTAATGTGATTAATAATAAATGTAAAATATAATTAATCTAGTCAATATTAATAATAATAATAATAATAATGAATTATAAAGTGACTTAGAGAGGTCGGCCCTATTGAACCAATAGAAACTTCAGTTGATAGGACAAGTCTAATATAATTAATGGAAGATTCCCCATTGTGGAATCATATCTTTCTTGTGAGTTTGGAAATTTCAGCAAGTACACTTCTTTGGCAAAAGGTGTGCACCTCTCTTGGGCACTAGTCTTCTAGGGTTTAAGCACCCTCTTGTGTGCTAGGTCTTTCTTGGTGGTGAAGGTCTTTCTCTTGAAGAATATAGCAAAGTATTTGGATGGGTTTTCTTCCCTTGTTGAGAAGGGTTTCCTAGGATACTTCTTGTGTTCTTTTGCATGGTGTTTCTTCTTGTGATCTTGGTTGCTGCAACATTCTTGTTTATGGTTAAGAAAAATGCAAATTGAAATGAACTACATGCTTAACCTATCATATTGAAAAATAAACATGGTATCAAAGCATAGGTCTTGAAAGAACCCATTGCACAAGCATCTACCAAGTCTCATCTTTTATCAGTCATCCCTCCTCTTCTGCAGAACCGTACGACCCTCCTAGGGTTTCCAGAAAATATGTATGGCCCTCTTCTTTTGGGTGTTTCAGCCCCTTAAAACTTGTACACTGGGGATACTTTTGGCATAGAAGAGTACGGCCTCTTCCATTGCATCTCCAGAAGCTCTCAAAATGAAATTCCGAGAAATTTTGATTTTTGGCCCTAGGGTTTCTAGGGTGCCGAAATTTCCTATAGAATATTAATTCTGGATTTATGAAGAAACGTTTTCCTTAATCAGCAAGCATCTATGTGATACTATCAAATTTATTGTTGGTGGTCATAAGTCCAATAGAATCCAAGGTTTCTAATTTAACCTAATTATTAGGTTTTCAAAATCCAATTGGCGAGAATTTGAAGAAACCAATCAAATGAAGAACAGAACATTAATAGAAGATAGGCTTGATGGAGCAAGCAACTTCATCCCCTGGAAATCAAAGCTTCTAGTCACTCTTGAAGAAGATGATCTCTTGGATGTGAAAACCAAAGTTCTACCAGCCACATCTACAGATATAGAGAAGAAGATAAGAAAGGAAGTAGATTTCAAAGAAAGAAAAATAATCATCTACTCAGTAAGAGATCACCTCTTGCCTCGTATTGCCAATCTGAAGATATCCTATGATATGTATGAAGTTCTAAAAGGAATGTTTGAAAGTGACAACACTCTTAGAGCTCTTACCTTAAAGAGCCAAGTTCAAAGTACCAAGATGACAAAGGGTGACTCAGTTTCACTCTTCTTTATGAAGTTATCAGATATTAAAGAATAGCTAGAGACCATTGGGGAAATCATGTCTAATAGAGAACTTGTCTTAACCACTCTCCAGAATCTTCCAAAATAATGGGAGCATTTCATTCAAAGTGTCATTGGAAGAGAAGATCTACCAACTTTTGATCGACTATGGACAGATTGCACTCAAGAATAACTTAGACTTAGAAACAGAGGAGTGGAAGATTCTTAAGAAGAAAATCATGCTCTTGCACTTCATACAAAGAAGGGAGGAAAATTCAAAATAAATTTTAGGCAAACATTTAAAGGTGAAAAGTCCTCATCCAATCCAGGTTATCAAAGAAGAGATGCATCAGAAATTCAATTCTTCAGATGTGACAAGTATGGACACATTGCAAGAAATTGTCCAACCAGGAAGAAAGGAAGACAATATGCTTCCACCACTGACATCGATCCAGATCCACATCAAAATAATGAAGAGAAGAGAGAGGAGAAGTACTTCCTCTAAAAGGATGTGACTACAAAACTAGGTAAATCATTTGATCTCAAATTTTATAGTTGATTGCATTTTTCAGATAAATGAAGGATATTATTCCTAGTGCAAAAGCTCTTAAAGACTTGGGCCATTATCCTTGGTATGGGATTCCAAACCATATTTAATTTGTTCATTATACAAGAACACGCAGAAACGTTATCCTTGAAGAAGCGATAGCCCTTCAAAGATCCAAAGAATCTCAAATGGAGATTGACATTAAAGCATATACCTTCTCCCCCTTCAGCAGTTCAGAGGGAGACATACCTTATTCCAATTGATACAGTTTCTTCAGTTGATATATTCAAAGATATTACAGTAGGGTGTAAAAATTCCTACCTAGACTCACTCTGCAAAGAGGCAGAGAAACATAAAAGCCTCTCAAGCCACATCCCGAGAAAGGAAAAGAGATTCTAGAGCTATCCTTCAGTCATGAGCCACTTCATTGATGATGAGCCTCCTTGTCTTAGAGGAGTAAGAAGAGAACAGGTATGGAAAGATGTCATAACAGAATAATATCAGTATGTCTTAAAAGAATGATGTATAAGATATTGTTCAGAGACCAAAAAAGAAGTTTGTGATGACCTCCAAGTGGACCTATAAAATTAAAATATGCAGTTGATAGAAGTGTCGAGAAATACAAAGAAAAATCTATAGCCAAAGGTTTCTCACAAATAGAGGAAGTTTTCTATGATGAGACACTTGATCCAGTAAGCTCGATACACTTCCATTCGTACTACCATCCATGATTTGGAAACTATATTATTACAATGTTGGTGATGAGAGCTTGATTTTGATGATGTATTTAGAAATCCTTGTTGTTGGATACAAATAAGCTTTGACTTATGATTTCGAGAAGAAGGATATGAGTATGGTACACCACTTCTTGAGACAATAAGTATGACAGAGGGCCAATGAGATTTTTCCTAAATCAAATAAAACATACAGTGGGAATATTAAAGAAGTTCAATATAATAGAATACAAATCCACCATGATGGATTTAAAGAAGAAAATAAATGACGATGATTCAGACGAGATTGATCCACAACTGATTGGATCATTGATGTATATGGTTGACACCAGGCCCAATTCATGTTATGCAGTGAATGTGCTTAGTCAATCCATGAGTTGGCCAAGACAGACTCACTGGATAGTAGTAAATCATGTATTGAGATATATACAAGGCACAACTGGTTATGGCTTGAGATATGCCTCCAATGTGAAATTGAGTTTGCAGGATATGTTGATTCAGATTGAGCAGAGAGTATAGTGGACCGAAAGAGCACATCCAAATGTTGTCTTACCATGAATTTTTCCATGGTTTCCTAATGCAGCAGGAAACAAAACTTTGTGGCCTTGAGTACCACAGAGGCAGAGTATATATCAGTAAGTGTGCGAACCAATGTGGCTTCACAAGCTTCTAACATATTTACTTGACCATGAGATGGATCCTATGATGATAACCAAGAGTCGTGTTTAAAGATCCTTGAGAATCCAATGTTTCCTATTGGATCGAAACATGATGAGATGAAGTATCCTTATATCATAGATATGATGCAGAGGAAAATCATACACATGCAGTACATTCCTACACATGAGAAGATTATAGACATCTGCACCAGACTAACCTGGTGAAAAATGCCTTCCTAATTAAGAGGGAGTATTGATGACTCTAGCCAAAAACAAAATTTAGAGAACATTTGTATGACACTTGGCATGATGAAGAATGCCTCCCTAGATGAGAGGGAGTGTTTTTGAATGTAGCTATGTGATACATTCTCTAGCTTACAAACCTGTGAGGTGTGGATCATTGCAGCTATGTAAGTCTTTCTCTCAACTTACAAACCTAAGAGAAAGCCCCTAAGAAGGGTACCTGGTTCCTTCCTGAGACACAGCTAGGAACATAGAGATGACCTCATCCATTCAGAGAGTTGAGAATAACTCCAGATGATTATCCAGTGGGAAGGGCGATCTGTTGAGTTGGACGTGCCTATGGCTGATCACAAAGTGAACGTGTGAAATCCCAAAGTGTTGGGTGCATTTTCATGTGAACAGAAATGAAGATGATGTATTAGCCTCCTCTGAGCAAGCATATTTGACAATAAGACTCCAAATGGTTCTCTTGTATGAGGCAATGGGAAAGAAGATCTGTAGAGTGGATGTTCATGTGGATGAACACAGGTGAACGTGTGAAGATCTGGTTCTTCTGTGTAATGCAGTGAACCAGAGTTATGACATCCCTATGGTGTGCCCCTAATGGATGAGCACTAGTGGGTGTATCAAATCCTTTGTTATATATTGTTCAAGATTCAAACCTACATGTAACCCTAATTGTTATGTAAGGGGTACAATTCAGCCCCACCTTAATGTGATTAATAATAAATGTAAAATATAATTAATCTGGTCAATATTAATTATAATAATAATAATAATAACAATAATGAATTATAATGTGACTTAGAGAGGTCAGCCCTATTGAGCGAATAGACACTTCAGTTGATATGACAATTCTAATATAAGTAAGGGAAGATTCCCCATTGTGGAATCATATCTTTCTTGTGAGTTTAGAAATTTCAGCAAGTACACTCCTTTGGCAAAAGGTGCACACCTCTCTTGGGTGCTAGTCTTCTAGGGTTTAAGCACCCTCTTGTGTGCTAGGTCTTTCTTGGTGGCGAAGGTATTTCTCTTGAAGAAAATAGCAAAGGATTTGGTTGGGTTTTCTTCCCTTATTGAGAAGGGTTTCGCAGGATACTTCTTATGTTCTTGTGCATGGTGTTTCTTCTTGTGATCTTGGTTGTTGCAACATTCTTGTTTATGGTTAAGACAAATGCAAATTGAAATGAACTACATGATTAACCTATCATATTGAAAAATCAACATGCATTATGCATTAACTTACAACCATTCAATTGAAAAGACAATGTAGGATGGTCATATGCATGGAAAATTAGTATTTGAAGTCTGGTGTTAATTGATTACTACATATATTCCATTGAAAAAAATTACTTGTTTGTTATTTTATCTTTGGATGAGAATTGATGGAGGGAAGTGTTGTTAGTATGAGAATGCTCTAATGTTGTTTATGGAATGTAAGTGAATGGAAATAAGTTTGTTGGGCTGAATGGTGCACAAAATGTATGAATTTGTTGATATTATAAGCAAAGCATAAGTGTCTTCTTAATGTTGGGTATTCGCTTGAGGACTGTTCATGGACTAGATTATGTTATAGCCATATAATTGAATGTCCACATTCAACACATTTGAGTAAATTCCCATAGCCAACTAATAAATATACTTATAGTTTCATAAAAGTGGGATATGATTGTTGAATGAGAGTTGTAATTGCACAATCACAACCATAGAGTGCACTCAAATCTATTTTGTACATGTATAAACACTTGGAAGTATATGGCATAGAAGGCGTGTTGGATTTTACAGTGCTTGAACAAATACAAATAGATATCAATTGAATGTTGGGATAGAATGATCACATATATGTGGTGTTACCATCAATAGGCGCATTCAAAGAATATATAGCTCTTTGAGTTGTGTTGTACATTCCAATATATAAGTGCATTGTTTATTTTAGTTGGCAATGGAAGTTGTATGTTGATTTGTACATTAAGTCTCAGTGGTTATTTGGTTGGGTGTCCATCCTAACACAACAATAAATAAACCAAGCATTAGAAGCCAAATCAAAACAAAGGTTTCAATACATGCCATATCATCTATACACTTAATAATACACTGAGAATGAAAGCCTTGAAAACAATTCTAAATATAGAGATCTCTGCATAATTTTGAGAACAAAAACCAAATTTCATTTCCATAGAAGATCCATGTTGGTGAAATGTGAGGGATATAAGTCTCGCATTTATGGTTATATTGGTATCAGAGTAGTTGAGTTATTGACCTTTGTTACCCCCCAGCCTAGGGGTAACCAAGGATATGATGTCTCGAGGCCCACAGGTTGAAGAGATGGAGTGTCAAGAGCCAGATGACCAACTGAGCCCACATTGAGCAGACAGAGCCCTTCCTCTCCACCACACATCACCATTCATCGTTATCAACATAGCAACATCCACCACACCAGCCTGGCCTAGAAAGGAAAACATATCTTGCTTCATGAGGTAAAAAATTTGGTCTCATGGTAAATGTCATTTTAATAATTGAAGCATTTGAGCATGTTGCAAAGGGTCCTTTCTTTATTATGAAAATGTTTGCTTGGAAATTATAAATTTTGCCTCATTTCACCTTGGTGGTTGACATGGTTTCATAGTAAGTGGTTCACCCCTTGGAAAAGGGTTTCTACTAGGGGGTATCCTTGAAGGGTCATCGTACCATTCCCACTCATACTTTCCACTTTCCACACTTATTCCACTCAGTTTCCTCATCTTTTGGGTCTTCAGGTTCATTGACCCCAAAAAGGGCTTGTACTTCATTTTATGGGAAGAAGGGGTTGAAGGCCCAAAGGTGTTGTAGCTCACAAAAGTTAAAATCCATAAATTATCCTTCTAGATGCTCGCCCTAAGGTCCTAAGAGAAATGAAATGTTTTTCCATAAAAAAATGAAGGACCTTTAGAAAGAAAACAAATAATTAATAAGTGTCTTGCTTAATGGGGGTCGAATGCATTTGTGGTGTATTTTAATTCCCAGTGCATATTGTTGGTTATGGAGCTTGATTATCTTCTTGATTCAGAGGTCTTTGTTTTCAGTCATGTTTATACCCCATGAAGATTTTACACCCCAGAATAATGTACACTCCTCCATGCGAGGGAGTGCAGGGGGGGGTTACCTCCCTTGCGGGGTCCAGGGGGTCCTTCCCCCTAGCTGGGGTGTCCGGGGGCAAGGGAGCCCCCAACGAGGGTTTGGGGGATAGCGTCCCCCGATGGGGGTTTGGGGGCGAAGCCCTTGAAGGAAAAATTGCCTTGTAAATGTATATTATAATTTCATAGTAAATATGGACAGTTCATTATAAGGTCGAAGATCTGACAGTAGAAGTTATGTTAGGGTTTTTTTCCCTAGAAGGCAACCCTCCTTTATGAGGGAAATGTATTCTGGATATGCATCATTGCGAATATTGTATTCTGAGTGAGGAGACTGTGAGAGAAATAAGAGGAAGTTACAACGGGTGTGTTGTAGGTTGTATCCCTTCATTTGTTGGATAATAATAAAGGAAGGACCTGTAAATTTCTCTAGTGAACGTAGCCCACACTGGGTGAACCACATATATCTGTGTCTCTATTGTATTGTGTATCTTTCATGTTTTATTTCCGCATTTATTTTATTTTATTGCTCAGTGATCCTATTTTTATAACACATATGGCACTCAATGTATTCTAACTTCAAGTGGAATTGTGGTGCTTCTTGTCTTTCCTTGCACATAGCACTCAATGTTCTGACCATAACAAATGAAAGAAAATAAGGGTCTTGTAAAAATGTTGCATTGTAAACGAAGGATGCAACACACCCTACACAAAGGCACCCAAAAATGAGAGAGCATGATCATTTGATATGTCAAGAACCCCATGCCAAAAATTCATACCCCATATCCACCTCATATTCACTACATGGCCTAGAGAGGATCTATGGCATGTTTGGCACATTTGGCGATGTTGTGGGCTTGAAGCCCCACACTATGGCTTGATTTGGGGATGATGTGGCACTCTTCTATCATAATGTCCTAGCCTTTGGAGGATTTTCCATCGCACGTACCACCTTGGAGAGATATTTTGTGGGCTAACATCCCATAATTTTGTTATTTTTGGTCATTTTGTAGCCTATGTGGGCAAAATTTTCTCTCTTGGGCAATTTGCTCTCTTTTATTTTCTTGTCATTGTGGATGTTACACTTGTCTATTGGTGGAAAAAAGGCTAGAGGACTCTCTTGGATGCTTCTTCTTGGAAAATTGTTAGAATATCTTTGATAAATAAGGGCGTTGCATGTTATCTCTTGGATTACGTAAGGAATTTCTGCAATCTTGAGTGTTTCTTCATAATTTCAAGGTTATTAAATCAAACCCTAGGATGAGTATAAGGGCATACACCCTCCATCAAGGAATTTTCTTCTATTGTCATTGAAAGGGATTAAGGATTTGCAACAAGGAGTAACAAGGTTTACACCCTTGTAGCAAGACCTTGCTAGGGTTTATCTTCTCTAGGGAGTAAAAGGGTTTACAACCCTAGAAGATTATCAAACCCTAGTTAAACTTGGATTTCTAAGCTAGACGATTTGGAGTTTTTGTGTATTATTTGGTTTTATCTCAAAGAATATTTTTATTCTCTTTGTTGCCTAGGTTTTTTTCTAAGCAAGAGACTCCATTAACCCAATAGATAAGGCACAATTGCATTGAGATTGAATATTGTTGCATTGCTAAATGTTAAATTTAAGAGATTGAATTGTTCAAGGTTGGATTTAAATTATATATGTTATTGGATTGCTTGTCCTCCAAGGGCGTCTTGATTTGATAAGTGATTGTGTTGTTGTAATAAACATTAAGCTACATCCATTAGGGCTACAACAAACTCACTCTTTCATACTCTTTTACAACTTTTCTACCATTGAAAATTACTTGTAAGTTGAAATAATTGATTTATTGATAATAAGTTATTAATTGGATGGTTTACTTGCTAATTTCAATGGATAGAAATTTTTGTTGTAGCAAAAGTTTGCTACAGCCATTGGGTTGTCATAAATACTTATTGATAGTATTCTTTAACAACACTCTTTTGCTATTAAAGTATTGGTTTAAACATTGGAATATTATATACTAATTGCAAGCATTGATATCCAATATTATATGTTGACTTTGATTATCTGATATGCATTTTTTACAAGTTTAATATTGTTGATATATCATTGTTTATTGCCGCAATTTTGGGACAACAAGGTTTCTTTCTGAATTCCCAGTTGTCTTGGGTCTTTTTACATTATATATTGTCTTGGTTTGGTTTTTCTAACATTGTTTTGCAGGTACATAACATTGGAAACCATTTACCAACTCCATAGACTCTCTCCTCAAGCCTCAAGTTCATCTTAGACCTTGACCTATAGGGGTGTTATTCTATCTCCTTACTTCCGCCCTTTCACCCCCCTAGGGTCACTCGGGAATCCTCTCTTATGTTGAACTTGTCCTTCACTAAAATGAGGGGGATATCCATTGATGTGACAATTATAGGTGTCCTCAGTTGTGTCACATACTTGTTTCTTGGGCTAGGCTTTTCCCAAACTACAATCTTGTGATAACAACCTTGACATAGTTATTATCACTTTGAGGAGAAACCAAACCCAACATGGGTAAAGCACTGAATGAGAGATTGGAATACCTAAGGGCCATAAAATGTGCAAATCCAAGAGGATAAACAACACTTGAAGGATAAGGCACAGATGTTTGAACAGAGAATAACAGAGCTAGAAAATGACTGAGACCATTAACAAATTATTTCCTTTGATAAAGGATCACTTTGTTAAGCAACAAGAGTCCTCACCACTGTGATGGCAGGTTGGGACAAGAGCAAAGTTCAACTTGTGCAATTGTGAGAGAAGGTAATTCAACTTGATAATTGGCAAGAGGAGAGGTTCACTCAAATTATGGCTCAGTTGTACCAAGTGTTAGAAACAAAGGAGGAGTGATTGGCCAAGCTATAGGTAGTTATCCAAGAGACTAAGGAATCAAAGCAACCTTCCATTGTTATTGCAGAAACCAATGTATAAATTTCATCCCTCTTTGACTTTTAATGCAAAATAAAAATTTCACCTATTTGACTAGAGGTTTTTCAAATATTAATCCCGTGAATTTTCAACTTAGGGCTATTATGAAATAGAGTATAAAAAAGCAATGGAAAGTGTACAATATCTCACTTTATGATAGCCTAATCTTCTAGGTAATCCAAGGAAAAAATATACCAGACAACTTGGATAAGTTTAAGCCCTCTATGACAACTTATCACACATAAACTAGATTTAAAAAATCATTTTTACAACATTTGTAACAACAATAAAACAACAGATATAGTAGTAGCAAAACAACCCATAGATTCTTCAATGATGATGTCAAATTCCTTAACAATTATCCTTTTACTTATGTCAAATCATCAAGACATATAGTTGTAAATAACAATACATGAAGAACATACATGGATGAAAGTCAAGATGAAGTACACATATATACCATAGCCTTCTCTCAAGGCTAGTAAAAGATCATTATCTATCCAAAACCCTAGCTAGGGAAAACATTAAAACGTTAGTTTAACTAAGGAGCTCTAATATGCAAAAATAATTGCAACACATTATCCAAGGCAAGACATCCTCTTCTATTATTCTTCTCCACCAAAGGTACCCAAGGGTTTTATCACAAAACCCTAATCTCAAACATGTAATGTGTCAAAAAATGAAACACACTTCCACACTAAACCTAACAGAAGAGAAGAAGAATTTAATCAAGAACTTGAATGACAAAGCAATCACAAAGTACACAGATATTTTACCCTGGAAACCCAAACCAGGAAAACCAACATTCCTTTAATGTTTTGCTCTCTTTTTTTCTTATTCAATATGAATAAAAGGTTAGATGTCTAACCTTGGTCCACACCTAAGACACAATCTACATCACACCCTCTTTCCTGTGCAAGAGAAACCCTGTAGCCAATTTGACTTACATTTGCATGACCATCAACCTACATCTAAAGATTGGTTATCTTATGATTCATTGATTAGCCTTTACAGCCTTACAACACGCCTCTTTATAGGATTTACAACAGAAAAAACTCTAAAGACATGGAGCCCAAAAATAGTTACATATCATTGGCTACAAATCTCTCGAATCTTTGGATTTTGTTACAGTTGAATCCAATTCATATTACTAGTCGACTACCAGTCGGCCTTCATTTAGTCTGCAGTCGATCGCCACATGCTCGCATGTCGACCTCTTGTCGGTTGACCTATTTGACTTGTTTTCGATGCCTTTACCATGTTGAACCACCTCAAACTTCGACTTCGACTTTACCCAGTCGACTAACCTCGACCTTCAAATTGTTGTCAATCTACCTCGACCCTCGACCTGTTGTCAATCCACCTAGACTTCGATCGTCAGTCAATCCACCTCGACTAGACTTTCACTTTCACTACAAAGAATATAACAACCCAATATTCTTCTACTTTTTGTCTTCTTTGCTGAAACCAAGAGATTCATGAACTTTCATTCACCTACCCAGGGCAGCAATGCCCATTTCCTCTCTTCACCAAGAGAACTTCACAGCACTGACAAACTTGGTCAAAGAGTCTGTTATGTTTTCCAATGTGCATGCTTTCTCCAGTAGCACCTTGCTACTTTCCACCATGTATCTCACAAAATGGTATTATGCATCGATGTGCTTAGTCTTTGAACGATAAGTAGGGTTATTTGCCAAAAGTATTGTGCTTATACTGTTGCAACTTATCTTCATAGCTCTCTCCTCAAACCTAATTCTTGAACACAACCTTTGCATCCATAATTCTTCTTTGCTTCCATGAGTGGTTGCCATGTATTCAGATTTTGTTGTTGACAAGGCTATGACCACCTGTCACTTACTCATCCAGCTTGTTGCTCCACCGAACATCTTGAATACATGTCCATTGGTCAACCTTTTTTGATCCAGATCTCCATCCCAGCCGGCATCAACAAATCCATGTACATTTAATTTACCACTATCACCTCCATGTCTTCCTTGGTAGCATATAGCATAGTCCTTCATGCCACAAAAATACATGAATACTCTCTTGACATTTGTCCAGTGCTCCTTCTCTAATGTCGATATGTACCTGCTCAACACTCCCACTACATGGGAAATGTCTGGTCGAGTGCAGACCATCGCATACATTAGACTGGCAATAGCACTTGCATAGGAAATAAGTGACATGTCATTTATTTCTTCATGTGTCTTTGGACACTGTTCAACAGTTAGCCTTGCTCCCACAGGAATTGGCACCTTCACTAGTTTGCAATCCTGCAAGTTGAAACATTTCAAAATTGTTTTAATATACTTTTTTTGATTCAACTATAGCTATCTAGCAGCTCGATCTCTCTTAATCTCCATTCTGAGAATGAATTTAGATGCACCAAGATCCTTCATGTCAAACTTGGGGGATAGATGCTTCTTCACCTACTTTATTGTGTCCATGTTGTTTCCAATCAACAACATTTCATCAACATACAAAGATACATATATGAAATGCCCACCTTCTTCTTTGGAATATATGCAGTGATCAGCTTTGCTTCTCACAAATCCAAAAATAAGGATGTATGTGTCAAACTTCTGGTACCACATCCTTGGTAATTGATTTAGAACATAAAGGGATATTTTCAGTTTACACACCAACTTTTTCTTACCCTTTACTAAAAATCCTTCAGGTTGTTTCATATAGATTTCCCCTTCCAGGGCCCCATGTAGGAACGTTGTCTTCACATCCATCTGTTCTATTTTCAGATCAAATGTTGCAGCCAGAGACATTAGTACTCTAATGGAAGTTAATTTTGCAACATGGGAAAAAATATCGTCGAAGTTGACTCCCTCATCTTGGGAATATCATTTCGCTATCATTTGAGCTTTGAACTTCTCGACTTATCTGGCGACATTCATCTTCTTCTTGAATACCCATTTTCTATCAATGGGATTTCTTCCACTAGGAAACTTGACTAGGTCCCATGTCTCATTCTTGTACAAGGATTCCATCTCTTCGACCATGGCGTCCTTCCATAGTTTACCCTCTATCGATTCGACTACCTCACCAATCAACTTGGGCTCATCGTCGATGGAAGTTAACACAAATGCAGAACGAAAGTCGGGCGGACTATACCTTTCGACTAGTTTTCTTACTCTTTCTCACCTCCTTACTACCAGAGTTTGTTATTCCACCTCTTCCTCTGATTCAACCGACTCATCTAAATCATCTTCTTCCTTCCTCAGTTCAAATCACATCGTCTCAGGATTATTCCTGATCTGAACAATTTCCTCATGCTCAAACTTACCTTTGAATTCTATGAAGAGCACATATCGATTGTACATTATTTTCCTTGATTTAGGATCCTAGAGCTTATATCCATTCATTCCTTCTTTGTATCCAATGAAAATACATTTGACTACCTTCTTTTCCATATTTCTCCTCTTTTCCTCGGGAACATGCACAAATGCATCATAGCCAAATACTTTGAGATGTGAAACTGAAGGCTTCTTACCTGACCATACCTCATGTGGAGTCATGTCAACAAGCACCAATGAAGGAGACATATTCACCAGATATCTTGCAGTGACGACTACCTCCGCCCAAAATTATTGTGCGATCCCAACACCACTGAGCATGCTCCTTGCCTTCTCCATCAATGTTATGTTCATTCTCTCGGCAAATCCATTTTGTTGTGGAGTATATTGTGTGGTATTTTGGTGTGTTATGCCACATTGCTTACAGAACTGATCAAATTATTTTCCACAGAATTCACCATCAATGTAATTTCTCAACACCTTAATCTTCTTATCTGTCTAGTTTTCTACAAGAGATTTAAACTCTTTAAATTTCTCGAAAACCTTTTATTTCTTCCTCAGGAAATATATCCATGTCTTCCTAGAAAAATCATCTATGAAGGAGACATCATACAAGGATCCACCAAGTGAAGGCACTGTAACCAAGGAAAACACATCACTATGCACCAATTCTATAATCTCATTTTCCCTTGTCACTCTAGATGGGAACCTCACCCGACTTTTTTTTCCATATATGCAATGTTCACAAAAGTCAACTTCTAAACCACATTCATGAAAACCTTCGACCATACCTTTGGTGTGCATAGCTTAAAGTATTTTTTCTCCAATGTGTCCCATCCTCTCATGCCATAGCATGGTCAAGTCAACTTTATCATGTCTTGTTGAGTCAGTTTGTACCGAATCAGCCCGAGATGAGTCAAATTCAAGTTGACTTCAGGAGAAATGATGTTGTTGCATCTAGTCGAGTCGACATTCCCTAAAAAATTGTATAGGGCTCCAATCCAAACTCCTTTCATTAATACCATCACACCTCTAACAATCTTGCACGAATCCTTCTGAAATAGAGTGTGCACTCCAACATCACTCATATTTCTGACATATATGAGGTTTATTTCCAAACTAGGAATGTGTAGCACACATGGAAGGGTTATTTTCCTCCCTTCATATAGTATTATTCAAACTCTTCCTCGTCCGACAATTTTGGTTGTCAAGTCGTCCCCCAAGAACACATCACCTCCATCATATCATTCATACTCGCATAACCATTCTCTATGTGGTGTCATATGATAGGATGCTCCTGAGTCGATCAACCAAACACCTTGATCTGACTGTGTACTGGTCGACGCTAGGTACACATCACCTCTCTCATTTGGGGTCGTCTTTCTCTTAGTCGATTGCTTCTCATCGAATCTCGTACTGACTTCCATCGCCCTCGACTTACAGTCCTTTTTCTAATTCCCAGCTTTACTACATTTCTAGCATCTTCTTGTCAATTGAACCAGGGATTTAGATATACCCTTCAAATTAGAATTTCTACCAGAGAATTTGCCTTTATCTCTTTCAATCGGTTGACCTCTCACCACTAAAGCATTTTTGGTCGATCCTTCCATGTTCTTTCTTCTCATTTATTCTGACAATCGAGAAGAAACCACATGTTCTCCCGCTAGTGTGGTTGTATTACTCCCTATAGCCACGACTAAGCTATCCCAAGAGTATGGAAAATAACATAATAGGCTTATACACTTCTCCTCCTTGGCGATTTTAATATCCACACACAATAACTGGCTTAAAATGGTATTAAACGCATTTAAATGATCAGTCATTGAATTTCCATCACTCGTTCTTAGAAGATATAATTTATTTATGAGAAATAACTTATTTACCAGAGATTTCGACTGGTATAAGATTCCCATGTTGTCCCACGGTTTCTTGGTTGAATCTCCACCTGAGACATTCAGTAGTATTGAATCTGCAAAACAAAGTTGAATCATACTTCTTACTCTGCTTTCAATTTTCTCCTATTCTTTTGTCAAAATTCCTTTCGGATGGGTACCTGGATAGACCGTTGTTCATTGTTCTTGATCTACAAGAATATATTCCATTTTAATCTTCCAAAGCTCAAAATTCTGGCCATTGAATTTTTCTATCTCTATTCTTGGAATGCTCGCCATTATTTACCACAATATTTAACACAATTTATGACTTACAACTCTTATTGTACTTAGGTTTTAGTTCTTAGATTCAATATTGGTATATCAATATCTAATACACATTTCAAAGCTTAACACAACTCGGATACCACTTGTCAGGAAATGAGACACACTACCACACTAAACCTAGCAGAAGAGAAGAAGAATTTAATCAAGAACGTAAATGACAAAGCAATCACATAATACACAGATATTTTACCCTAGAAAACCAGCATTCCTTGAGCATTCTACTCTCTTGTTGTCTTATTCAATCTGAATAAAAGTTTACATGTCTAGCCTTGGTCCACATCTAAGACACAATCGACATCATACCCTCTTGTTTGCACAAGAACAACCCTGTAGAAAATATGGCTTACATCTGCATGACCATCAACCTACATCTAAATATTTCTCTAAAGATTTGCTATCTTATGATTCATTGATTAGCCTTTACGGCCTTACAACACACCTCTTTATAGGCTTTAAAATAGGAAAAATCCTAAAGACATGGCACCTAAAAATGGTTACAGATCCATGCAGATCATTTGCTATAAATCTCGAGATTCTGTTATAGTCAAATCCAAGTCAGATTACCAGTCGACTGCCAGTCGGCCTTCATTCGGTCTTCAGTCAGTTGCCACACTGATCAAAATCTGGACCAGGGGTCAAATTTTAGCTCAAAAATCAACGTTCTCGGAATTTCCTCAAAACGAACGAGAGCGTATCCCTCATCGTTGCGAACCCAACGCAACTTGTTTCATCTCAAACAGATGTCGGGAGCGAGAGATATCGCGATCTGTTCGAATTGTCAAACAGGTAAAAAAAGGACGTTGACTGTGCAGTCCGTACGGATGCTGACGTGGCATGTCCGTACGATGATGTGTTAGATATGAATGGAAGAGGTACGACCACTGACATGGCAAGTGATGTGGCATTCATTTATTGGCTGACAGTTGGGTGAATGTTGTTGCGACACGTGGCAGTTATTGGGCAAATGGTGTGGTGCCACGTGGCCTAGTCATGGGCTGCCACGTGGCACCCCTTTATTGGTTATGGTTTGTTAATCAAAATTTTATGGAGTCCATGGGGGTTGAACCCCCGACCTCCCCTATGGCTCGCGCTTTGGTAGTGTGTGGGCTACCACTAGCCCACACGGTGGTGCTTGTTTATACACTGGGTTTAATTACATTTGAATTGTATCGGAATGAGATTTGGGGCGCGTCCGCGCTGGGGCATAGCCCCAGCCCCGGTCGCATGTATTGATATATGACCACCACTTTACACATAGAGCGTGCATAGTTATGGTGGGAATTTTTATTTGTTTTTAATGGTTAGCCCCTGGTCGTATAACACTACCATATGACCCTCTCCTCCATTTGTTGCGCGCGCGGGGTTTTCAAATGTTTAGCCTGTGGTTTCGGCGTTTATACATGTGACCATGTGTGTTATGTGGGTGGGTTTTGGTTTGTGTTTAAACGGTTATGCAACCACACACCCTCCACTTGTCACACATATATTCGCCCTTGGAAACTCAGCCCTTTTTGTTTTTACGCGTGGTCGTATGGAGGACCTTATGACCGTGGTCTTGGCGGTTAGGGGCTGGCGCGCCCATAACTGTCCTACAGTTTGGACCATTTGGTTATGCACAGTGTTGGGTTTAAACATGCATTTTGGAGCATGTTCTGGGTTCAAGCACACAGGAGGTGCGTTTTGGCGAACCAGAGCCAGCAAGCTTGAAGGAAGAGGATGGCAGGAGGCCTATCTTTCTCATTTTTTGGCCGATTGAGGTGTCGTAAAAGCCCAGCTAGGGGTTTTTGGATGTCCTGAATCCATTGGTACTGTTATCAAGGCCATTTGAAGACTTATTTTGCAAGTTTTTATCCATTGAAGTTTCAGCAAGCTCAAGGGAGCTTGAAGCCCTCATTGATTGAGAACATGTTTTGGTGAGCCTATGTTTTTTTTTTGTGAATGAATAATCATTTTTAGCTAATTGTTATGCTATGAACACATTGGGACAGGTTTCAGAGGCTTTTGAGGACTTTTACAGGTGTTTTTTCCAAAGATAAGCTCAGGGAAGCTTATGGCCACATGTAGAAGAGGTTATGGCCGGATGAGCCATGATCCGTTTTCAGAGTTTTATTAGTCATTTTTGGGGGTTTTATGTGTTCTGATCCAAATGGTACAGTCTATTTTTCCATTGGAGTTTAGCATCATCTTGTAAAAGAACTTTTGACAAATTAATCCCAGAGAGCCAAGTCCATTAATGGAGGCTCAAGGAGATGTAGCCCGGAGGGGGGTGAACTCCTTTATCATCTTGTTCTTGTTGTGAGTTTGATGGTTTATTTGCTGCAATTTATGTTGTTGTGTATTTATTTAAAGTACATTTTTAACCATTTAAAAGAACATATCCTCACACATGAACATTCAAAAGAAGATTCATAAACTTGGCACATAATTTTATCTTGCATATTTTAACACATGAAGCAAGGTCCTGTAAAGTTTATTTTTATGAAGTAGAGGGTGCTTGCATAGCATAACAAGTCAGCCTTCTATTTTCATATCACACACACCCACCTATCAACCTCTTGTCAGTTGACCTGTTCGACTTGTTGTGGATGCCTTTACCATGGAAAACTGCCTCAACCTTCGACTTCAACTTTACCTGGTTGAATAACCTCGACCTTCAACTTACAGTTGATATACCTCAACCCTCGACCTGTTGTTGATCCACCTTGACTTTGATCACCAGTCGATCCACCTTGAATAGACTTTCACTTTAACTGCAAAGAATATAACAACCCAACACAATGGATAAAACCTAACCCTATACTTCCAAGATGCTCCAAGATACTCCAAGAAGACCAAGAAACCCTAACATCTCTAATGGAGAGAGAGAAACAAGAGTGATCATCACCACCATCTCCTCTACAAGAGAAAAATCTAAATGAAGACATCTATAGACTTCATAACTCCTCCTAGGGTTCATGAGGAAACCCTAGCGACTTCCTTCAAGAAGCTAAGTACAAAGAAAAGAGTTACAATGATGTGATTTGATGATTATGAGAAGGAATCTCTCCTGCCTCTATTTATATGAAAGGTAAGGTATGCCAACAATACAATGTGGTCCTAATCCCTTACAAGAAACTTACAATGAGCACTTGTAGGCCGAAACAAGTGAAGTGATCCACTCCAAATTACACGTGTCATCCTCCAAGATGATGTTGTACACAATAAGGGCTCCAAGATGAGGTAGCTACATAAGTTGTTTCCACATCTCTCCATTACAAGCCTCCATGGACTCCATCAATCATCCTAAGAAATGTACTCTACTAGGTCAACTACTCCTTGCAAGAACATTGTCGTAGCTCAGGCCTCCCTGAGCTAACTCCAAGCTTCCAAATAAAAATCCAAGAAACCCCATAGTATTTAGGGCTTAATGCCCTCCTATAATATGCACAAACCTCCTCCTCCCAAGTAGGGAATTCTCCAAGCAAGTGAACCCTCCATGTGTCCATGATGAAGGGCATCCACCAATCTATCAAAATAACTCCAATGTCTAAGGGAATTATACCAAGCTAGCACCTATCTGAGGTGTAGAAATCATTGAGCAAGTTGTCTCCACCATGCTAATCCATCACAAACTATCTCCCATGCACCAATCCATCTCAAAACATCCAAGGTTTTACCATACACCATGTACCCCAAATCTCATGAATCACCCCAAACAGGGTGGAAACACTATCAGAGTAACCCCAAAAACTAATAGCCAACACCATGACCCAGACAAGCATGGTAACCTCACCTTCAGTAAACCTTTCTCAATGGTACTTGGGTGATTTTGCAAAGCATACTAGAGGCATCGGTTCTAAGATTTTAATAAAGATGGGATACAATGGTCAAGGGCCATGCAAGAGAATTCAAGGAATTGTAAGCTCCATTTTAGTTGAACTGGGGGTCAATCATGAAGGCCTAGGTTTTGGTGGCATGAAGGAAAAGGCCATGTCCACCAAGGTAACTTTTGTGAACCCAAAAGATGTGGTAAATGCGGTCTTCTCATTAGAATAAAGGGCAACAACAAATGAAAATGGAAACACACTACCACTTGATCCTTCTTTGGAAAATTGAAAAAAAACAACTATGAGGAAATTTCAAAGACTCGGTCTACACCAACACTCAAAAGAAGTAGAAAGACAATCAGTTAAAACATGAAGAACAAGAGCAAGAGGTGTGCATAAAGAAAGACATCCCTTGTTTGTTATTGTTGCAAGAATAAAGGAGATATTGAGGCTTATTCCTAGGATAAGCAAGCCACATGCCATAATACTAAATGATTTTAGAGGAAGAATGGAAATAAAAATTCCCCAACACGACAACAAATTTAGAGGCACATAAAGAAAAAGAGAATGCCAAGAAATACATGCAACAATAGAAACTTTTTCCAGTACTACAAGATGAATGGACATTGGGAAGCCAAGTGTTTGAGGCTTCATCCAAAATGTCATCCCATGAAACTCACAACCAAGAGAAGAGTGTGGAGAGTAAAGGTTAAAGGGAATGAAGACCTCCCTGCATTTTTGGCCCGGGGAGCAGAAAATTGCCTAAGGATTTACAACAATACATGAGGTCGACTTCACCAATGAAGTGACCAACAAGATTATGGCAATGTCCAAGGAAACCATTATCTAGATTTTACCTTCAATATTGCACTGGAATTTCCCCTTCTTGGAGATGTGTCAAAGATTGATGCATGGAGGTCATTGATATTGGGGATTCCTTGAATGATTGGTTTTTCATTGCTTGGTAGTATTTATGCACTTTATTGCATCTACAACATTGTGATAGTGGTTCCCCTTGAAGTAATTCTCTAGGATACATTTATATTGGGTAAACCATTAGCTACAACAGTTTCTCGAAGTCTTCCACGAGCTAATCCTTGTTCTATCCAGATCTTGAGGCATTTCCCTTTTCCTAAAGACCTTAGGCATTGATTCCACCTACAACCATACATTTGTATGATTTGTCAATTGTTTTGGGTCAAATAAAGTGTTGTGTTTACACACAAAGGATGGAATTCAATTAACATTGTTGTATATACAAAGAGTTGTGTAAACACATGCAAACATCATAGTTGTTTTGATGTTGGAAAGAAAATTTGAATTGCTAAGCAATTGATCTCAGCAGAAGAAGGTAGTGGCATAGTTATTATTTGTTGGAGCATGTATATGCATACAAATCTTCAATGACCAAAGGAATGGCTACTAGGAAGGTTAACAAAGTTATCGAGTTAATGAGAACTGTGACCTCAAAAAGAGAACTCTAGCCCTTAAAACCCATATCTTTGCATAAAAACATGAAAATCAACCCCCAAATAAAAAAGTGGTGCTACCAGTAGCACTATTTTTTCTAATCGGGTCAAAATTACAACATTTTTCAGGCATGGCCTTCAAAATTCATACAGTTGCTCAGAAAAACCTTAAAATCAACACCTAAATAAAAAAGTGATGTTACCTAAAGCAAAAAAAAAAATTATAAACGTTAAAATTATAGATAATTTGAAATCTTATTCTTAACAGTTGGTACCATTAAAACCAAAACCTCAAAATCAACCATTAAATTGAAAAGTACTGCTACCAATAGCACCCATGCTAAAATTGCAGTATTAAAATGGCACATTTTTTTAAAGTGGTAAAAGAAATCATCACTACTGTAAACAAAACCATAAAATCAACCCTTAAATGCTTGCTTTTTAAATCTTAGTTTATCACTCCAAGCACAAGATAATGCATAATGCCATGAAAATGTCACCCTATACTTTAAAAATTCAACATCACTTTTTAATATTTTTTTACTTTTAATAAATAAAAAAATGCAAATTACATTGAATGAAACATAAATTATTTCTTAAAAGTATTGTTACATTATCCATATTCAAAACATATGAGCTAAGAAATTTTATTATATTCTCCATAATCAAAACATAGAATTCTTAAAACATAGAAATGATTCATAACTTCATGTAAAATTATATGTAAGTTAAATATCCGTCTATCGTTACTATACAAACATCATATGGATAAAAAAATACATAAAATTTTGCAAACACTTATTCAGATTGACTCATGGATTCGGAAATACCATCAAAGTATACATTGTCTTCAAATGAATGATTGTATGAATATGTGGATGATCCTTACTCTTCTCTATTGTCGATGAATGCACCATCTGAGTCTACATGCATGCCCCACATTTTAGATGTCAAAATCCTTTTAGCTCTACGACTAGGTTCAGAAAACTCCCATCTTCCAGTTATTTCTTGTAGCAACAACCTCTTGATAATCTCGGTTGTCCTAGAATGAAGAGTTCCTCTCTTTGTCAAATTGAAGTCATAAACAATTATGTCAACATCCTCTAATTTTAAGAGGTTAGTGCGACAACGAGTTGTATTTTGACCCTTTATTTTTCTCTTCCTAGTGACATGTTTCTCAACCACCATCTCTGGCTTGTACACTCCATTGAATGGGTGTGTACCTATTGCATACAAATGCACTTCAATTGTTATAACATCTTCATTTTCTTTGTCAATCTTTATAACCTTTACAATATAGAATGGATAACCATGTGGATCTTCAGTCGATAAGACTACAATCATGCTACCCTCCTTAATATCATGTATTGAAATCCTGTAATGGTCTTCTATGACTTCATGGTGTGCACGTGATATTCAAGAACCAATATACATTTCTCTTTCCTTTTCTTGTGAAAACTCAATAACACCTTGAGATTCTTGTTGTTCAACATTGTTTCTTTCTTCAAATTCATTTGGCACATTTTGTGGCCAATGAAATGGAGTCTTCAAAAATGTATCTTCATTTGTTGAGCTTGAAAATGTGTCACTTTGACCATTGAAAAAAGAATCCCACCAAATAGAATCAGCAACATCGAAGTGGTTATATGTATCTTTAATGGACTTTTTTTATTTCTTCCAAGCATTCAGAATAATCTACATCTCTATTACACCTCCATGCATTGTGGATTTCAGCAACTAATTGTAATAAAATAAATTTTAAATATTGGATGATCTAGAATGAACTTCAAAAATGTTAAACCTGATGAAGGCCCCCAATCTATAGTAGTCAAATACTTCTTTCCTCGTATAAGTGTTTTCCCATCAACGTTTTTGAAACAAAATTGATGTTGGAAGATAATTTCATTAAGTTGCTCAACATTTTTCTTCACCATGTGATTCCTGAATAAATCTTTGCATGTCAACGGTTTCTTCTTATATGTGAAAAGCAGGCTCTGGAATGTATGATTTCAAAATACATTCAATTAACGATGGTAGGTGTTCAACATTTTTCCTCTTCAATGTTACTGAAAAATGAATGAACATTTGATCAATATGATCATGAGTGTGTCCAACAAGAAGGAAACCAACTTTCACATTTTGAAAGATTCTCAGTTGAACAAGCATGCTTAGATATCCAAACACAATTTGATTTTTGTTTTCACGACTAGTGTTGTCTAACTGTAGATATAGAACTTGAGGAAGATTGCCAGACCAATGAGTGAGCACATGATGAATTATGGTTATGGTTAGATTTGCATCATTATGAATATTTGGAGTTGTGAAGTAAACCCTTGGACGCTTTTTTCCATTGAAAAACATACAACCAACCAAGTGAAACTGAATGAAATTATCTTCTTGTAAATTTTTTGGTGTACGGACAAAATGTGGTATAGTTGTTTTCTTTTAGTCCATGGCATCAATTATCATACCTAAATATTTGTTTGGGGCATCATAACACTTATTTCGATGTTTGTACAATTTTTTTCTTTCACTTGATTGTTGATTCTGATGTTCTTGAAGTGCTTTGACTCTGGAATCTACACATGACATAAAATGAAAATATTGATAATATGTTTTCATAGTTGATAACTATCCAATTAAAAAAAACAAAATAGTAAATACATACATCTTTCTACCCCTTCAAATTTATCTCTTCTTGATTTAAGAGTAGCACATATACTGCAAATCCTCATCCTTGACTTCTTAGGAATACAGGGATTGTTGAATTGTTTCTTCCATATTCTTGTAAAATATGCATATGTAATAAAATTACAATTTCCTTCAACACCTTCAGCATATTCTTTGTATAATTTGTAGATTTTTCTCCTTGAGAAATTATCTGGAATGTGTATTGTGTCTCTATCTGACATACACTCTCCATGTTTGGAAAATAAGTCACGCATCCATGACAATGTAGTGTTTGTTAATGGCCCACTCTCTCGTCCATGATGTACCTTTGAATAAAATGAAGGATATTTTTCCAACCTTTTTGGTTTCTTGATAGACGAAGATTACCAATTGAGTGATTTTTTTAAAGCCTTTCTACAAAGTAAAAGATTCCCAATGCGATAATCATATCATGTCTTGGTGGATATCATGTGATCCAAAAAATCCTTCGATGTTGATTATTTTAAATACATATAAACATCTACCTGATCTTCAAAATAATAATGATTGCTTGACTAATTGCAATTACATGTGAAATACTTGTCTAGCCATATACACTTTAATGATAAATAACTTGCAAATAAATGAGCGTAAAAATGAACAACAATATTGAAATCACATGCACAAGTTTGATAACGAAGTTCACCCAATTTGGGCTACGTCTATGGGTCTGCGTCCAATAGAGACCTCTTTATTAATTCTCAAATGCTTTTGTTTTACATTGACCTTTTTACATGTTGCTCAAATGCAAAAATGGAATGCATCGTCGGATTCCCTATGAAAAATCATGAAAAATATGTATAAAGTTTTTGAAATTATGTCAAGGGACCTCTCAGCATGCTTTACAGTGTATCCTCAAATCTTATGTACCCTTGGGCACACACTTCGAGACATGACTCTCTGCATTAATGAATGATTGTACAATCCTTGGTCCACGTGTCGTTAAATAGAGCGTGGACCCTTAACTATCCTCTGGAATCCATGGTTGGCATTAAATATAATTTGGTGGGTTTTCATAACCAACCCGCACTTGTAGTGGAATTGGTTAAGTCGTTGATTTATATATGTCAAGTTGGGGGTTTGAGCCCCACCAATCGCCATATGTTTCGTCATTTTGTTATATGGTTATTGAACCATATATTACATAAATAGCATGTGGTTTTAAACCTCTCGCGTGAGTATAGGACTGGTGATTATATGGAATATTACAATGGCCATGGGTTCTAAGCCCTCGACCCTTTTTTCCGCCCAAAAAAATTTTATGCAAACTCAAATATAATCAAACCCATAGTCTTAATGAGACTCGTCATCTAGCGTATTGGTAAGACACTTGAGTAAGGTTAGGGAGGTTGCGAGTTCAACCCTCGTCAACTCCCATAAAAAAAAATTAATATACATAAACCATAATATCCAATGGGAGGCTTCCATGTGGCATCCTCTCATTCACTTATCTTTGCCACATGTTGCCCTGTGATTAGTCCACCTAGATTGTACGGATCTGCCACTTGTCAACCTGTGACTTGTACACGTAACTTACCTAATAAATGTATGATCAGTCCACATGGAACCATGGAATGTGGTCACGTCATCATTGTACGATTGTATGGTTGTGCCACGTGTCACCCTTCTAATGATGACACGTGTCACCTTCCCCCTTTGACTTTGACTTTTGACCAAACTTTGACCGCTCATAATTTTTGCATACGAGCTTCGTTCGACTTGTTGTTTGTGTTGTTCGAAAGTTGATGACAAGCTATATGCATTGATATTTCTTTTGAGAGAATTTGGGACGGTTGAATTTTGAGCATTTCTGAACCATTCTAGACCCGTGTGAGTGTTCCAGATCCTCCTGGACCTCTGTGAGCATTCTCAGATCCTCTTGGATCATTCCTCCCCATTGGAATCCTTTTGAACCATGAAAAGTTTTGATTACTCGGAAACTAAATGAGGGTAAATATCCCTCACCCTTCCGATCTCCATCCATTTTTCCCTGCTTGGTTTTACCCCTTTGAGACCAACTCGAAGATATTCCACATCACCTTGTTGTGAAATCCAAATTTTTATGTCGAGAATAACATCTTCATGTAGCTTGTCCAAATATTCTGGAGAAAAATCATGAACTGTTGGAACCTGAATACTTTCATCTTCATCTATAATCACAGGAGGCTCATAAAGATTCAAATTCACAACATTTACCACTAAATACATTTGCATGTAGGTTGGTAGATCTAAACAAAACGCATTAGTACCAATCTTCTCCAAGATCTTGAATGGACCATATCAGATCGACCTTAGATTTTTACTTTCACTTTCATTATATACTTGATATATAACCATACTTTATACCAACTTCACATTGATGATCAACCTGATGTTTGTCGTGCCTTGTTGTGTACTTGGCTTGGCTTTTCTCCAATTGTTCATGTACTGCTTGATATACCTATTGAATATTTTGAATGAACATTTTATATTTATCTATATCATCTTGTCCATATTCTTTACCTACTTCTCCAAAATCAAATTCCATAGGTGATTTAGGAAAGTACCCCAAACATACTTCAAAATGTGTTTTCTGAGTAGATGAATGCATGGCATGATTATAGGCATGTTGTACATAAGGAAACTATTCATTCCATAACTTAGGATGTTTTTTGCAGTATCCTCGAAGTAGATGTACCATTGTTTTGTTTACCACATTTGTCTGTCCATTTGTCTGTGGATGAAAAGTCGTTATCTTCTTCAACTTAGTGTCCATGAGTTCCCATAAATGAGACCAAAACTTTCCCAAAAAGCGAGAGTCCCGATCTGATATAATAGATGTAGGAAGTCCAAAATGAACCCATACATTAGCAAAGAACATATGTGTTTATATTCAACTATGACTTATTTCTTGCATGGCATCAAAATACACATCTTAATGAATCTATCCACAACAACATATAGATAATCATGACTTGTCCTAGATGTCAGCAAACCCCTGACAAAATCCACAGAGATATTTTCCCATGGTTGAGAAGGTATTGGAAGTGGTGTATATAACCCCAACTTTTTGTTTCTAGGCTTAATTGTGGTACACATAACACACCCTTTGATATACTTGGAAATCGTTTCATTCATTCGACGCCAATAACAATATCTTTGCAACTGTGCTATTGTCTTACCAACCCTGGAATGACCAAAAATGAGAGATGTGTGAGATTATTTTATTACATTTACTCTTTCATCTCTGGGTATACAAAGATTTCCAAGATGATATAACAAATTTTCATGCATATAATAATATAACTGCAGATTGTTGTGAGTTAATGCATCATATGCCTCTTTAAAATCATCATCCTTAGCATATTTTTTTGTATAAATTTCATGTGCTAAGGGATTATACCTAAGTATTGTGGATTCCTTAATCATTGGTCTTGACAACATATCAACAACCTTGTTATGAATACCTTTCTTATACTTGATTACCAAATGAAACTACTATAGAAAACCCATCCATCTTAAATGTCGTGATTGTTGTAGCTTGGTCTGTGACTACAAATACTGTAATGGTTGATGATCTGTATGAATAATTGTCTCATTTCTCATTAAGTAATGCTTCCATTTCTTTACACTTTGTACTAACACATATAATTCCTTATCATATGTTGGATAGTTAATCACAGCTTGAGTGAAAGTCTCGGAATGATAACATATAGGTTTGCCTCGTTGCATCAAGAAGGCTCCCATGGCATATCTGCTTGCATCAGTCTGAATCTCAAATGGTTGTTGTATATATGGCAGTGCCAAAACTGGTGCAGTGCTTATCTTTTCCTTCAATGTCTCGAAGGATTTCCATTGCTTGCCTCTCCATTGAAAGACTAGTTTAACACTCGTTAACGCATGTAGAGGAGTTGTTATGTATGAGAAATTAACAATGAATTTCCTCTAGTATTGTACTGCTCCTTAGAAGCTCCTGACTTCTATGGTGGTAGTTGTCTTGGGCCATTTCACAATGACTTCTACCTTTGCGGGGTCTATCTTTAGCTGACCATTCCCTACAATCCATCCCAAATATACCAGAGAAGTTTTTCCAAATTCACATTTAGATAACTTTATATACAACTTCTCCTTCTTCAAGAGTTCTAAGATTATTTTGACATGCTTTATATGATCTTCCCATCTTCGACTAAAGATCAATATATCATCTAAATAGGTAATAACAAAATCATCTATGTAGGGTCTGAACACATCATTCATTACCCTCATAAATGTTGTTGGTGCATTGCATAACCCAAGTGGCATAACTAACCATTCAAACAATCCTTGTTTGGTCTTGAAAGCAATTTTCCATATGTCACCTTATGTTATTCTGATATGATGGTAACCACTTCTCAAATATAACTTAGTGAAATACACAACATTTTTTAACTGATCTAATAAGTCATCAATTATGGGAAGAGGATAACGGTTCTTCACTGTAATCTTGTTCAGGTCTCGAAAATCAATACACATTCTACACATGCCATCTTTCTTCAGAACTAATACAATAGGAGAACCACACAGAGAGGATATTGGTATGATGATTCCTTTATCGAGAAACTCTTGAACTTGCTTCTTTATTTCTACATTCTCAATTATTGATGACCTTTACATTCCAATGTTCCGAAGAGGAGCATCCTGCTACAAATATATTTCATGTTCAACCTCCCTCTTAGGAGGCAACCCTGTAGGTTCCTGAAACAACTCATCATAATTAGATATGATGTTGACCATCTTTTGTTTATGACCTGGATCACAACCTGATAAAGCATCGGTTATATATTATTCTTTATGTTTCACTATCATGAGAACAAAATATTTACTTATGCTCATGAGTCTCTTCATTTGCCCTGTGCCCACTAAAGAAACATTAGTCTTGATACGATGATATCTAACAATATATTCAACCCCATCCTTGAAAAGAAGATATTTATTTTCTTCACGATAGAATATATCCTTGTTGTCAAATAGATATGGACTACCCAAGACAATGTCGCAAATGTCAAGAGGCACAACATCTAACTTAACCTCATCAAAGAACTTAGTTGTAATTGCAAATCTGATCTTACAATGTTTTGTTACTTGCAACTTAGCATCTTCACACACCCATCCTAATGAATAAGGCCTTATGTGAGGTGTCATCTTCAAACCCAACTTCTTAACAATTGCTTCAGATATTAGGTTAACTTGAGATCCACTATAAAACAAAGTATCTACCTTTGTATGCTTGACTATAACTCTGACATGAAAAAGATCATTTCTTTTCTTTTGATCAATATCATTTTCCAATTTGGTGGATTGAATTGAAGAGTTTGAATTGATAGTTGATATACCTTTGCTTCCCATTTCCATTATCTTATATTCATCCTCAGAATCTAACCTTAGATCTTGATGAGTTGATGCAACAATCTTTTTCTTCCCTTTATTCTTGAATTTCTTTGGTTGTAATTCTAGATGCAGCTTCCAACACTGTCTTTCCTCATGTCCCTTTTACTTACAATGGGAACATGTAGGTTTTTCCTCAGCTTGCTTCACTGTGGTTGTTTTCTTACTCTTCCATTTACCTTTTGGTTTCTTTTCTAACTTGTATGCCTTCTTATCTTTGTTGGCAAGTTTACCTTTACTAGCCTCTAGATGCATAGCTTGTACAGACATCTTATCAATGTTAGTAGGGTTAAACATTAGAATAGTATGAATAATATATGAGTGTGTGACACCAATATACTTCAGAAGAGTTTCGTGAGTATACAACGGAATTCCTAATGATAATGCATTAATTTTGAATTCTTGTGTATATGTCTGAATATTATGGCCCTTACCCTATCTTCGATGTTGTCATTCTATCATTGTCGTTTGCATATGTTCCAGTGGATAGAATTGTTTTCTTACAGCCTTAGTAAACTTATCCCAGGAATAGATTAATTTACCCTTTTGAACAAGATCAACGTTCATCTTACTCTCCCACCATATCAAGGCAGTGCCACTTAGTCAAAGAGCAGCTAATTGTATCTTTCCAGACTCATCCAAGATCTTTTGAACCCTACAATATACATATATTTTCTTGATCCAGTTGTCCATATTCTTGGCATTCAATTCTCCATCATAGGTTGGCAATTCGATCTTGACATCCAACTTTAATAAAGGAAGATTATGATCAGACTTCTTAGAGGAATTCTTTCGACAAGAAGAATGTTTATTTTCCTTTGAAGAAGACGATGATGATGAGGAAGGTGAAGGGGGATTTGAAGGTCCACCACCTTCACCTCCTCCTTCTCCTTTTATCGAAGATTCTCTGCTTACAAGCTTTTGAATTATTCATTACAAATCCTCTACTATCTCTCTCAATGATTGGAGAGTAGCCCTGATCTCTTCATGGCTCGTGAGATGATCTTCTTATTCTCCTTTTTCAGAAGCCGTCTTATGTCTTTGAAATCTTTTTCCAACCTCGGACTTATAACTTGCAAGCTCTCCTTTACCAAGTTTGAGTTTGGCTCTTGTAAGCATTCACTTGCAAACACTTGTCAAACCAAATCTGATACCAACTTGATCTGAAAAATCATTAGATGTTGATTATTTTAAATACCTATAAACATATACTTGATATTCAAAATAGTAATGATCGCTTGATTGATTGCAATTATATGTGAAATAACTATCTAACCATGTACACTTTAAATATAAATAACTTGCAAATAATTGAGCGTAAAAATGAACAAAAATATTGAAATTACATACACAAGTTTGATAACGGAGCTCACCCAATTTGGGCTACGTCTTCGGGTCTACTTCCAATAGATACGTCTTTATTAATGCTCAAATGCTTGTGTTTTACAATGACCTTTTTACATGTTGCTCAAATGCAGAAGCAGAATGCACTGTTGGATTTCTTGCAAAAAATCATGAAAAATGAGTATAAAGTTTTTGAAATTTCATCAAGGAACCTCTCGACACGCTTCACGGTGTAGCCTCAAAGCCTATGTACCTGCAAGAATGCACTTCAATACATGAATCTCTCCATTAATTAATGATTGTACAATCCTCGGTCCACATTCCATTAAATAGAGCATGGGCCCTTAACTGTCCTCTGGAATCCATGTTTGGCATTAAATATAATTTGGTGGGTTTTCATAACTAACCCGCACTTGTAGCGGAATTGGTTAAGTCGTTGGTTTATATATGGAAAGTCATGGGTTCAAGCCCCACCGACCGCCATATATTTCGTCGTTTTGTAATATGGTTATTTAACCATATATTACATATATGTGGTTTTAAACCTCTCGCACGAGTATAGGACTGGTCATTATATGGAATATTACAACGACCATAGGATATGGGTTGAGGGCTTAGGCCCTCGACCCTTTTTTCCACCCAAAAAATTTTTATGCAAACTCAAATATAATCAAACCCATAGTCTTAATAAGACTCATCGTGTGGTGTATTGGTAAGACACTTGAGTAAGGTTAGGGAGGTCGCGGGTTTGACCCCCATTGACTCCCATACAAAAATTTCAATATACATAAACCATAATATCCAATGGAAGGCTGCCACATGGTAGCCTCTCATTGGCTTATCTCTACCACATGTCGCCATGTGATTAGTCCACCTGGATTGTATAGATATGCCACTTATCATCCTGTGACTTATCCACGTAACTTGCCTAGTCAATGTATGACTAGTCCACATGGCACCTTAGGGGTGTGGACACGTCATCATCATACAATTGTACAGCGTGCCACATGTCACCCTTCCAGTGGTGACATGTGTCACCTTTTCCCCTTTGACTTTAACTTTTGACCAAACTTTGACCACTCATAACTTTTGCATACGAGCTATGTTTGACTTGTCATTTGCACCATTGGAAAGTTGACGACAAGCTCTACGCATTGATATTTATTTTGGGAGAATTTGGGATGGTTGAATTTTGATAATTTTTGAACCATTTTGGACCCCTATGAGTGTTTCGGATCCTCCTGGACCTCTGTGAGCATTCCCGGATCCTCCTGGATCATCATCCACCCCATTAAATATGAATTTTACATGCTCTTATTCATTGACAAATATGTCTTCCTTTTATTCAAGGCATACATGTAGTCCATTCTTTTTAAATAATTATTTTGACAACATTCACTTGAAATCAAATCACTTATGGAAACTGATTTAGTGGGAAATTCTTTCCTAGACCTTGTATAACTAGAATGATTTGGATTCATATAAAAAGGTATAGTCATGGTCATAGACGCAATGTTTCTTTGCAATGTCTCCACTATTTCATCATCCTCACTAGAAGTAATTTCCTCATCATTAGAAGGAATATCATACAAAACATTGCCAGGAGACTGAACAAGAGAATGTCGGCCACCTTGATTTGTTGCAGTTGAATGATTGAGAACATGATCTTCATTCCTAGGTCCATCATCATCTTAATTGATAATTTCATTGATAAGAGGAATATAAAAGTCACTAGAAAAATGATTACCATCCTCACCAATGTCATTGGATTTTCCATGAAAATATTCACTTGAAGGAAAATCATCATCACCCTTAAGACTATCAATGCCATTAAATTCTTCATTATCATCATTATTGGTGTCTTTAAATTGCCCACCTAGAGGCAATTGTCCACCATCGACATAATCATCTTCACTAATTTTAAAATCCCCACTTGAGGGAAATTCTTCATCGTCCTCATTAGTGCCTTGAAAATCCTCACTTGGAGGAAAATTTCCATCAACATCATCAGTACCTTAAAAATCCTCACTTGGAGGAAAATCATCATCAACATTGTTGTCTTTAAATTTCCCACTCAAGAAAGAGTGTCCACCATTGGCATAATCATCTTCACTGCTTTTAAAATCCCCACTTGAGGGAAATTCTCCATCCTCCTCCTTAGTGCCTTGAAAATATTCACTTGGAGGAAAATCTTCATTAGTACTTTGAAAACCCTCATTTGGAGGAAAATCATCATCATCAACATCGTTTCCTTTAAATTCTCCACTTGGGAAAGAGTGTCCACCATTGGAATAATCATATTAACTACTTTTAAAATCCCCACTTGAGGGAAACTCTTCATCATCCTCATTAGTTCCCTGAAAATCAACACTTGGAGGAAAATCTTCATCATCCTCATCAGTGCCTTGAAAATACTCACTTGGAGGAAAATTATCATCATCAACATTGTTGCCCTTAAATTCTTCACTCAAGAAAAAGTGTCCATCGTTGGCATAATCATCTTCACTACTTTTAAAATCCTCACTTGAGGGAAATTCTTCATCATCCTCATTAGTGCCTTCAAAATCCTCACTTGGAGGAAAATCTTTATCATCCTCATTAGTACCTTGAAAATCCTCACTTGGAGGAAAATCACCATCACCAACATTGTTGCCTTTAAATTCCCCACTCGGGAAAGAGTGTCTACCATTGGAATAATCATCTTCACTACTTTTAAAAGACCCACTTGAGGGAAATTCTTCATCATCCTCATTATTGCCTTGGAAATCCTTGTTGATGATTGTAGCTATGTGAGACATTCTCCAGCTTACAAACCTGTGAGATGTGGATCATTGCAGCTATGTGGGACTTTCTCCAGCTTACAAACTTGAGAGAAAACCTCTAAGAAGGGTGTGTTGTTCCTATCTGAGAAAGAGTTGGAATGTAGAGATGGCCTCCTCCATACAGAGAGTTGAGAAGAACTCCAGATTAACACAGTGAGAAAAGTAATCTGCAGAGTTGGGTGTGCATGTGGTTGAGCACAAGGTGAACGTGTGAAATCCCAAAGTGTTGGGTGCATCGTCATGAGAACAAAAATGAAGATGATGTATTAGCCTCCTCTGAGCAGAAGAGTTGACGAGAAAATCCAGATGACTCTCATGTGTAATGCAGTGGGAAAGAAGATTTGTTGAGTGGACGTGCATATGGACGAGCATAGGTGAACGTGATCCTAGTGGTTGAGCACTAATGAAGAAGTGGTTCTTCTGTGTAATTTAGTGAGCCAGAAATATGGACATCCCTATGGATGTGCCCCTAGTGGATGAGCATTAATGGGTGTATCAGATCCCTTGCTATATTGTTCAAGAGTCAAACCTGCCTGTAACCCTAATTGTAATGTAAAGGGTACAGGTCGGCCCCACCTTAATGTGACTGGTAATTAATGTAAAAGATAATTAATCTGGTTAAAATTAATTATATTATAAGCTAGTGAGGTCGGCCCTGTTGTGCCAATAGACAGTTCTGTTGACATGTTCAGGTTAGTATAAGTAAAGGTAAATTCCCCATTGAGGAATCATATCTTTCACATGAGTTTGGAAATTTCAGAAAGTACACCTTCTTGGGAAAAGTGTGCACCTCTCTTGGGTGCTAGTCTTCTAGGGTTTGAGAACCCTCTTGTGTGATAGGTCTTATTGGTGGTGAAGGTCTTTCTCTTGAAGAATATAGAAAAGGATTTGGCTAGGTTTTCTTCCCTTGCTGAGAAGGGTTTTCGAGGATACTTCTTGTGTCATTGTGCATGGTGTTTCTTCTTGTGATCTTGGTTGCTGCAACATTATTGGTTATGGTTAAGTGAAATGCTAAAATGAAATGAACTTCAAGCTTAACCTTGCTTATTGAAAAATTAACATGGTATTAGAGCATAGGTCTTGAATAACCCATTGCACAAAACTTCAAGGCAAACCGTCCTCTTTTTGTTGAACCATATGGCCCTCCTAAGGTTTCCAGAATTTTTGTATGACCCTCCTTCTTTCTTAGTTTCAACCCTTAATACTTGGACGTTGGGGCTATTTTTAGCATAGAAGAGTATGGCCTCCTCCAGTGCACCTCCAGAGACTCTCAAAATGAAATTTCGATCATTTTCAATTTTTGACCTTAGGGTTTCGCTAATTTCTATAGAAATTTCAGTATTTGGGTTTCTACAACTCATTGAAGGAGCTCTTCAGCTCACCAGTGTTCTCTCATCTTTCAAAGGCTTATTGTTGGCAGTCATAAGTCCAACAAAACCTAAAAGTG
>ML800158.1:0-11788 GCA_009831015.1 Picea engelmannii
TATTTCCATAGAACTATGCTTATGATATATTAAGATAAAGCTTACAGTTCTGATCTGCACTCTTAGTCAACAAATCTTCTCTCTTTTTCTCTCTGTCTCCGACCTTTCTGGGCACCCAACTGTAGGACTTGATCTTCGCACCCAACTGAAGATTTTACAATATAAGAAGTCTCTCACTCTCAACACTCCTCTCTCTCACAGTACAATAATCTCCCAACCAACAACAATCAATATCAATACCCAGCACTAGTACCGACCCGACCTAGGTCCTCTCGACCTCTATTTATACATTATAGTCCCTCACTGACAACCTTAGGTCGAAACCTAGGTGTCAAAACCCTAATTACCCAAAAACCTAGGTTTCTAAAACCCTAGGTCAACTTGACCCACCTTTTCGGGGCTTTGCTGGCCTGTCTTTTTGCCCTTCTTGTGCAGTGCTCCAAAGCATCCAATGGTGGATTTCTCTGCTTGTTGAGTTGTCTACAATTCTTTTCTCTTGTTGATCTTTCATCCTTGATCTCCTCATTCAACGACTTGCTTTTTCATACTTAGCTCCATCTTTTATGCTCTTTTGCTTACTTCGACCCAATGATAGTCACTGTGTCTCCCACGCAGTTCACGTTTGACCTATTCTTCCTCGATCTTCGCTTCCTTCCATAACCAAGGGCCAAAAACACCCAAAATTTTTGGGCGCTTATCTCGAACCTATTATCTTTCAAAATCACTCATGTTATGAGGGAATTGAACTCAATGGATGATCGATTACTTGTTTTTGTAGCCTCTCCGACTCGGCAACGACTGCCACATAGCCCTGATGGTACTTGTCAATCTCTATATCGTCCACATATCCCTAAAAATATAGAATCTTGGAAGGTCTTCCATAACGATGAGATCATTTGTGCTTTCATTCAGAATGAACCTTTTAAGCCCAAGGAAATTATATCCATAGAAGATGACAAGATTCCTAAGGGATTGACTCCGCTAGAGATTTCATTTTCATCGAGTGATGTAGGAAATAAAGAGAAACAGAAGGAAGAGGAGTCAAAAAGGAAGGTGGGTGAAACCATCTCCTTGAACATTGGGACACCCAAAGTTCCAAACAATGTAAAAATAGGTGCGCAATGTTCTGGTGAAGAAAAAATGAAGTTTTCCAAGCTACTTGGTGGATTTCAAGATGTTTTTTCTTGGTCTTACAAGGATCTTCGTGGTTTTGATCTTGGTCTTATACAACATGCTATCCCCATCAAGGAAGTCATGAGACCAGTTAGGAAAACACAAATCCCTATTAACCCTGCATTGAAGGAAACTATTCAAAGGGAGTTGGAAAATTTCTTGAAGGTTGGAGTCACCTTTCCGGTCAAGTACCCTGAATGGGTTTCCAAATTGGTACTTGTTCCGAAGGTCACTGATCATATTAGATTCTGCATTAATTTTTGTACATTCAATCAGGCTATTATGAAAAATCCCTTCCCTCCCCATAATATGGAAATGATTCTGCAACGAATGATAAGGTCACAGATGAGGCCCTTACTTGACAGTTTTTTTGGTTACAATCAAATCAAGGGAAAAAGGGAAGATTATCACAAAACCACTCTTATCACTAATTCGGGCATCGTGACTTATGAACGCATTATTTTTGGCTTACCTGATGCAAGTACCACTTTTAAAGGACATATGTGATTAACAACTGACAAATTGATTAATATTCATATTTATCTTGACAATCTCATTGTATGCTTTAAAGGATCGGTTATTACCTCGGAGTTTCAAGTGTTATGGCTGGGTCCTTTCAAGATCGCTTTTGTCTTGGGTACTAATTATTACATTCTAAAATATTTACAGGAGAGATTGTTTTCCTACAACACTAACGGTTCTCACTTGAAACATTACGTGGAACCAACGTGAAAATTTATAACGTTGTTTGGATTTTCTGTATATTAGTAGTCTAGCTCTGCTTTCTTTTCTATCATTGTTTTTCATTTCAGCTTTACAGTAGTTCGATTTTTTCTTTCTGATTTTAATCATTTCATACTGCTTTTACATTTTTGTCATGTTATCTCTGTTGTTTTGAATTCCGCAATTTTAATTTTGTTATGATTTTTATTGCTTTTTCGTCCTTTAATTGATTTTGGTCAAGAATAAGTTGTTGGATTAGTTCTGCCACAGTGAAACTCTTGCAAGGTATTGTTAGTCAATAAAAATCAAGCTTACACAATTGTTACGATGTTCCCTTGAAAGCACTTGAATTTTCTATCTTCTTTCATTGTTGTCTTAAAAAAAAATGGTTATCTCCCACTTCTACTTTCCTCTTCTTCATCCATTTGAGAATTTAAGAGAGAAAGTCCATAGTTTTTCTCCTTGAATTAGAGAGAAGATTCTGGTTGAACAATTATGCACAAAGTGGTAAAACCTCTCATACATAACATTTTTTATGATTTATTTCCAAATTCCCGGTCATTTTTCCATTAAATCCGCTCACTTCCCCCTGTTGCATAATCTTCCTGGTTATATCTTCTTGACCTGTTGTTCTTGGTCTACGAAACCATGACTTCTCAGTTCTAAATCTGCTGAAAACAAATTTCCCTGTGGATTCACCAGTTTGTTGACAATAAAAATTGCAACAGGGATCTTGCCCGCAAAAGATTGTTAAAGTCTATTATTATAAACTAACAATATATATAATAACTAGTAGCTGGGACCCCCTTGTTGATTGGAGGATCACATATGGTTCTTATTTGATGTTTATGCTACTGTTTGACACTGCTTACAGGTTTGAGGATGATTTAGGTTCAAATGTTGGTTCTATTCACAACAAATGGGTGATGGATAATTCATGCTATGTGTGGGTTTCTTTACTCTAAATTCTTAATTCCATGTCACGAGGGATTATGTGAACTGTTATTTATATGCTAATTGCGCAATGATCTATTACATATTACACATGCACAAAAAATATGTTAGTCATGGAAAAGGATAAAATAAATATGAAAAAAAACTAAGGAAGAAATTAAACTATCCTACTATGCTACACTACATGCATTGAAATTAAAGGATTGTTGTTAAGTCCTAGCTAACAGGGTTAGTGGCTATACGATTTATTGAGTTATATGGAAACATATGTGATATGCATTATGGTGTGGTTGTAAATGGTTAATGTGACATAGGGTGGCACATTTGGCAAGTAATGGATGTTGGTTTCGGTGCATGGATTAATTGAATGGATTAATGGAATGGTTGGATGGCATGCACTAAGTGATTGAATGAGTAAAGGATGGAAGCGACATGCATTTACTGCACGTCACTCCATACATATCCCACTGGTCATTACCCTAGCTTGGCTATTGTTCAATTGTGTTTCGCTATGGTTAAGCTCCTATTTTCCAGGCAAAGGAAGAACTGCTCGGCCAAGCTCATGTTTTTAAGTCTTTTTTGTTACAAGTATGTATTTGTGCCATCCATGAACCTGCTCTAGTTATGAAATAGATATTGTCTCAGTGATGTATGGGTTTTTTATTTTCTTGAGACTGGAAACTATGTAAACTTGTGATATTTCTTTGGAATGGTTGTTGTATGGTTTTGGTTGCAAACGGAAAATGATGGTTGAAGTCATAGTTTCATTGATTATTATGAGTGTGGAGGCCATGAAGTCTGTATGTTGTCTTTATGGGTTTTTGTTGAAGGGTTCATTCAACCCAGACTTGCTAGCTCTCTCCACACAATTCTTGTCACCGTACCCAGTCGTATTTGCTATTATGGGGTTGTTGGGTTTGATTTTGAACCACCTTGTGTCACTGTATATCATTTCACCTGGGTATGGGCTCGTTTATACTATTGGTGTCTGCGTATTTGGTTATGATGGCTATTATGACAAGGGGATTTCTTTGAGGTTGATTTCTATTTCATGGCTCCATTTTATATCAGCATTACTCGGGTTGATTGGGGAAAACTGAGAGGGTTATGCTCTGCGTGTTCTGGGTGTTATTTATTGGCCCGTGAGGGACCTCTTCTCCTATGTTCATATTATCTCCTGCCTGATGAACTCTCTCCTTGTCTTGCAAAGATATGGGTGATATGTCATGCCTGTCCACCATGTTGTCCTAAATGTTTCTCACCTGCTTTTGGTGGTCGTTTCCAACCTCCCTATGTTGGTTACTCAAAGCCCACCCTTATTTAATTTAAGCCTGATTTTGATAAATGAACCAGTGATTTTTGGTCAGGCACATGGTCAACTGTTATGATTTGGTGGAGTATCGTCGATAGTGGTTGTATTGGTTGTCCCTGATTAATAGCATTGACAGTGGTTTTTGTGATTGGTTTATAATCACTGTATTCTCTTATTATGGCAATTGATTTGATTGTTCAACATGGTTAATTGGTTGATTTGAGTACTGAAGTGGGCACACATTCGTTGCCTCTTGTGTTTTAACAGTTGGATTGTTGACTCAACATTGTTTATGGTTGATAGGGAATATGCCTCTTTGCTTTATGCCCTCGGTTGTGTGTTTCCTACAACATGATATAGGTTGAAAAAAGGGTTGTTGTTACTGTGTGTTTTAATTGCCAATCGAGAGTATTGCAATTTAAAATTGTGATGGTTGTGGCATGGCTGTCCACTGTATATGTTATGGATATCTTTTGATTACACCATCAGACATGGGCACAGGTTTTATAACAGTATGGTTTTGTTACAATTTGATTATTAAATTGATTAGAGGAATGAAATCGGGCACTATTTTTTTGTCTGTGTTTGATTTGAAGAAATAATTCATGGACAGTGATTAATGTTTCGATGGAACAGAGTTGAAACAAGTGACTATGTGTTCATTTAAAAAAAAATTTAAATATTAAATGGGACAAATGTGAAGAAACATAACTCTTATATAGGTGGTTTTGGAAGGCATGTTATTTTGAGTTGGATGACACTGTGTTAAATATTTGATTGCAAATAGTAAGCAAGTTAATACATAGAAATGATGAATTATACACAATAGTCGTTTAATTGATCACAATGACTATTTGGTTAGTATTGGATATTTTGATTTTAATATAGAATTATTTTATGGAATTACTTAATTAATTCTTCGAACAGTAACCGCTATCTTCCCCTACCATTTTTTTCTCTTTTCGCTAATTACAATCCCCTCGCCTTCCCATATTCATTACTCACTCCATGTTCCTAAAATTTAATTACAGTTAAGAGAAGCTCTGTATTGTGACAGTTTAAGATCACAGGGATGAATTACAGTGATATGTTCTTTAGTTTACATTTCAGTTGATTTTTGTTATGAGTGAGCAGTGACCATGTTCTTTTTCCCCTCATTTTAACATTTTTTTTCGCTCAATACAAACCCCTTGCATATCCCATAACCTTTGTTCACCCCCTGCTCATTGACAACAGTTAAACAATTTGTATGGATTGGATTGCATGAGTCTGATATGTTACTAAGCCAAAATTTATTTCATATTTTAGAAGAGTTGTCATGTATGGTTGTTAAAGGAACTATTTGCTAATCAATCATTCATACATGAATAATATTTTTATTCGAGGTAGCCATGGAAGAAGTAACTGAGGAATAGGTAATTGGAATAGGGGTCCTAGAAGGCCTAGATTCTCCATTCACTTTGATGTTGACTCGCAAGAGTTAGGCCAACTATTTTAGGCTGGGTTTTTCAATTAAATTGGGCAAGGAGTGCTCCAACCTAGGCCTGAAAGGCCTCCCTTCCAAGCTCCACAATCCTTTGGTATTCCCTTCCCCCCTCATGTCTCATTGCAACCCGAGGTTCTCGAAAAATGACAGATGGCAAGAGATTGTCGATTCGACAGTCTCCCAACATCGTGGCTGGCCCAATTTGTCTTTACGGGCTCCCCCGCCAATCAATCAGATTGTCCAAGCTGCCCCTGTCCACTCACCAATTCATTCCTCCCATGCTAGCAAAAGGTTGAAAACTGAGGCTCACCATGCCCCTGAAAAAGGAAAAGCCACTGCTGCCCCTTCCTCACCCTCCAATGGCTCTAATAAATATGTGTCCTCCCGAATGCATTTGAGGGACGATTGTTCTCATGCGATCAACGAGATTAGGCCTAAAGGCTCTGCACAACCAAAGGAAAATTCAGAGAGATCAAAAGGTGACAGCAAGACCAAGGTAAAGATTGCATCCCAGAGTGGAAAATATGGATTTTAAGTTTTATTTTATTTATTGTTGATGACAATTGACTTCAAAAGTTTTGGACAACATGCTTTTTTTGGATATATGAGTAATATATTTTTGAAAATAATTTCAAATATCAATGAGATAAATTGCCAAACATGAATGTGATGATGGGAGTCACAAGGAGGGATGTTTTTGTTTAATTAACTAGTTATGTTATGGTTGTTAAGAGCTAAAGGGGAGTCACAAGGGGTCCCACCTACTAATTATTATTTATTTAAAACCCTAATTATGATTTATTATTTTCCCCCTAACTAAAAAGTTGGTTGAGTTTTTAGTTAACTTAACTAATGAAGTAATTCAACTACTTTAACCAATTCTAATTTGCTTAAAGGCAGAAGGAAAGGGAGGAACAAGAGGAGAATAGAAGGAGAAGCATACTAAGGTTTGATCTTTGAGTTTGTGTTGAGATAGTTCAGTTTTCATTCATTTCTTAATTTATCACAAGCCTAATTCTTTTTTATGATAGAAGGGTCTTATTGTAGACAACAAGATTCAGGGTTGAATTACATCATTCAGACACTTGTTTTTCAGAGGTGTTGATCTATCTTTGATAGTCTGTGTAGACTTATCCGTTTGGGAATTATTTTTCATGACTGACAAAGGCTATTGTTCAGAGTTCAGTTTTTTATTTTCTGCCAAAGGTCCTTTTGTATGTTTCATCGGGGACGCCTAAGTTTGACTTTGGTCCAAAACTTCTTCACGAAATTTTGTAAAGAGAATGAATCTTTGGTGAATTGGAATGAAATAAAGGATTGCTTTATGTCTCATCTGTCTTGATTATCAACTTGGTGTCTTTACTTATGTCTCTATATTTATTTCAACATCTATTATGTTCAGAAAAAACACATAAATAATGAATTTTTCAGCAAGCTTTTATTTACAAAAACCAGCCTAAGAACTTGTAATCAATACTTGTGAGTTAGGATATTAATTTTGATGGCTATAAACTTAGGGTGATATTCCCATCTATTTTTCTTTAGCCAAGAAGAATCTAAGAATGCTCTAGTAAGATAATTTCATATCTTTTCCTCAACACCCCTATCTTCATACATCTATTCTTTCTCTTCACATATTTATGTCCTCATGTTTATATTGATTAATTGGGTTGTTTGTCATTGATTTCAACCCTTGAAGCAATTATGGTTGTCCCAAGAGTATGGTTAAGGGAATTAATTTTGATTGATGTATAATGGTACGAAGATTAATTTATTCACAGGTAAAATTATTCTAGATGGATAGTACATGTCATGCCATTTCCGGTGATATGTGGAATGCCAAATAAATCCTCACATTTAGAGAGTTATGGCCTTATGAAGTTGGAGAACCCTCATGAGTTATCTAGAAAGTCAAAGAAGTCAAATTATTCTAGAAGCTCCTAGAAAAAGTTGACTAGTTAAGTGGGTAAAACTAGGAGTTAATCATGGGTTAAGTTGTTTCAATTAGAAAATAATTAAAAATAATTTAGTTGCAACTAAAAGTGGAGAACTAACTATTTGTATCAAATTGGGTTAGAAGTGGACAAGTGGTTGGAAGTGGGTTAGCCCTAAAAGAAGGAAATTGGGTTAAGTTGGTTAGAAGGTAACCGCTTGAGGAAGCTACATGGAAGTATAAATAAGAGAGAAAGGCTCTCCTATTAGAACCTATTGAGCACATTGACTATCTATTATTGTGTAAGGTTTATTGTAGGTACTCATTGATAAATTTAAATTTATGCAAGTCTGAGGTAGCATGAAGGGTTGACGATGAAAGTTTCATAATTGAAGAAAATACTGAAAAAAACCCTAATTTTTGAGGTGTACCTAGGTTACAGTGGAATAGATCATGTACATACACAGGTTGAAGGAGAAAAGAGAGCATGCATCTGCATGCTGAAGAATGAAAAGTTGTGTACAGTTGGGAAAATACATGAAAAATTGAGAACATGAAGATCACGGGTCTCTAGAGTCTGAAAGCAAGCTCTGAGAGAGGTCTATAGTGACCAGGAACAACAAATCCATCTACAGGTTCAAAAGGTATGTATTATTTCTATCTGTAGTTGGATATTGTTTTCTACATGAGATATGGTCATGGGGGTTTGAATATTTGTGATTTTCCTTAGAAAGGTTATTGGTTTCATGACACTTACTGTATAAGTCAGATCTACACAAATACAATGCTCATATAGTTAATATCTTTCATTAGTACATCTTGTTGGTGTTGAGGCATATATTGTATTTCTTGGAATATGGTTAAGGGTTTTTGTGGTACATGGTTGAGAGATTTTATTTGTGAAATGGTTGATGTATTGAGAGGTTGTATATCAGTAAGGTCTTGATGTCTATTCCATGTGAGGGTTATTATGCTTGTTCATGATTATACACACTTGTATGACACATGAATAGAGAGATATAGATGCACTTGGTTAAGGGACATGTATGAGGATGTATGCATAGGTCACAACTATAGTATGGACATGGTGACAAGTTGAAGGTTTATGTGATAGAGTCCGCAAAGGGTTAGATTTTTTCAAGAAAGAGAAAACCCTATTTTTCTGAAGGCCTACACAGGGATCAGCATAGACAGGTCACGTACATGCACATGATGCACTACATACACAAGATGAAGCACAGACAGGTCACGTACATGTTGGGTTTTTGTTGGTACAGGAAGGTTATAGGTACAGGTTGATCACATGTCTTTTGTATAGGTTGGTTATAGGTTGTTGGCACAAATTGGTACAGGTTTATAGTGGTATATCTCACAGTGATAGTGTGGCAGTGGTTTCATCATTTCACTAATATTTCAGGGCATCAAGACAGGGCAAGGATATGTGGTTGTAGCCACCTTCCAGTTGTAGTCGAAGAACATAGGGGGTTGTAGCCTCCTTTTGGTTGTAGCCAGAGAATTGGGGAGTTCGAGATTCCCTCATGTTGTAGCCTAAAAATATAGGGATTCAAATCCTCCTTCCAGTTACAGTTGGAGAACAAAGGAAGTTGGTTCTTCTAATGAATGTAATTCTTAAAGAAATATAAGAAAAATCATTATGTGGTTTTCTCTCACATTGGGTTTCAACGTAAAATACTGGTGTACTGTGAATTTGTGTGATTTTTCATTGTTTATGGTTTATTTACTCTGCACTTATTGGATGATAAAGTTACATCGATCATAAATATAAATAACATTTACATATTGTGGTTAAAATGATAAAAAATATCTATTAGTGATTCACCCCCCTCTCAGTAATCTAATAATTGGTATCAGAGTAGGTTCCTTCAGAAATCATTTTAACCACTGAAAGGTATATCATGGAGAGAAAAATTATGTATAAAAATGGAATACCAAAGTTTGATGGATAGAACTATGCATTCTTGTGCATAAGGATGAAAACATATGTACAAGCACATGGATTTGGGGTTTGACAATCAGTTATAGTTAGATATAAAGAACCAACAATTCCACCAACAAATCACTGCAGAAGGAAACTCAGTCTAAAAAATTAAAATTCCAAAAATGCACTTCTAAATGGTCTTTTTGATTCAGTATATGGAAAAGTTATTCATTTGATCTCATCAAAAAATATTTGGAAAAAACTTCAAAATATTTATGAAGGATATGCAAAATTTAAGGCAACAAAGCTTCAAACTTACAGAGGTTAATTTGAACTGTTGAAAATTAAAGAAGATGAGAATATTGCAACTTACTTCTTACGAGTTGATGAAACAGTGAATGCAATTAGAGGATTGGGAGAAGAAGTTGATGAATCTATAATTGTTCAAAAGGTACTAAGTTGTCTTCCAATGAGATTTGATCCTAGGGTCTCAACACTAGAAGAAAGAACATATTTGGATTCAATAAGAATGGATGAACTACATGGAATTTTCACATCCTATGGAATGAGAACAGAACATGAGAATCCATGTATAAAAGAATAATCATTCAAATAATACAAGAAGTCAAAGAAAAAGGGCAAGCAAAAGGAAAAATAATATATCAACAACAATGACATATCAGAAGATGATGACGAAGTAGCCAACTTCGTTAGAAGACTAAAAAAGGGAACCGATGACAGATATAGAGGTAAGCATCCAATGATTTGTTTTAATTGTGATGGTATTGGTCATTTTGATAACAAATGTCCTCATAATAAAAAGAAAATAAATTAAGAAGATGATTCAAATAGGAAAAAAACATATAAAGGCAAATGAACCAAAATCAAATTCTTCAAGAAAATTTTCTACACTAAAGAAGACAACTCCTCATCAGACAAATATGAAGTCAGTGAAAGTGAGACATAAAGAGTTATATTCATGGAAATAGAAAAATCTGATAAAGAAGCCACAAAGAATAATATGAAGAGGAAGAAGCTGTCTACAGAGAAGAATTGTTGAGTGCCATAGATGTTATAAAAAGGAAAAAGAAGAAAAACAAATCACTATAGGCATAACTAAAAAGAAAAAAGGAAACAAAAAATTCCAACTTTGAAGAATTGGAGCAAATGATATCTAATTTAAAAATTCAAGTTGAATAGGACAAAAGAATCAAAGAAGCACTTAAATAACAGTTGGAAGAAAAGGATAGGATCGTTGGAAATTTTGAAGTCTATATTGTCACATTGAGAAAATACCTTCAAAAAAAAAACATGCAGAATAGCTCAAAGGTTTTGGATAACATTATCCACAATCATATGCCACATCATGACGAGTATGGGATAGGATAAAATTAGACAGAAAGAGGCTCAAGCTCCAAAACTATAGATCAAGAAACACAACCAAGAAGCTATGTAGAGACAGTCAGAGGAGACAAGAAGTTTTATAGGGAAGATCACATGGACACTCCTCCACCTAGAAGATTTAGATTTCAGAATCAACGACAGTCAGAAACAAGCATGCCTCAGGAAGAAGAAGGATTTAGAAGAGTAAATCCTTTCAGAATACCTTCAACTCCTAGGTATCAAACTATATATATATTTTATGTTATGCATGTAATAATTTTGGACATAAAGTTGTAAATTGCAAAGATAATAGGAGAGACAAAAACAACTTTGAAAGTCATGCACAAAATGGTTATCCAAGAATGCCTAGTGAAACACAAAGAGGAAGCTACAATAGGTTTGAATCCTTGAGAACTGAAGTGGAATGCTACAGGTGAAACAACTTTGGATACATGGCCAAATATTGTAGAGTGATATTCCCTCCCAGAGAATCACAATAACAACATTCACAGATAAGAACCTCAATAGAGAATATGGATAAGAAAAAATAATCAGTTGAACAATGAAGAATGAACACTCGCTCTACAAGCTAAACACAAGAAACGTGGTTGGTATGTTGACAGTGGTTGTTGAAAGCACATGATAGGTGATGATGACAAGTTTCTAACATTGAGAAAGGAAATATATGGATCAATATCCTTTGGAAATGATGACTCAACTAGAATCATTGGAAAGGGCACACTCATAATTGGAAACAAAAATACCAAGGACGAAAATGTTCTACTAGTGGAAGATATGAAACATAATCTTCTAAGTGTAAGTCAAATGCGTGACCATGGTCACAAACTTATGTTCGATTCACAGAAGTGTGAGATAAGAAAAGCA
>ML800158.1:47750-59605 GCA_009831015.1 Picea engelmannii
AAACACTATCCATCTAGGATAGTTTCACCAACAATTTCCTTGATCTTCATATCATTATTTCACATACAAGCATGGGTCCTCCAACCATTCTTCTAGGATAACTCAATCTGTAAAGCGTCTTCCCGTGAGGGCTTTCACCATAGGGGGACAACTTTGGAGTTCATCCATTTGTGAAAATTATCAGTCATGATAAGAAAATAATGAGAGAAAGGGTCCTCCAACCATTCTTCTAGGATAACTCAATCCGCAAAGCGTCTTCTCGTGAGGGCTTTCACCATAAAGGGACCACTTTGGAGTTCATCCATTTGTGCACCTTATCAATCATGATAAGACAATAATGAGTCATCTATACATTTTTACAACAATGCATCATATACCAATGAAACCACAATGTTCCATCTTCATCATGTATCAATGAAAACTCATTGATCCATCTTCATCTATGCATTCTCATCAAGGAAAATACATATTATATTACATCAATCGGCAATCAATCAATCCTTTGACATCAATCAATCACTTGACATCAATCAATCAAACCATTGGCATCAATGACAACATGATTCAACATGGCACCCTATGATTGAGCCATGTGTCACCTATGGATTGGCCCGTACAATCCAATCACTTCACAATCACCCTACTCAATCATCTACCCAGTCAGTTGCACAGACAGCCCATATGCCACATGTCAAGCCCACAACCTGCCACCTTTCTCCATGTCAACGTCTGTACAACCATGTGTTGTTCCCAGAGCTTGCCACCTGTCACTATTTCAACGTTCGTATAGCCACATGTCGTGCTTAGAGCCTGCCAACTGTCACCACGTCAACATTCATACAACCACGTGTCACTTATGTACAGTGCCACGTGTCAAATTTTTACAGGTCCAACTCAGCCCTAAAAAATGTCAAAAATGACTGCCACATGGCATGCCATAGTGCTACCATGTGTCCCTACTGACATCATCATGACACCACCTTCCATGTCATGTTGACGTACTGTTGACGTCATTAGTACGACCTTTTGACTTTTGACTTTGACTTTTTGACTTTTTGCATGTTTGGGAAAATGATGAGAACACGATAACTTTTAGATACAATGTCCATTTTTTAAAAAACATATATGGTCGAAATCACTGTGATGAGCCCAACGCAATGGTGTTGATTTCGTCTAATTCCAAGAACTTTGATTTTTAAGCCTTCCTAGATCCATTTTGGATCATTCCTCCTCACTAAGACCTTTTGGTCCTCCAAAAGGGTATTAACCAATCATCAAGTGCAAGATAGGCCTCCCCACTTGTCCTTTTTCTTTAAACTATGTCATGTGCTCCTGTCGTATCATAATCAACTGCATAATAACCATGACAACTGAAAGCGTATTTTTAGCCATTTGAACTCATTCACCTCTTACTAAAGCCACTACCATCCATGTAGATAACATTACCAGCGATAACATCAGAAATATGTCTGAAACTAAACCAATATGTTTGACTGTCTTTCATGACATTAAATTATCTTGAAGCAAAGTATGATTGAACTTCCATTCTACAACCATCTCGTGTTCATCTTTAATATCAACTTCTTGACTTGGCACAATTATAGGTGTATTGCTTACACAAGTTTCCTTCTTTAGTTGTTCCATTATGACAAGAGATTGATTTGCTTTTATGTGATGAGCATGTACAACATATTCATTTCCTTATTTAGTTAAGTGATGTGGATTATGTTCCGTGTAGAATATTTCTTTGTGATCATATAAATAAGGGATTCCCAAGACCATTCCACATGTTTCTAGTGGCACCACATCACATGTTACTTCATCCACATAATTAGATGTAATTGCAAACTTTATGATATATTTCTTTGTTATGGGAAATTTGTGATCTTTTCTTATCCAATTTAGTGAATAAGGTTTGTGATGCATCTTAGTGTTTAATCCTAATTTCTTAACCACTTCCTCTGAAATTAAGTTAGATTGAGATCCATTATCTATCAATGTATCGATCTTAGTATGTTCCATTATGAACCTTATATGAAACAATTTACTTCTAGAATCATAAACATCACCAATTTTACCTGACAAACCAACTGTTGTGTCTTAGACTTATCACTTGAATCATACCCCAAGTCTGTTGGTCATGTTGTTGTTGCAATTGTTTGCCTCCCTTTCCTCTCTTTGAACCACTTTGGTCTCTTCTTTGGGTGCAATTTCCAGCAATGGTCATCATCGTGTCCTTCTTTCTTGCAATTCTTGTAAGAGAGCTTCTCCTCCTTCATTGTTGCTGAATTTTATTTCTTTCCATTCCCCTTTCTTTTGTCTTCTTTCCTTGAAGATAATTCCCCTGATACACCAACTCTTGTTTTCCCTGCTTCAATATACGTTGCTTGAACAAAAACCTCATCAAGATTAGTAGTTCCAAACATAAATACAATGTAATGAATATGTGGGGGTAAACCTTCTATATACTTCAAAAGAGTTTCTTGTGTATTTAATGGAATATTTAACATTAATGCCATCTTATGAAATTCATCTGTGTATTCTTGCACTGTTTGCCATTTTCTTAGTTTAAGAATTTTCCATTCAATTAAAGCCTTTTCCTTATAACCCAAAGGATAAATATACTTTCTAAGTGAAAAAACAAAATCTTTCCATGATGGAAATACATTACCAACTTGTTGAGTACCATGTGGCAACTTACTCTGCCACCACATGAGTGTTGTGCCGGCAAGATGAAGCGATGCCAATTTGATTTGGGTTGCCTCATCGTTGATTTGTTGGACACTGCAATAAACTTCCATCTGTCTGACCCAGTTATTAATCCTCTCAGCATTGACTTCCCCATCTTACATGGGCAAATCAAATTTTACATCAAGCTTAAGTAATGGCATATAGGGCTTATGTTTATGAGAATGTTTTCTTGCAGTGGAATTTGAACTTGTACTTGAAGAAGAAGAAGAAGAAGATGGACATGAAGGAGGTGACGAAGGAGGTTTAGGAGGGTCCTCTCCTTCTTCACTTTTGTCTTGCTTTGAATATTCCCCTTGAAAACACCTCTTCCATTCCAATTAATCATCATAAAACAATTTTACCATCTCTGACATGGAAAAGAAAGTTCTTTGAAACTCTCTTTCGTTTTGAGAAAGTCCTTCTTCTGATGCCATTTTCTCACTTTGAGAAGTCCTCTTTCTTGATCCAATCTTTGGATCTCCTTCTACAAGATAGCCTTCACCACCACTTAGATTTTCCCTGGTAATCATGAAAACTCAAACAACCAATTGTAAACCTACTCTGATACCACTTGATTCAAAAATGATCTTTAAAAGACTTGGTTGAGTTTTAAGCATGTGTTAAATTACCATTCAAAAAATTAAATGAGGAAGGAGACTTTAATGAAATAATATTGCAACCATCATAAATAATACAGAACATAAAGTAAACATTAAGAGTAGAAAACCATAATGCCAAGATTGTTAACGGAGTTCAACACAAGTTTGCCTACGTCTTCGGGCCTTTGTCTTAGTGGGGGAGGATTTCTTATTAATCTTCAATGCTACAAAACTACATAAAAAATATCTCAAATGGATTACAAACTGGTATGGTGGTGTTCTTCTCGACCTCAAGAATCCAACACAACTGATGACACTGAAAAAGGTTGAGTGTAGCTCCCAAAAATGGCCTCCAAAGTTTGCTTCCTCAATGACTTCCCTGCATAAAAATGGCTTGATCTTCCAAAATCTTCATCATTTTGTTGTTTCTGAACCTTTTTGGACTGTAAAAAAAACTCTTATTTATATAGATCTTGAGTTGGGAATCCTATCCCAACTTCCCCCCAATATTTGGCCTAAAAAAGGGCTCCAAATCCTCTAAAAAAGGTCAAAATCCACAATAATCACGCTTAAATCAGCAAAAAATCCAAACTATATGGTTAAAAACTAAAAATTGGTCAAAAATGCATGTGCACCCCCTTTGATTCGAGCTACTAGTCATATGGGATAAGCCATATGGTCGCGCTCTAACACTAGTGCCCTAGTCCTGCGTATTGGCTCCTGGTATAATGCCCCATATCGCTTATGAATGCCATGTGGCTAGGTGCCAATCCCAACAACCCCGCACTTTGCTCCTATTCTTGTGGGTTGGTATGTAACCATGGCCTAGTCGGTTGGGCTAGCCCCTCGTCGACCGAGATTTACCCCCAAATCCCACCATTCGTTAATTCAAAACAATAATATACCATATGTTGAACAAGGAACATTGGTAGCTCGAATGGCTAGCACGTTGTGGTTAGATCTTTGGCGTGTCTAGAGGTCATGGGTTCATCTCTGATGGAGTCCCAAATTTTTTTTGACCCAGCCAACATTTTCCAAATATGGGGTGTCATGTGGTGCCCTGTGATTGGGCCACATGTCACCACTGGATTGGCCCATACAATCTAGTCACTACATAGTCACTCTACCCAGTCATCTGCCCAGTCAAATGCACAGTCAGCCCGTATGCGGCCATGTGTCGAACCCACAACCTACCACCTGTCTCCATGTTAATGTCTGTACAACCATGTTTCATGCCCAAAGCCTGCCAACATCCATACAACCATGTGTCATGCCCATAGTCTTCCACCTGTCACCACATTAGTAGCTGTACAACCATGTGTCACTTCTGTATAATGCTACGTGTCAAATTTTTACAAGTCCAACTCAGCCCTGAAAATGCCAAAAATGACTGCCACATGGCACACCCTGGTGCTGCCATGTGTCCCTGCTGACATCATCATGATGTCATGTTGCATCACCTGCCACATCATGATGACGTACTACTGAAGTCAACAATACGACCTATTGAATTTGAGTTTTTTACGTTTTTGTTTGTTTGGGAAAATGATTAGAATACGATAACTTTCGCATACGATGTACATTTTCAGAAAAAAATATATGTCCTGAATTTGCATGACGAGCTCGACGCAATGGCATTGGTTTTATTCGATTCTGAGAATTTTGATTCTTAGGTTTTCCTCGATCCATTTCGGATCATTTGGGGTATCTCAAATGCTCTAAGGGTTGACATCAAAGACAACCAACTATCCAACATAAGACATTCTTGTTAGGGAAGAATTTAATGGCATTGATAGCCTTAAGGGTGATGATGATTTTCCTTCAAGTGAATATTTTCATGGAAGATCCAATGGCATTGGTGAGGATGGTAGTCTTTTTTCTAGTGATTTTAATATTCCTCTTATCAACAAAATTATCAATGAATATGATGATGGACCTAGGAATGAAGATCATGTTCGCAATCATTCAACTGCAACAAATCAAGGTGATTTACATTCTCTTGTTCGGTCTCCTGACAATGTTTTTCTTGATATTCCTTCTAGTGATAACAAAATTCCTTCTAGTGAGGATGATGCAATAGTGGAGACATTGTAAAGAAGCATTGTGTCTAGGACAAGGAATATAGTTGTTTATATCAATTTAAATCATTCTAGTTCTACAAGGTCTATGAAGGAGTTTCTCACTAAATCAATTTCCATAAGTGATTTGATTTCAAGTGAATGTTGTCAAAAAAATTGTTTGAAAAGAATGGACTACATGTATGCCTTGAATAAAAGGAAGACATATTTATCAATGAATAAGAGCATGCAAAATCCATATTTAATGGGGTGCATGATATCCACCAAAATAGGATATGATTATCACATTCAGAATATTTAACTTTACAGAAAGGATTTCAAAAACATTCACTCAATTGGTAATCTACGTCTATCAAAAATCCAAACAAGGTTGGAAAAATATCCTTCATTTTATAATTCAAAGGTACATCATGGATGAGAGAGTCGAACATTAAAAAACACTACATTGTCATGTATGCGTGATTTCTTTTCCAAACATGGAGAGTGTATGTCAGATAGAGACACAATACATATTCCAGATAATTTCTCAAGGAGAAAAATATACAACTTGCACAAAGAATATGCTAAAGGTGTTGAAGGAAATGGTAATTTTATTACATATGCATATTTTACAAGAATACAGAAGAAACAATTCATCAATGTTTGTATTCCTAAGAAGTCAAGGATGGGGATTTGTAGTATGTGTGCTATTCTTAAACCAGGAAGAGATAAATCTAAAGGGGTAGAAAGAGATATGCATTTACTTTTTTTTTTTTTTAAATTGGATAGTTATCAACTACGAAAACATATTATCAATATTTTCGTTTTATGTCCTAAATATTCCATAGTCAAAGCACTTCAAGAAGATCAGAATCAACAATCAAGTGAAAGGAAAAAGTTGTACAAACATCAAAAGAAGTGTTATGATGCTCCAAACAAATATTTAGGTATGATAATTGATGTCATGCAGCAGAAGAAAACACTTCTACCACATTTTGTGCATACACCAAAAAATTTACAAGAGAATTTCATTCAGTTTCACTTGGTTGGTTGTATGGTTTTTAATGGAAAAATGTGTCCAAGGGTTTAATTTGCAGCTCAAAATATTCATAATGATGCAAATCTGACCATAACCATAATTCATCATGTGCTCACTCACTGGTCTGGAAATATTCCTCAATTTCTATATCCACAGTTAGACAACACTAGTCGTGAAAACAAAAATCAAATTGTGTTTGTATATATAAGCATGCTTGTTCAACTAGGAATCTTTCAAAAGGTTAAAGATGGTTCCCTTCTTGTTGGACACACTCACGACCATATTGATCAAATGTTTATTTGTTTTTCAGTAATATTTATGAGGAAAAATGTTGGAAGCCTACCACCATTAATTGAATGTATTAAGAAATCATACATTCCACAGCCTATTTTTCACATAATAGAAGAAACTATTGACAAGCGGACATTTATTCAAGGATCGCATGGTGAAGAAAAATGCATTGATCAACTTAATGACATTAGCTTCCAACTTTGATTTTTTTTCAAAAACGTTGATGGGAAAACACTTATATGGGGAAAGAAGTATTCAACTAGTACAAAATGGGGGCCTTCATCAAGTTTAACATTTTTTAAGTTCACTCTAGATCATCCAATATTTGCATCAAAATTATTGTTATTACAATCAACTATTGAAATCCATAATGCACAAAGGCGTAATAGAGATATAGATTATTCTGAATTCTCAGAAGAAATAAAAAAGTCCATTAAAGATACATACGAGTACTTTGATGTTGTTGATTATGTTTGTTGGGAGTCTTTTTCAATGGTCAAAGTGACATAATTTCAAGCTCAACAAATGAAGATACATTTTTGAAGACTTCATTTCATTGGCCACAAAATATGCCAAATGAATCCGAAGAAAGAAACATTGTTGAACTACAAGAATCTCAAGGTGTTATTGAGTTTACACAAGCAGAGGAAAGAGAAATTGTTGGATTACTGAGAGGGGGGGTGAATCAGTAATAGAGAAATTATAATCCTTTCTAAGACAAATAATCCAAGTGTTATATCAATGTAGAATTATCATCCAATAATGAGCAATGAACAAATGAACAATCATACACATACACAGTACACCAGTGTTTTACGTGGAAACCCGAAGCAGGAGAAAACCACAGAATGTTTTTTCTTATATGTCTTGAAGAATTACATTCATTGAAGAATTACATTCATTGGAAGCACCAACTTCCTTTGTTTTCCAACATCAACTTGAAGGAGGCTCCAACCCCCTATTTTCTCAGGCTACAACCTAAGAGAAGCTCCAACTCCCCAATTCTCTAGCTACAACTAGAAGGAGTCTACAACCCCCTATGTTCTTCAGCTACATTCGAAAGGTGGATACAACCACCTGTCCTTGCCCTATCCAACCACCCTGAAGTAGAAGTAGAATGATGGAACCACTATCAAACTATCACTGTGAGATATATCGTTGTAAACCTGTACCAATAAACCTGAACCATGCATCAACATGTACCTCAATCTGTAATCAACTTGTACCATAAACAAGTGCATCAACCATGCACCAACCTGTACCAAACAACTTATAATCAACCTGTACCATACACAAGTGAAACCAAACATGTACCAATTATGTACCAATCATGTTTCAACTACTCATCAACTATGAATCATCAATATGTACCAACATCATCAACTATACACCTCATGTATGTGCCACCTCATCAACTACTTGCCTCAACCATGTACCCAACATGTACCTTAACCAAAATCCCTCATCAATTTCATCATAGAAATATGATTTGTAACTCTGTAATAGACCTGGTGTATATGATAACATACCTGCAAACCTTCCTTAACTTTGACAACAAGAGACTAGCATCTTCATCAAACTTTTCTTTAGTCTCACATGACTAGTTTTGGATTAGTCAACAACCCTAACTTGAAATGATCAGAACTTTGTACCTGTAATGAATAAAGATATAAAACTCATATACAATGTTCTTCAATGTGTTTTATGAAATTCCTCTGGGTTTCACTACTTGGAACCTCTTAGAAAATGAGTTATAGAAAAAATGGCATGCCTTGCTGAATTCTAGATTATTCTAGAGAGCGACCTTGTAGAGCGTTACCTGCACGGAATATTTGTTGAATTGATATGAAACTATTACACAGTATACTAAAGACTATAATATAACCAACACATTTTGTCTTACTGAATTTGGATCTGTTATGAATAAGTTATGACATTTTTACCTAAAACACCTGTTTTTGACTAGTTTCTGGACTAGTCACAAACCCTATTTTCCACATAGTGTAACTCCAAAAATACAATGACCCACAAGCTGAATATTTTACCACGAATACTTGGATATGTTTCCTCAACGACATAGAAATTTCACGATCTGAATCATTCTAGAAAAAAAATTAATGTGAAAATGGTGAGATGACCTGTAAATAACATACCTTAGAAAGCATCATCAAAAGAATGTATCCTTCCTTGAATTCCGACCTTCTTTTCTTCGCCTTCCCTCAGAAATTCAGCTTAGATATACTTTTGTTACCTCATACACCTATATTTATTCAATATGCTCAAGTGTGTTTAAAATGAGAGAGCCTTGCCTCTTATTTATACTCTCCAAGTAACTTCCTTAAAAACATCTTCTAGGTCACTTTGCCCACTTTCCTTATTTTAGGGTTAACCCACTTCTAATTTCTCCATTAAATTTATTATTTAAATAATTTATTTTTTATTTACTTTGAATTATAGTAAACTCATCACTTCACTTTATTATTTAACTTCTAAAATCTCTTAAACCACTTTGACTACTTTGACCTTTTGGGGCTTCTAGATGACATAAGAGGGTCCTCCAACTTTGTAAGGCCATACTTCTCAAACCGTGAGGAGTTATGTGATGTTTCACATACCACTAGAAATAGAATGACATGTTCCATCCATATAGAATAGTATTACCTGAAAATATATGAAAAATCATACCATTATCCATCAAACAAACTTGGGTCCATTACCCAAACCCGGGTTCTCCAACTTCTCATGGACATAAATCTTGAACCGTGAGGAGTTATGTGATGTTCCACATACCACTGGAAATGGAATGACAAGCACTATCCATATAGGATAGTTTCACTAACAAATTTACTGACCTTCATCTCATTATTCCACAAATAATCATGGGTTCTCTAACCATACTTCTAGGATAACTCAATCCACGAAGCGTCTTCCCGTGAGGGATTTCACCATAAGGGGACCACTTTGGAGTTCATCCATCTGTACTTCTTATCGACCATGACAATACAATAATGAGTCATATTTACATCAAACAAAATTGGGTCCATTACCCAAACCTTTGTGCTATCGGGCTTTCTTCAAGGGTTGACATCAATGACAACCAACCTTAATCAACAATCTCCCCCTTTGGCATTGATGGCAACACTCTGATGCAATACTCAATTCATATCACTCATGCTCCCCTTGGAACCATTCCTCTATCCTTTGCATCTCTATGACCATTTCTCCCCCTAGAATCATGCCTATGTCCTCTGCATCTGATAAATCTCTCCCCCTTTGTCACCAATGGAAAAGGTATCTTTCCATCCGGGGTTGCTCCCCCTGAATGAACTGTCCTCTTATGGTGCTTCCTCGTGTACATCTAAGACACATAAGATAAGCATTCAAAATCATTCATTTTGGAGTAGAAATAACTCTGAGTCTCTGGCAAAGATACTCAAAGGATTCCCGTGGAAGTGGTTTTGTAAATATGTCTTCCACTTGTTCTTTTGTGCCCACATACTCAACTCTGATGTTGTTTTATGCAACCTTCTCCTGTGGAAAGTGATACTCGATTGGAATGTGCTTCTCCTTGGAGTGCATTACAGAGTTATCTGAGATACTAATGGTGTTTGTATTATCACAATAGATTGGAATGGGCTCATCATACTCAACCTGTATATCTGTCAGAGTTTGTTTCATCCAAAGAACCAGTGTACAACATGATGTTGTTGCAATATATTGTGCCTTGACTGTAGATAAAGATACTGATGATTGTTTCTTGCTTATCCATGATACTAAGAACTCACCCAAGTAGAACGTTTCTCCACTGGTGCTTCGTCAGTCATCAATACAACCTGCCCAATCTGCATCTGTGTAGGCAATAAGTGATAGATCCTTTCCTTTTGGATACCATAATCCAAACTCTTTTGTTCCTTTGAGATATCTGAAAATCCTCTTCACTGCTAATACATGTGATCCCTTTGGTGCTTCTTGAAATCATGCCACATGTCCAACTATCTGCATTACATCTAGTCTGGATGTTGTCACATATAGTAGGTTGCCAATCATTAACATGTATTTCCTCTGATCTGTAGACTTCAAATCATCATCTTTTCTCAACTTGTAACTGGTTTGCATGGGAGTGATAATTGGTTTGCAATCTTCCATTCCGAACATCCTTAGCATTTCTCTAATATACTTGGTTTGAGAAATAAAAATTCCTTGGTTTCTTTGACGTATCTGAAGTCCCAGAAAGAAAGATAGTTCTCCAAGTAATGACATTTCAAATTCATTATGCATATCTTTTGCAAATTTCTAGCTTAACCTGTCATCATCACTACCAAAAATAATATCATCAACATAAACTTCAACTAATAAAATATTACCTTGACTTACCTTGATGTAGAAGTTGTTGTCTGCACTTCCTTTTTTGAACCCTACCTACTATAGATACTTATCTAGTCTAGAGTACGATGCTCTAGGAGCTTGTTTTAGACCATACAAGGCCTTCTTTAATTTACACACATAATCTGTGTTCTCTGATAGTTGAAATCCTTCTGGTTGTTCAATGTAGACTTCTTCTTCAAGTTCCCCATTCAAAAAAGTTGATTTTATGTCCATCTGATACACTTTAATATTTTTGGAGCATGCATAAGCTAAAATCAAACGGATTGCTTCCATTCTAGAAACTGGGGAAAATGTCTCTTCAAAGTCGATTCCTTCAATCTATGCATATCCTTTACATACAAATCTATCTTTGTTCCTTGCAACCTGTCCATCTTCATTCAATTTATTCCTGAAGACCCACTTTGTGCCGATCACATTCCTATTCTTTGGCCTTGGAACTAGTTCCCAAGTGTCATTTTTCTCTATTTGATCCAATTATTCATTCATAGCCTTATTCCAAAATTCATCCTTGTTGGCTTCTTCAAAATAGCGTGGTTCAATTGTAGATAAGAGTGCTAGGTGTGTTTGTTTTGGTGAACATATTTTTCTTCTAGTCTCAACTCCTGCATCTTTGTTTCCAATAATTTGATCTGAAGGATGATTCTGCTGTATTCGTCTGCTAGGTGTCTTTGGAGATACTTGCTGGAATTTTTCTTCTATTTCTATCAGATTCTATTCATATTCCTCTTCTACTTCATCTTCTGCTTCTTCTTC
>ML800158.1:119870-147395 GCA_009831015.1 Picea engelmannii
TAGGACCTTCAAAATGGTATGGTAACCATTGCATGTGATAAATCCACTTAAAATTCACAATTAATACATGTTTAAAGTCTTTACCTTTCATCATTCCACCCAACACATTGGTTAAGATTAATTTACAACCAATTACATCATTTTCCCATAGTTATTACATCTTACTAGACAACTATAATTTTATTTTCATACCCCTTTTCCGACTTTGAAAATTATGGAGACCACTTTCCGGGAATTTATGGGTAATAGCAGGCCATTATGGGCTTGTTCCCATGCCTTAAGGTCATAAATAACTTGTTGTTCATCACTCACAACAACCTTAAAAGACATGGTTGTAGTTTATTAAAGGCATTTTGACTCTTATTTTTCAATATTTTTGCACAAGTCATTCATTGGGCAATTGTTCGAAACCCTTATTTACCCCAAGAGCCAATTTCGAACCTATTGTGCATGCACACCACCCTCCCAATTTTTTTCTCTTATCATCTCTCTAAGACAAGAAATTCCCCCCCCCTACAAATCTTCCTACTAGAACTCTCTCTCTCTCTCTCTCTCTCTCTCTCTCTCTCTCTCTCTCTCGCGTGCGTGCGCACACGCAAATGGCTACGCCCAGGTTTTGCCTCTCACTCCCCCTACTTTACCACTTCCAGTTCCTCCTCATATAACATCGACCCATTGAGCCTCAATTCAACAAGCTCCCTCTTCTTGCGTCGATACATAGCATACCAACGAATGCATCCTTCATCTACCTACACATTCGCACACCAGTGATTTCCTCATCACTACATTGTCCACCTTCCCTCGAACGTGACTAACGCACCAATGCACTTATACTAAACCTCACTACACACTTTCTTATCACCAAAGAAGTGTCTGTGATTAGCATTGACGCATCGGTAACATTCACAAGATTACCTTCGCCACACACATTCCTTTCACTAGCTAACCTCCTTTTACTTTCATTGATGCATCACATTTCAGTGGTGCTCCTCCCTCTTACTTCGTTGTACTGCATATCTGTGAGGTTTACCTCTTCTTCACCGACGCACTGTTGGTTGATAAGTCTCACTCGCTTTCCCCGATGCATCAACGAAAGGATATTGACCCCGCATTGTCGTTGAGCGTATTGATGACAATATTATCTCTCTCTCGCCAACCCTGACCAGTCAACAAGACTCACCTTCGCCTTGAGGCCTATCTCATCTTCCTCCAGCCAAGATCCTTATCACGTCATTAGTGAGTCTCCTAACATTTCCGGACACTAATCTCTCCACTCCTAATTAAAACGATGATCACTAACTACCTATTGTATTTGACCTACTTCATATTACACTCATAATAGAGTTTGTTGTGCAACAAGTAACCTTCATCACACACATTGAACCAACTTATTTAGTTTGTGTTTCTTGATTTTATGACTAATTTTGGATTTTGAAAGAATAACCTAGCATCATATGAATTAACCACAAAACCTATTGATCTTGTGCGAGATCTGAAATGCTGAAATGCACTTCGGAAAAATATTGATCCTCCCAACTCCTAAACAATACTAAACGATCCAAACATCAGTTGGTTTTTTTTTACGAATGTATAATTTCATGCCACTGACGCATCACTACGATGTTAATGGATGAACTAATTCATTACACGGCATAGACAACATAGGGACTGATGAAATTAAATTTGGGTGAAGCAACAACGAAAGAGAGACCCAACCAAATAGTCTCTCCACATTACAATGTATTTCAAATTTACGCCCTCCTTTTAAAAAAAACAAAACACCTAAAACAAAAATTTTAAACATAACTCGACGACGTTTGTAACAAGGATACTTATATACAGTCGGCATAATTGACAGCAAGTACTCCGATGCAACTTGATACAATCGGCTGAGTTGTTGGGACAAGCTCCGATGTCCATCGGTGGAGATGCTAGGAACTTCGCCGATTTTCATCGACGAAGTTAAAGCAAAATACTCCGAATGAGATCGGAAAGGTTAAAGGAAACTTCGACGATGTCATCGGCGGTCTTAAGGTGAAATTCGCCGACGCCGTCAGTGGTATTGAAAGGGAATACCCCGAAATTCATCAAAGAAAACAAAAATGATGACGTTGGCTATGATTTTCTGGTTGAGAGCAATCATACCTTTGGCACGAAATCTGAGTATAACCCACACGATTTGATGGCTTTCCACGAAATTGAACTAAACGCACACAAAACCTGTGTGAAAGAAGCCGTGGAATTCATACAGAGCACCCACGAATTTTGCAAAGAGGGAAGCGCCCATGAAAACGGAAGAAGAAGCCCACAAAATGGAAGATTTTGGCTCATGAAGTTTTTGAATTTCACTCTATACAATATCGTTTTTGAACTTCACGGTTAGCTGTCTCATCCTTCTGGTCAAACAGATTCGAACAAGGAATGTGCACCGAATTTGATGGGTGGAACACTTAAGCTTTGTTCAAGTTTAGCGATGGTGTCGGGGCACTTAATCTTAACTTCAGCCACGAAACTGAAGTAGTTCCCATAAAACCTATTGATTCCAAGTCACGTTAAATTTGGGTTATAAAGCATGAGGATGGAGGGGGAGTGACTCACGACCCCCTCCATGTGTAAAACTTACGCCATGGAGTGGGGTAAGGAGGAGCTTGGCATGCCACCCCCTTTCCCCTTATACTTATCCTAATTTCATGTGCCATGAAAACGTGAAAGGAAGGGAGGCGTGATACCATTTTTTATCATTTTAATACTCATGATTAAGTTTAAGAGGTAAGATAGAGTGGTGGGGAAGCCACCCCCATTTTAACTTTTTTTTTAATTATTTTGAATTCCCCTCCCCTTTGATGAAATTATTTAAAACCACTTTCAAATCAATTACTATTACATGAAACCAAGATCAATGTGTGACAATTCAAGCTCAACAAGTCTTCAATGCATGCATGACGATGATACAAAGACAAAGTCTAGGCTTTGAATTTGCAACAACCACTTTCCCATAGAGCTTAGATGAGAGTGTGCCAACACGCTCATTCGACGAATTTCATAACTCAACCTCCATCTTTCACCTGGAAATGTTCATGACTTGGTCTCCGATAAAAATCAGAGGAGTTCATTCAAAATCCCTCGATGCACATTGGAAGAGTTCGTTCAAACTCCTCCTATGCAAATCGGAGGAGTTTCCATCAACTTGTCCGATGCAAATTGAAGGAGTTGCCATTAACTCCTCTGAAACCTAAAAAATTGTCTTTCAGATAACATCCATAACTTTTGACTAGCGTGTCTATTTTATGTGTTCTTTATACCATTGGAAATCTCTTTCCAAGATATATGAATTTATTGTTATAGGTTTTAAGAAATTCCTAACCCATTACCTTCAGTTTTTAAGATGAAGATCTGGTACCTAGTTGGCAGCCCAGGAGAACGCAATAATTCAATCATGAGTAGACGAACCAGGAATTGAATCCAAGGATGATTAATTGATATTCCAATTATTTAATGCCTCAGTTATATGCATTCTAATGATTATTCATGATAGTTTATTTGAAGTTACTCTCATATATTGTATGTTGAATGGTACTAGGTACCGAGAGAAGGAGGGTTGCACTCAACATTCTCTCAATGCAATCTACAACTAAAGACGACGAAGAAGAAATAACAACAGTTGTAGTAGTGAAAGAGGAGAAGAAAAGGTAATCATATGCAAATAACTAAGGAACGAGTCCAAATAATTGAACAATCAGATTCCCCAATGTCTAAACGAGTCATTATGTTAGACGAGATGCACTACAACCAAAATCCATGATGACGCACCAACACTAGAGAAAAAATTCTAATTGTAATTGTTGATTGTCCCCCTCATCTTTACAAAGGTGATAAAGATAAAATTTGGGAAATGAAAGATCATCGGGGTAGGAAGAAGGCAAAGGGTCACATCAACCTCCAATAAATACCAGAATTGTATATGAGAGAAGGGATTTTGGATCTTCAAACATTGTACACTTCTGAACTATTTTGGGAATATAGTTTCAACTAAAATTGAAGAGTTTTCCTTAGAGTTTTCATGTACTATTTCTGAAACTGTTAATATGGAGAAGCCCTCATGGCCAACTTTTGATAGAGACAAGGACTTGCATGTGTTGTTGTTTTGTTGCTAACTATTTCAAGTAGAATATTTGTTTTTCACATGGGATGTAAGAACATGTTTGTTTATGGACTATTATGATGCAATATGCATTTCCTTTCACTTTTGTTACTCTTTCCTATATTACATGTCCTAAGCGAATGAGTTGTGGATGTATGCAAATATGTGACTTGGATTTTTCTAGTTATAGACATGTATGCATGTGTTTCTAACTATGTGCCTTCAGGACAATTATCTGATTGGGGTTTATGCATAGTTTAGTTTCATTAAAACTTATTATGTTACTATAGTTCACTCCTAACTATGATAGGATAGATTAGAAATAGATTAGACATGCATTTACATAGTCTTCATCTACATATTTTGTTTGCATAACTATCCATCACTCATCTTCATCGGTGGGTCAGGACGCAACTGGTAAAACCAAACTAGAAATGGCTTTCAGGCAAAAATCTGGATGAGCTCCATATTCCAAATAGTGAGAGGTATAATTGGTACTTCTTACCAGGTGTAACCCCTTACTATTTTCGGATGAATTTAGACCCATCAATAGAACCTCTTCCCTTGTCCATAAGGGACAGAACAACTTGTTGTTAATTTTTATTAGTTTACTGTCCAAAAACCAACAAGATTATTTTCACCCCCTTGACCATCAAACTTCACCCCTTGTCCTTTTGGGCCACTCAAGAAGCTAAGGGAGGACAATACCTAGGTTGGGGGTTCTTAAGATATATTTTTCCAAGTCTCTCACCTCTCCTTTTTCTCCTTTTTACCACCTCAAACACAAGACCATATAAGGTGTGGGTAGTCTCTACCTCATGTCGAGCTATCCAAGAGGCTCTAACTGACTTCACAACCAGATAAGTGGTATTTTTTGATCCAAATGGATGTTAGTGGCCTCCCACCTATTCCAACTGGCCCATTTTGGCAGTTTTTTCCTAGTTTTCGAGTCCCTGACTTTCAGGGCCGTTTTGAGGCCCTAAACAAGGTTTTTAGGGCTCGCCACAATTATATTGTTAACAAAGTCTGATCTTGGTGGAAACATGTGTACTCCTCGGATAGACCTTTCCAACGGGCTATCATGTGCCTAAAACGGAGATCGTATGCAAAAGTTACGACCCCGGGAAGTTGATGTACTAACTTACCCAAACGGGGCCCACATGACTTTTGGCGCTTCATCTCCTAGGGTTAGGGTTTTGGATGTATAGGGTTTTTGACATTCTTGTTTATTGTAAAAAGTCCTTCAAAGCCTCATTTTAATCATCTTCTTGTGAATGAGAACAGTCGTCACATCTCTTCTCAGAGATAAGCCACCACCATTCTAGCAAGCTTGTTTTTCGCTGCATTTTACAGTTTCAACTTATTTCCTTATTGAATAGAAACCAGTTTTACTGTATATCTGTTATTCTGTGTTAAGCCTCTTTTGAGAATAATCTGTATTCATTTCATTCTGTGCATAAAATCTGAATCAGTGGTATCAGAGCGGTATGCTCCTTGTCGTTCTTAATGCATGTCCCCAACGAGGTCAGGCTACAAAGAATTGGGTCTCGAGCTTGTTTCTCTTGAGGAAAAAAGCTCTCGCATGCCCAAACGACCTCTCACGGCGGGAGAAAAGAAATACAACGGGATGGAAGATCCCTTCAAAATGTTGCTCGAGGAATCCCTCGCGCAACAGAGGAACGAGATGATGGATAGTTTTGCGCAAATCCTTCGGTGGTTACCAACAAACGACGCATCTTCCCCAAACGGAAGCGTTGCCCCCTTCAAGGTACAAATCAACTTCAATATTTCTATATTTGAAGGTCAAATAGACACAGATGCTAGAGACATATGGTTGAATCTGTTAGAAGGGTATTTCTTTGTCCATAACTTCTCGAATAGAGAAAATATTACTTTTGCGCTCCTCAAAGTCGTTCCCCATGTCAAATATTGGTGGGAAATTTTTCTAAGAAAAAGGAAATAGAGGAACCCTCATTATTTACACTCACAGTCACTTGAGAGTCCTTCAGGGATGATATTAAGGAACAATACTACCATGTTGGAATTTATGATGACCTGTACACAAAATGGACTACATTGCGGTAGGAAAGAGACCAAGCAGTTCCCGAGTTCACAAATATCTTCCATACCTTGTGCACCAAACTAGGTATCAAAGATTTTGAGTGACATCTGGTGCTCAAGTATCATGGCAGTCTGCATAGATACATCCAGGACGAAATGGATTTTCTATACATCTCATCCTTGGGCGTGGCCTACTGATATGTCGTCAAAATCAATAAGAAGCTCAAATAAAAAACACAACAATTTGGGCATGGGAACCCCTAACAACAAAATCTAGGAAAGGGTGGCCCCAACCCATAGAATAAAGGACAGAGCAAAGACAGACAACCTCAGGACAACCATTCTAGGCTGCAAGCAAAGAAGGACACCAGAAAGACAAAGAAAGATACCGAGAAGTGGTGTGACTTCCATAAGATACCCTGGCATAACACTGTCGATTTATGCTCAAAGTAGTCACTGGTGGTTGAGGTGAAAGCCTTTGAATCAGATGTGGGGTTCGAATCTGAGTCAGAACCAGAAAGGGGGAGATGGATCATTGACACAAAACCCAGTGCTATCGTTGCTACCACCAAGCTCCAGCCCAGTGAACCAGACGAGCTAGAGGAAGGCGAGCACATTTTTCATTCACAGATGTGGGTGAAGGGTACCCATTTGCACTTCATCGTTGATAGTGGTAACCAAAATAACCTCATATCAGCAGATGTTGTCAAGCAACTCGCGTTTCTAACAATGTCACACCCGCAACCCTACACCATCGGATGGCTCCACCAAGGAAGGGACATCCACGTCAGCCAACAATGTCGCCTGTCATACGGAATCAAGCCCTTCAAAGACAAGGTATTGTGTGATGTTGCCCCTCTCTAAGTTTGTAATGTTATTGTTGAAATGTAACAAGGGATGTCCTCATTCATGTTTTGTGTTTTGTCATGGGGGGGACATAAAAGTCATATTTCCTAGACATGTTTTATTTGTAAAGTGGCTTTTTAAATAAAGTGTTTTTATAAAGTGAATGTACTTTATAACTTAAAGTGATTTTAAGTTGTGGGACCCAAAAGTATTTAATGAGCATTTATTACTTATTTTGTAATTAATGAGGAGCATTAAATATGAGCCCTCAGATTAGACTTATAATAGCCATTAGATTGAAGTTGGTTATGTAAGTTAGGGTTTCTTGGGAAAAGAGAAGAGTACATATACATGATTAGGAATGTGAGAAGAACACACAGTAAACACAAAGGAGAGAGAGATCAGATTTCTAGAGAGTTTAAGAGCACAATTTTTCAAGTTAATTAGAGTGCACGGTTCCCAAGGCAGTGCAATCATAACAGTCCATACAACAGAAGGAAGGACACTCTGTACAGTGAGAAGACAGTCTGTACAGCAAGAGGGAGGCATGATTTCCAAGAAATAAGTCTATATTGTACTCGCTGGCATGCTTTCCGAGGAAAATTTATATGCATTTATTGTTGTTGTTTGTTATCTGTACAGTGACACGATTTCCCAGAAATCAGGCTGTTGTTTGGTTGGCACGTGTGGGCAGTTGAAGCTTGATGGCACAAATTTCTAGAAAGAAATCAGATTGATGAGATAAGTTCATTTGCATTTCTGATTTATAGTTGGAATTAATAAATTTATGGGTTGTAAGAAATTTTAGATCTGCTCTTGAATAATAGAAATAATCTCTCTAGGGTTTTCCCCACGGTGGGGTTTTTGCCCTGGTCATTGGACCAAAAATCACTTGTCTATTTATTGTCTTATCAGAGTATGGGTCAGTGATTTACTGGACTTAAGTGTTTCAGCTTTCAGTTGCTTTTAGTTTTAAAGGCATTTATTAAAAGACTAAAATCTCAGGTTAGTCAAGTGTTTGATGAAATGTGTGAATGAGATATTTATTATTTTGTCATTAAAAATATTCATGGTATCAGAGCAAGGACTCTGTAAGAAGTGCATTCTATAGAATTTGATTTCAGAGTTAGGAAAAGAAAAAAGGGGAATAGTTGTTTGAATATGGCTTCCATCATACTTGAGGACCGGTTAGATGGCATTTCTAACTATTTGCAATGGAAGGTTAGAATGACAACTATTTTTAAAGAAAATAAATTGTGGGCTCTTGTCACTACTGTGATAGTTCCTCCCAACGATCCTATTGCCTTGGATATACATCAAGTCAAAGAGGAAAAATCCCAGAGACTCATTTTGGATGGAGTAAGGGATCCACTCATCCCACACCTGGCTGAAAATAAGACAACCAAAGAAATGTGGGAGGCATTGAAAAACCTATACGAGGCTAAAAATGAAAACCATAAGATGGCACTCAAAGATAAACTGCATTCAATCAAGATGACCATGGGTGAGACTATGGTTCCATATCTTACCTAGGTGGAACAAGTTAAGGATGAACTGGCAGCTGTGGGGGAAGTCATCTCAGATTCGGAGCTTGTGAGGATAGCCTTGAGAGGTTTTACAAAGGATTGGGAAGTCTTTGTGAAATGCATTGTGGGACGTGAAAAACTTCCAGATTGGAGAAGACTTTGGGATGATTTCACTCAGGAGGAGATCCAGGTGAATGGAGAGAAGGTAAGAGAGGGAGCTATTGAGGAGAACTTTGCTCTTCTGTCAAAGGGCAAGGGAAAAAGTAAGAAGGGTTCCAGGATTGACATCAGCAAAGTTCGTTGCTTTGCATGAAATGAATATGGCCACTATGCAACACAGTGTCCCAATAGGAAGGGGACAAAGGAGAAGGAGAAGGAGAAATAGGTAGCAACCTCTACAGAGGTAAATGACTTTAGTGAGAAGTTCGAGAAAGAGTTTTTTCTTATTTCCATTGTTTCTAGTGGCAACAAGAATAGATTTGAGTTTGACAGGACTTGGATAGTGGATAGTGGGGCCACTAGTCATATGACAGGAATGTTGGATTCATTTATGTTCATATCTAGGATTGGTCCTGGTCATGTCGTGAATGGGACTCACCATATCAGAGGAGTCGGTAGTTTCAGGTTTATGTTGGACTTCAGAGAGACCCTGGAAGTTGAAGGGGTGTTGTTTGTATGAGGGTGGAGAGTTAATCTCCTCTCAGTCTCAGCTCTGGAGGATGATGGATATGTAATCACTTTCGAATGTGGTTATGTTCATATTCATGCAATAGATGAGGTTCCCATCAGAATAGTTCTGATTGGAGAATGGAGAGGCAGAGTATACACAGTGCCTGGCCAGCATGTGATATGTCAGTCAGGTTGGATATCTGACTCAGAGGGAGAGAAAGAAGATCAAAGGACTGAAGGTGCACCCGAATGTCAGTCCTGAGTTCAGGGATCTAGTACTAGAAGAAAGATAAACTAGTATGCGTTAAGCCAGTCAGAAAATGCTCAGAGACGAGACAGGATTTCTTGAAGCATCAGTAGAAGACACAGTTCCACCAGACCAATTCAGATGCAACATTCAGGTTCAGAGGGAGCAACCACTGCAGATAGCTTGGAGTCCGAGAATGGTCCTAAAATTGGTAATGTCAAGAGGACCTCAATCGTTAAGAGGGAGTGTTGAAATGTAGCAAGGGATGTCCTCATTCATGTTTTATGTTTTTTCATGGGGGGGACATAAAAGTCATATTTCCTAGACATGTTTTATTTGTAAAGTGACTTTTTAAATAAAGTGCTTTTATAAAGTGAATGTACTTTATAACTTAAAGTGATTTTAAGTTGTGGGACCCAAAAGTATTTAATGGGCATTTATTACTTATTTTGTAATTAATGAGGAGCATTAAATATGAGCCCTCAGATTAGACTTATAATAGCCATTAGATTGAAGTTGGTTGTGTAAGTTAGGGTTTCTTGGGAAAAGAGAAGAGTACATATACATGCTTAGGAATGTGAGAAGAACACACAGTAAAGACAAAGGAGAGAGAGATCGAATTTCTGGAGAGTTTAAGAGAACATTTTTTCAAGTTAATTAGAGTGCATGGTTCCCAAGGCAGTGCAATCATAACAGTCTGTACAACAGAAGGAAGGACAGTCCGTACAGCAAGAGGGAGGCATGATTTCCAAGAAAGAAGTCCATATAGTTCGTACTGTACTTGATGGCATGATTTTCAAGGTAGATTTTTGTTCATTTATTGTTGTTGTTTGTTATCTAGACAGTGACATGATTTCCCAGAAATCGGGTTGCTATTTGGTTGCCATGTGTGGGAAATTGAAGCTTACTGGCACAAATTTCTAAAAAGGAATCAGATTGCTGAGATAAGTTCATTTTCATTTCTGATTTATAGTTGGAATTAATAAATTTATGGGTTGTAATAAATATCATATCTGATCTTGAATAATAGAAATAATATCTCTAGGGTTTTCCTGATCCGAAATTGGATCCAGAAGCCTGATAGGGTTTAAAAATGCTCAAAAATTAAAGTGCTCTGAATGCGACGAAACCAGCGCCATTGCGTCCGTCTCGTCTTCCTGATTCTGGTGGTATATTTACTTCATCAAACGGGCTCCGTATGAGCAAGATATCGCGTTCTATCCGAAAAGGCAAAAAAGGAAAAAAATGGGATGACTGTACAGTCCGTACAGGCTGACGTGGCAGTTCCTGAAGGCGACACATGGTAGATTCTGGAGACGACACATGGCAGCCTCAGGTGATGACAAGTGGCAAAGTGTGGCAGGTTGGTTTGGCATACAGCTGGACCTATCCAGGGGTGACACGTGTCACCACTGTAAGGGTGAGACGTGGCATAGATGACGTCAGCAGCTGACGTGGCAAGGTGACATGGCAGTACGGTTCTAACAAGTGGTCGAATTGGCATCTGATGCATGGGAGACTTTGTTTGGGTGTCGAGGTGCCACGTGGCCCAGTCACGAGCTGCCACGTGGCACCCCGTGGTTGGTTCGTTGGTTACATGTAAAATTATGGTTTTGTTGAGGGTCGAACCCGTGACCTCACCTTCGGGGAATGGACTAGTGGGACCGGGCTAACCACCCAGGCACCTGTTGGTTCTTGCAAACTATGTGGCATAAATTTTATACGATTTTGGTTGAAATCTTTTTCGGCGGGGAAATGGGTCGGGGCTTAGCCCCAGCCCACGGTCCAATGTATGCTCGCACATGACCACAGTTGTACAATGCGTGGGGGTTAACACAACGGACAGTTGGGATAGGGATTATCCCTTGGTTCTGGGCGGTCCCATATGATCCGGGACCTAATCCACCAACAACGCGTGGGAGGTTATAACCACTGGCCCGTGGTCCTATATGCCAAAGATCCAGGAGCTGGAGCGCGAGGAAGGGGTCAGCGCATGGGCGCGTGGCCATATGGACCACCCATACGACCGAGTTTAGGGGGGTGCATGCCCAGTCCTAGGGGCTTATCCCCAATTTTAATTCCAAAGTGGGTTTTTGGTTAAGATTTTGGGTTTTTATTAATAAAATGCTTGATTTTTATTGATTTTTCTCCATTTTTGGGAGATATTGGGCATTTTTGGAGCCCAAATTTTCGGAGGAAGTTGGAGATTAGCAACCAACTTCAAATATATATAAACCAGTCCTATTTGAGGCCATGAGGAAGCAGTCAGAGCAGATTTATGTTGAGGAGAAGCCAAGCCAAAGACATTTTTATGTAGGGAAGATAGGCGCAGACGCTGTCGGGCCATTTCTGGGAGCTCCGGACGTCCGTTTTGCATTCCATTTTCTTTGCAGGGTTCTAGAGATCTGGACGAACATGACCAGATCAATCTTGTATCCAATTGGCACTACAGCGATGTACTTTTGAGCTTTTGAACAGAAATAAAGAAGCCTCACCCACAGAGACAAAGGCCTGGAGACGTAGGCAAAGTTGTGTCGAACTCCGTTATCAATCTGCGTGTTATGGTTTGATGTCTATTATTTCATTTCAGATCTGCATATGTGTATATGGCTTTCATAATTTCTCTTCTTTCCTCATTCTTTCACTAAGTTTCTCAAATGGTTAATTAACGCATGCAAAATTAAAACTCAACCATAGTCATTAAAAGATCCTACGGATCAAGTGGTATCAAAGCTAGTTGACGTTTGGATTTGAGTTTTGCATGTTAGCCAGGGAAAAACTACAGAGTGGTGAAGGCGAGCTTGTTGCAGAGAATCCATTAATTGGATTGAGAAAAAGAGCTTCGCACAGCGAGAAGATGGCATCGGAAGAAGGGATTTCTCAAGATGAGAAAGAGTTCCGGAAAACATTCCATGCTATGTCGGAGATGGTGAAAGTTTTGTACGAAGATTACTTGGAACATAAGCGACCAGTTTTGGGTGATTCTTCAAAGGGAAAAAGTGAAGAGGAAGAGGACCATTCTCAGATTCCTCCTTCACCTCCATCAACACCTCCTTCTTCTCCTTCTTCTTCAAGTTCAAGTTCTAAATCTAATGAGAAGAAAAATGTTCATAAGAATAAACATGAAATGCCATTGTTAAAACTTGATGTAAAATTTGAGTTGCCCATATATGATGGTGAAGTAAATGCAGAAAAACTTGATAATTGGATCAGGCAGATGGAGGTTTACTGCAGTGTGCAACAGATCAAGGATGAGGCCACACAAATTAATTTGGCATCTTTGAGACTTGCAGGTACATCTCTTATCTGGTGGCAAAGCAAGCTGCAAAAAGGAACACAACATGTGGGTAATGTATTTCCATCATGGAAGAGTTTCATTTCTGCACTTAGGAAATAGTTTTATCCTTTGGGTTATAAAGAAAAAACAATAATTGAATGGCAATCTTTAAAACTAAGAAAAGGACAAACTATGCAAGAATACACCGATGGATTTTGAAAAATGGCATTAATGTTAGACATTCCTTTGCAAACACAAGAAACCCTTATGAACTATATAGGAGGTTTGCCTGCGCATATTAGAAACACTGTTTTCATGTTTGGACCCACTAACCTTGATGAGGTTTATGTTCAAGCTACATATATTGAAGCAGGGAAAGAAGGTGTGTCAGGGGAATCATCGTCTTCAAGGAAAGACGACAAGAGGAAAAGGCATGGCAAGAATGCAAATGCAGTGACAAAGAAGGAAGGAAAACCCTCTTGCAAGCATTGCAAGAAAGAGGGACATGATGAGAACAGATGTTGGCATTTGCATCCCGAGAAGAGGCCAAAGTGGTTCAAAGAAAAGAAGAGAACGCAAACAGTGGTAACTACAACAAAAACCCACAGACTTGGGATCGGATTCAGGTGATGAATCAAAGATTTCATTGGTTGGTATGACAGGTAAATTTGGTGAAGACATTGATTGTAGAAACAACTTGTTTCATATAAGGGTAATCATGCGACACACTAAGATAGACACATTAATCGACAGTGGATCTCAATCTAATCTAATATCAGAAGAATTGGTTAAGAAACTAGGATTAAAAACACAAACTCATCATAAGCCTTACACACTTAAATGGATAAGCAATCATCATCAGATGCACATAACAAAGCAATGCACACTCAAATTTGCAATTTCATCTAAGTATGTGGACGAAGTAACATGTGATGTTGTGTCGTTAAGAGAATGTGGAATGGTCTTAGGTAGTCCATATTTATATGATCGTAAGGCAATCTTCTACAGGACAAAGAATCAATATCAATTCACTAAAGAAGGTCATGATTATGTGGTTCATGCTCATCGTGTTAAAGAAAATAAAACACTTCAAACAATGGAACAATTAAAGAAGGCAGTGCAAGCAAGCAACAAACCAATAATTGTTTCAAATGAAGTAATTGATCTTAAGCAAGAACAAGACATGGTTGTTAAATGGAAAATCAATCATAAGTTGCTTCAAGATAAGCTCATGTCGTGCAGATATCTCAAGTACATCAGCTCATTTGCAATCGTATTTTTGATGCTGTCATTAGTAATGTTTTCTACATGGATAATAGTGGCTTCAATAAGATGTAACAGGGCTCAAATGGATAACAATATACTATCAGTTGTCATGATTGTGTTACAGTTGATCTTGATGAGACAGGTGCACAGGACAGAGTTCAGAGACAGAGAGAAAGTCAGGTGGCCTATCCTGAGCTTGTTGACTGGTCAGTAACATTTTAGGGACCAAAAGGTCTTTTTATGGGGAGGTGTGATCCGAAATTGGATCCAGAAGCCTGACAGGGTTTAAAAATGCTCAAAAATTAAAGTGCTCAGAATGTGACGAAACTAGCGCTATTGTGTTTGTCTCGTCTTCCTGATTCCAGCGGTATATTTACTTCATCAAACGGGCTCTGTATGAGCAAGATATCGTGTTCTGTCCGAAAAGGAAAATAGGCAAAAAAATGGGATGACTGTATAGTCCGTACAGGATGATGTGGCAGCTCCTGAAGGCGACACGTGGAAGCTTCTGGAGATGACACATGGCAGCCTCGGGTGATGACACATGGCAAAGCATGGCAGGTTGGTTTGGCGTACAGCTGGACCTATCCAGGGGTGACACGTGTCACCACTGTAAGGGTGACACATGGAACGGATGACGTCAGCAGCTGACGTGGCAACGTGACATGGCATTACGGTTCTGACAGGTGGTCAAATTGGCATCTGAAATGTGGCAGACTTCGGTTGGGTGTCGAGGTGCCACATGGCCCAGTCACGGGCTGCCACGTGGCACCCTGTGGTTGGTTCGTTGGTTACATGTAAAATTATGGTTTTGCTGAGGGTCGAACCCGCGACCTCACCTCCGTGGAATGGACTGGCGGGACCAGGCTAACCACCCGGGTGCCTATTGGTTCTTGTAAACTATGTGGCATAAATTTTATATGAGTTTGGTTGAAATCTTTTTCGGTGGGGAAATGGGCCGGGGCTTAGCCCCAGCCCACGGTCCAATGTATGCTCACACATGACCACAGTTGTACAATGCGCGGGGGTTAACACAATGAACAGTTGGGATAGGGATTAGCCCTTAGTTCCAGGTGGTCCCATATGACTTGGGACCTAATCCACCAACAACGCGCGGGAGGTTATAACCACTGGCCCGTGGTCCTATATGCCAAAGATCCAGGAGCTGGAGCGCGAGGAAGGGGCCAGCGCATGGGCAGGTGGCCATATGGACCACCCATACGACCGATTTTAGGGGGGCGTGCACCCAGGCCTAGGGGCTTATCCCCAATTTTAATTTAGAAGTGGGTTTTTGGTTAAGATTTTGGGTTTTTATTAATAAAATGCCTGATTTTTATTGATTTTTCTCCATTTTTGGGAGATATTGGGCATTTTTGGAGCCCAAATTTTGGGAGGAAGTTGGAGATGAGCAACCAACTTCAAATCTATATAAACCAGGCCTGTTGGAGGCCATGAGGAAGAAGTCAGAGCAGAGTTATGCTGAGGAGAAGCCAAGCCAAAGCCATTTTTATGCAGGGAAAATATTGAGGAGCAGACGCTGTCGGGCCATTTCTGGGAACTCCGGATGTCCGTTTTGCGTGTTGTTTTCTTTGTAGGGTTCTAGAGATCTGGACAAACATGACCAAATCAGTCTTGTATCCAATTGGCACTGCAGCGATGTACTTTTGATCTTTTGAACAGAAATAAAGAAGCCTCACCCACAGAGACAAAGGCCCGGAGACGTAGGAAAAGTTGTGTTGAACTCCGTTATCAATCTGCGTGTTATGGTTTGTTGTCTATTATTTCATTTCAGATCTGCATATGTGTATATGGCTGTCATAATTCCTCTTCTTTCCTCATTCTTTCACTAAGTTTCTCAAATGGTTAATTAACGCATGCAAAATTAAAACTCAACCATAGTCATTAAAAGATCCTACGGATCATTTCCCCACGGTGGGGTTTTTGCCCTGGTCATTGGACCAAACATCACTTGTCTATTTATTGCCTTATCAGAGTATGGGTCAGTGATTTACTTGACTTAAGTGTTTTAGCTTTCAGTTGCTTTTAGTTTTAAAGGCATTTATTAAAAGACTAAAATCTCAGGTTAGTCAAGTGTTTGATGAAATGTGTGAATGAGATATTTATTATTTTGTCATTAAAAATCTTCATTTATTTTGGTCCAACCATATTTATGGAAACGTCATGTTGTATATGATTCTAGGCCTCGTAGTTTTATTATTACTTTGAAAAATAAATTGTATAGGATACTGGAGGCAATCCCAAATAGTGTTATTTCCTTGATCTCTGCCAAGAAATGCAAGCAGGTCATCTCTTAGATGGGCAAGTTTGTCTTCTTCATGATTCACTTTCAGGATGAGTGCAAGATCGCAACCACATCCAGGGTCTCTGCGACTGACCTCTCCACACAAAAAATCAAGTGGAGAAGGTCATAGAAGAATACTCGGATATATTCTCCTCACATACCAGGGTACCTCTACACTGTCAGGTCAAGCACCCCATCTATCTGACCACTGACGCATTGTTGCCCAATGGGCCAATCTACCACCGCTCTCTGTTAGAGAATGAGGAGATCAAGCGAAAAATCCAAGAACTTATCCACAAGAGGCACATTCGTCCCATTTCATTGCATTGTGGGAGCCCAATCATGTTGGTACAAAAGAAAGATGGAACCTGGCAACTTTGCATTGATTATCGGGCCTTGAATAAAATCAAATTCAGAAACCGGTACGCGACTCCTTGATCAGCTCATATGGGACAACTACTTCAGTAAGATTGATCTGAAGTCTGGTGGTACTAGGTCCCGATAGAACAGACAAATGTATGGAAGATCGTCTTCAAGTCAAAGGAAGGTATTTTTGAATGGTTGGCCATGCCCTTTGGTTTGGAAAATTCTCTAGCCACTTTCATGAGGATGTTGGATGATATCTTGCGACCATTCACCAATACTTTTGTAGTGGTGTATCTGGATGACATCCTCATTTACAACAAGACTTGGGCAAAACACTTGCAGCATATTCAGTAGGTTTTGCACACCCTGCGGCAACACAAGTTATACCCCAACTTGGAAAAATGCTCCTTCGCCATGGGCAGGGTCCATTACCTTAGCTACATCATTTATGAACATGGCGTACATGTGGATCCAACCAATATCCAAGTCATTCGTGACTGGCTAGCCCCAACCACACTCACTGAGCTTCAGAGCTTCTTGGGCCTTGCCAATTTCTACTGTAGGTTCATGTTGGGATTCTCCCATATTGCATGGGCCCTAAAAAAAGTAACCAATGGTGGTGGTAAGGATAAAATTGTGTGGGGCCAGTCCCAACAATAGGCATTCGATGATTGAAGCAACACTTGTGCTCAGCCCTAGTACTTTCACTATCGAACCTGCAACATCCCTTTGAGATCGAGACAAATGCTTCAGACTATGTTGTGGGTGTCATTCTCACTCAACATGACCACCTCATGGCCTATCATAGTGAGACACTATCATATGTTTTCTGTAAGTACCCTACTTACAACAAATAAATGTAATCCATTATGAAATCCTGTTTCCATTGGAGACATTACATTCTTGGGAAGGAGACAGTAATCCACACTGATCATAAGCCACTGCAGTTCATGCAGACACAAGGAAAATTGCAAAATGATTGCCATCAGAAGTGTTCCACGTACTTGCAACAATTCCACCTCAACATCAAGTATAAAATAGGAAGCACCAACTACGTCGTTGATTTCCTCAGCCGACTGTCAGTCGTGACACTCACCACGGTGCTAGACTCTTGCGGCCATGAGACCTTTGGATGGCCCCAACTCTATGAGACAGACCCAGACTTCGCCACCACCTACCAAATGTTTGGCGCAAATGCAGTTGTCACTAATTTCCATCTTCAAGACAGGTTGATGTGTCGTATGTTCCATATATGCATTCCATCAAGCGAGTGAGCGAAGTTGATATGGGATTCCCACTACAGTCGGGTGGCGAGACACTTCTTCGTCGAAAAAATAGTGTAAATGTTGCAGAAACATTTCTACTGGTCAAAACTTCGACAGGAGGTCAATAAGTACATCAGGTCTTGCACTTCCTGTGCTATTGTCAAATCGACCAATAAGAAAGAGGTCCTCTACACCCCTATGCCTACTCCTGATTGGCCATGGGAATCCATCTCAATGGACTACATGCTGAGCCTCCCTTCCACCAAGCAGGGAAATGACTATGTTTTTGTGGTTGTTGATCATTTTTATAAGATGGAGATTATGGCCGTCTGCAAGAAGAGCATCACAGAAGAGGTCACTGCCAAGCTCTTCTTTGACGAGTTTGGGTACATTTTTGAATCCCACAAACCATTGTCTCAAATTGGGACAGTCGATTTCTCCACACATTCTGGTCGAGCCTCTGGTCATTGTTGGACACCAAGCTCACCAAATCCATAGCCTTCCACCCCCAGATAGACGGCCAAACCAAGGTCGTAAATCGAATGATCATGCATATCTTGTGCATGTATAATTCCAAGAACCCTCGCACATGGGATGAGAGTCTTCCCTATGTTCATCATAGATACAAGTGAGCCTTACATAGCTCAACCGAACATAACCCCTTTCAGGTGGGTTTGGGATTCCAACCATTGGGTCCCATAGATTTTGCACTACCCCTTACGGTCACCTCGACAGACTCATCTCCTGCTCCAACTGAAGTTGACAAAACCACTTGATTCATTGAGTGGATCCAACACATCCACCAACAGGTTCAGGATATCCTACAGAAGTCTAATGACAAGTACAAGCAACACCATGACCAACATTGGGTGCCACATAAGTTTCAGGTGGGAGACAAAGTTTGGTTGCACTTGCAGAAAGAACGCCTTACAGGACCCCATCGGAAGCTTTGCCCACTCCATTATGGGTCATACACCATCACCAAGGCTATGGGTGATGATACTTTTGAGCTCAACATTCCTCCTTTCCTTGGCCTGCAACCAGTGTTTAATGTGGATCTCCTTCGCCCTTATTTCCCACCATTATTGGACACCTCAGAGATATCATAACAGCTGACACCAACATAGATCAACCCTGAATTCATAAAATAGGAATCCAATGATCATATTGTGGACAAACAAGTCAAGGGAACTCACCAACAAAGGATCCATCTTTATCAAGTTGTCAAAGCAGGGAAGCTCCTGCACTAAGGAAAGTGGCTCACCCAGGGCCAAATTCAACAGAAATTTCCTCATCTGATGGGGGCACTCAATGAAATGGATACCATTGTTTCCTAAAGGGGGAGGATTGATCCAGATGGATTTTGGTGGCCTCTCACCTATTCCAACTGACTAATTTTCACATTTTTCCAGTTTGGTAGTTTTTCCTAGTTTTCGGGTCCCTGAATTCTGGGGTCGTTTTGAGGCCCTAAACAATGTTTTTAGGGCTTGCCACAATCAAAATGTAGACATATTTAGAGTCTGACGGAAACATGTGTATTCCTCAAATAGAACTTTCCAATAGGATATCGTGCACCTAAAACAAAGATCGTATACAAAAGTTATGACCCCAGGAAGTTAATTTATTAACTTACCCAAACAAAGCCCTATTGGCTTTGTTATCTACTCTTTTGTTATTCTTACCATCACAGATTGACCCTGGTTCAAATTTAGGAAGCTTCCCAACAAAATCTATTTAAAACTATTGGCCCCTCTAGTAACCCAGAGGGAAACGCAGTACATAGGATGTACTGCGTAGTCTCACTCGAGATAGCTCTATGGGTGGCTGCAATACTCAGGTGTTTGCAACATGAGAATGAGAAAGCTCTGAGGTTGTGCATTGTAGACTTTATTCATTCAATCCAACATCTAGTTATAAAATTCATTCTATGCATGCATGTGGAATACCAGATCTACTTGGTTTCTTCATTTACCTAACATTCATGAATTAATTAGACATAAAGATGCATTCATTCATTCACATAACATAGTGTTACCGTGGTTCACCCCCCTCCTGGGATACATCCACAAATATTTGTCTCTCGAGATTTATTATAGTTTAGAAATATATTACACCATGTGTGCTTACAATCTTAGTTCTTCCTCTCTCCCACAAGCTCCTCGATCCTTGTGAGGCTGGCTAGATCACACTAGGATCCTGAGCCTGCTATCTAACCCTTGGGATCGAGTCTCTCACACCCTCTCTAGCTCACCAGCTTAATGACTCATATTGTTCTTACAATTCTCTCTCTTCCTCTCTCCCTCTGAATGTCCTCTACATCTCCCCGTATATCTTTCTCACCTAAGTACTATGTATTTATATCCTCAGCTCACAATCCATTACAATTCATTGCAAAAACCCTAACCCTAGCGTCGTTAGGTATTCCTTGCATGTGCGCTTCGCCTGCTTCTCTTACACATGTTGTTTTTCCTTCCAGTTGTCTTTTGCATGCTTTTCCTCCAAAAATAACCTTTCTTCCTGTCTAGGCCTACATCTAACAGGCCCCCAACACTGACATGTGGCTCGTCCCAAGCCACCTAAACTTTTTGCGCCTCTTCGATCTCTCCTACGAGAGCCTGGAACTTCTTTGTGAGTTCCTTTTCTTGAATTTGAGCATGCGTGGTATTCTCCCTGAGTGCATCCAATGCCTGCACTGCAATCTTGTCATTGATCATCTCTGTGCACTCTGCCTAAGTTTGTGCCATGTTCTTCTTTGCGTCTTCCGCCTGCATAATGACCTTTGTTTCCTTATCTTGGAGCAGTTCCATTTGAGCTTGGCGCTCCTTCTTGTGTGTATGTGCAGCTATGAGTTCCGCCTACATCTTCTTCATATCATGTGCTCCTTTGACACGCTCAGTGATCGACACTTCCTTTTGCCTTTACTTGAGGTCCTAGATAGTTTCGCATATCCTTTCTTCTTTCTGGTCCCACTGCTGGACCTGTTGATCCTCTTCCATCTTCGTACATAGTTGTGCTAACTTCTCGAAAAAAACGGCCACTGCGTGGACTTGTCACTCCATCTCCTCTCTCTGCATTTTTGCTTCCTGCTTCCTCTGCTCCTTCACCTCTGGTGGAGTGGTAGGTATGAGTTGTTCCTGGAGGTGCTCGATCTCCTGCTTGTATTGATCAATCGTCTGCATAATCTAATCAATATTTTGCATCACTGTGAGCTCTGTCATCTGCACACTCTTTGGGATATTCTCATAGGCTACGACTAATCCTTGCTTTAGCATATCCACATGGTCCTTCTCCTCTTTGGTTTTGATCTTGACCTGCTCAATTACCAATTCCAAATTGTCTTGACTGTCCTTTTTCTGTTGCAATTCTATTGTGTCTATGTGTGCGCGCGACTGTACCTCCTGCACGATGTCGATTCAAAATTTATACAAGGAATTGGTTGGTATCTGTGTCATTACCAATTGTATTTGGGACAAATCCTTCAAGGGTGTCTTCCCCACAATTTCATCCATGTCGTCTGGATCATATCCTGCTCACTCGATCCAGCCTCGGCTCATGTCTATGATGCTGTTGAAACTGATTCTATTCCTCTGTTGGCCTTGTTGGTTTTAGCAACCTTTTATCTTTTCTTAAGTACTTCAACTAGGTCATGATCAAGAGTCTAGGGCCAAAATCCTAAAGTCGTGGCACTTTAGCGATATAGGAGTCTAACCATGGCTAGTATTTCTTCACAAATTTTGGATAAAATTAATATTGTGAGAGGAGGAAGAAATTATGATCCTCTCTTAGTGTTTTACCAAGCAAGGTTTCAAGCATGAACAAGTAAAATTACCATGAAACATTTATAGCATGAAATAAAATTACAGAAAAATTACTTACTTCACCAAGATACCATGAATCTAGTTGTTCTAGAATCCTTCTACAAAAGTGTATCTTTTGCTAACTCTACCTGAGTTATGGTGCTAATTCATTTATGGTAGGTAGGAGTTACCTGCCAATTTTTTGGTCTAACATGGACGTCTCGTAGAGATTTAGATTCTTCACATTCACTACTTATTAAATGAATATATATGGGGGTAGACTAAGTTTGTAGGAATTATCACCTACCTTCCCCAACACTTCAATAGGACCATACCATAGAGCCTTGATATTATTACCAGGACCCTATAGCCTTTCTCTATTCATATGCAACCAAAATTTGTCTCTCACCTTAAATTTTTTATTAAGTTTTTTTTTCAATCACATTGGGCCTTGTAATTTTCTTATGAATTCTTCAATGTATCACATACTTGCAAATGGGTATGCCTACTCTTATCAATGAATTTTTTATCCTTCAATTCGTATCCTAGGGTATCTTCCCTCACTCCTTGTTGTAATGTAAAGGATTACACAATAATAGAGGTTACTAGAAGTCACTCAACCATAATATGAAAAAAGTAGTATACATGTAAACATGCATAGAAGGAGTAGGAGAAAGAGTAAGAATGGAACTAACAACAAGTATTCTTTATTAATAAATTATCAAAAACCAATAATTGACCAATAATACATCTCAAGATCATGCCTCAAACTTCTCAAACTTTTTTTATTCATTGTACAAAATTTGGTCAGTCCAGTTAGTCTTGAGTTGTTGGTTCCTGACCAGTAAATTTCACTGCAATCTAATTAAATTTTCTACTAAGTCTTGTAAGAAGTCGATTGGGTCTTCTATTGCGATGTCTAAAGCAATTCCTAAGGTATGTGTTGCATCAACTTTGCAAGTGTTCCAAGCTCTTTCTTCCTTCATTTTTATCTACTTCAACTTTGTGGTTGACCTAGTCCACCTTTTGTCCCTTTCTCTACTAATTGTGTTATATAAATATTATATCTTATAATCTGAAGCATCCTCTAGGTCAAAGACCACTATTTGCTTTCCTACTTTCTCCTCTTGTAACTTGAAAGTTGTGAAGAAGTTTTCCTTTTTTCCTTTTCCTTGCACTTTGCAAGTGCAAATTAAAAAAATTGTTGTATTTAATCCAATGACTACAGTTCAATTTCCTGATGTAAATAATCATATTGTTGTATTTAATATTTTCATGAAGGTTGTGTTTCCAGGTAAGATGATGTGAGGCCTAGTCCAATGTATTTTTTTTCCAATAATTTGAAATTAATAGAATTGAAATAATGAAATATGCTTTTGGGAATTCAAATTGTTTTTATTAAAGTCTTAAATCCATTTCAATAAGGTTGGTATATAATTTAATATGGGATTTAAAAATTGTTTCCTCTTAAGCGTGACACGTGACATTACCTTTATTCCCCACATCTCCCTATTGGCTTGCGGTAGTTCATCCTTTCTAAATGTGGGTCCCGACCTTAACTTTTGTAGGCTACCACGATAATAATAATAGTCTTCATAATAATATAGCTTGAGTGAGCCTAATGGTTAAGAACGTATGCTTCCTCCTACGATGTCACAGGTTCAAATCCAGAGGCGGGTAGGGTATGAAAACCTACATAGACTTTAACAATCAAATGATACGCGGAGGGGCTCCCTTGTCCTACAAATAAGGAGGTCTCATACACTAATTTGGTGTCTGGCTTGGTTGTGACCATAAAATTATATTATTATAATTATAATTATAATTATTATTTAATAAATCCCATCTAATAATATAGACCATAATTTAATTTAAATATCAATGTCATATAAGGTTAAAGTTGATCGAGGGAAATTGGTAGGGTACAATACGTTATAAGTGGAAGGTTAAAGTGTATTTTAAGAAATATATAAAAGAAAGAAAGATAATTGAAGTAATTTTGGTATTGAAGGCCACAAATAAATGTGTGATGGGTTTGTTGCCATGGGATTCATTGGGTTTATGACACCTTGTGGGTCTATCGTGTGAGCTTGAATTATGGGCATGGGCCCTCTTTCTACTAGTGCTAAGGCATGGGAAGTAAGAGGTAATCAACATGGTGCATGTCGATATGGGGAATTGTCATCTAGGAACCCATCAATGAAGGTCAAATATTTATTGGAGGAAGAGGGATAAGCATCTCTAGTCCTCATATGACACGAGTCTTTGGAGAGAACCATCATATGATCTTGTATCAATGAGAGCATCTAAATACAGAATGGTGTTCAATTTGAAACTCTAAGGAACATATATAGAAACAATTGTGTCCTTGAGGACTATGGTAATATATCCCAATGAAAATAGGGTGAGAGAGAACTCTTAGTTGGGAAATAGGAATCCTTGGGATGCAAGATAAATTCTCGAGTATGGTTTACCCTAGAGGATAGATGAGAACATCATTGCACTAGATATATAAGTTTGAGTAGTGTTGAACTTTGGAAGAAAGAGACTCTATAGGCTTAGAACATGTGAATTGGAGGTCATCTCTATAAATATTAGTAGGAATACCATTATTATCTTACCCTTGGAGAGATCACAAGAATCTAGTAAAAGTCTATGTGGGGGCTAGTTTTTCAATATCAAGGTTAATGAGGTGAAGCAATGAAGAGGCTCTCACATAACAACATGAATTGATTCCATATCGCTCTTGGTCCTTAAAGGAATTGAGAGAAAGATATGGATATCTACAAAAAACAATATGTTATTTTCCCATATATCTGAGCCCATGTATCATCCTAACCACATGAAAGATCATTGAAGCAATGAGTGGAGTTGTGTCAAATTTTATAAAAATGATGGCACGAGGTACTTCTCACCTGGCATGAATATGTTTGGATAACATCATGACAAGAAATGTATCTATCATATTTCAATTCACTCCTAGAAAGTATGGTCCCCAATTTTCACACCCATACAAAAGGGTAGGTGTGACCAATGAGTGAAAGAGTTGAATCTTTTCTCTAATGTCCTGAAATTTAAGTTGAAAACATTGATTTTCAAGGTTGGTAAGGGTTAAATATCCCTTGCTTAATATATCCTCTACTTCTACAATCAAGATAAATCATGAATCAAAGAATCACACACCCAAATATACATATGAATGAAGCACATTACTTGCCTCCCTTTTAGGTAGGTTAAAGACCATGACTTTTTCTTTCTCTAGATTAACTTGACACCGAAGCATGAATTCCACAAAACGAATATAAGATGTCAAGTTGTCTCTATAATCCTCTCAATGAATGGGGCATGAAGATAATGAAATATATAAATAGGATAATAGAAATAGAGAATCCAAAGAATAAGGAAGAATAAGGAAGAATATATGGCACCCAATGAATATAATATGATTTCCTCTAGCTCATCAATGTAGACTCCAAAAAGTGTAGGAGAGAGTGGGTGACCTTGTTTAACTCTTATAGGATTATGGACCTCTAATTCCTCTCTAGTGCTTGTTTGTACCTTTCCAACAATGGTTTTGTAATGTTTCATCATAAGTGAAACCACCAAGGGTGGAAGACCCAAAGCTTGAACATTGTCATCGAACAAGGCCCGAGGAACAATATAATTTACACTTGTCTGCCTTGGTATCCTCATTGATGGAAGTCCAAGTAAATATATGGTCATCGGTACATCGGTTCCTCCTAAATATACTTGTCATTTGGACCTTAGTGTTTTTCATCATCTAAATATGTGAATGTCTAAGGTTGTGGAAAATATCTTACCCAAGGTATAACCAACCATTAATAGTGCAGTGGTTACTAGGATCATTCTAGGTTCAATTATTTAGATGAGATAGATAATATGGGAGGTCCAAGAATATGGAAATCCATAGGTCATCATGTAGTTAAACAAGTTAACAATATGCACTATGAATACTTTAGGGCTATGTTTGATAAATTCAGTGTTGAGGTTCTCCACATCTTCAGATTTGTTGAATCGAGACATAAGGATGTCACATAGGATTCAATAGTTAGAAGAAAAAAAAAGAAATGGATATGTTTTGGGTTGACTTGAGTGCTTCGTTGTTTTGGAGAATTGTATAGGTTAGAGGCATAGTCAAACAAAGTAAAGACATTTATTGCTACACGCATTGATTTTTTAGGGAGTAAGGCTCTCCAAAAGAGTTAGGGGGTGAACTAAAGTTGGTTGAGTATAGTTATAATCTTGTTCAAGAGATGGATCCTCTTTTCCTCCTAATAATTATCCTATAGATTTGTTGATTTTTCTTTGATTTGGAGATTATATGCTTCATAATATGTTTGGTTAGGGTACAATGTTTTTACAATCAGAATCATAGCAACAATTACAAGGGAAATGGTCATTCCTAGTGGGGTGAGAAGTTAATATGGAATGAGGGATGGTGTTAATCATGAAAAACCAAATGCCTTGGGTGAAGTGGAGGGAGCACTTAATCAAATCATCAATACCATGCACTAAGAGTTTCCTTGTTTTGAGGAAGTTTTTTTATTGTTCATTAAGTTGGTGGTCGAATTCGATGATGATAGATTGGTAAGGTAAATTGAGGTTATTATTAAAGGGGTACTAGCCAAGTGGACCCTGAAAATATATAAATTCATCATGGTTAGTGAAGGGAGGAGGTGTGGAAGATACTTGGAAATCGTGTATTTCTAATAGTAATTCCCTATTAAAAAGAACATAATCAATAACAAAAGACCCAGTAGCAAAGCATGTGGAGCCCGTGGAATGTGGAAAGGATCCATTGTCATTGAGATGACCAAATCATGAGAGGATATCAAGCTAACCAGGATTTTACCATAAGGTTTCTCTACTCTATCAACAAAAGTCTAGTGTAAAACATCTTCTTGAAAGTCCAATGCTTGAGTCATCAATGAGGTCAACTAGAAATCATGCTTTGTGCACTGCATGCAACCAAATATTACATTAAAGTCTCTTATAAGAAAAAATTCTCTAATATGAAATTCCACTGCTCGAGTCGTCAACAAGGTCAACTAGAAATCATTCTTTGTGCACTGCAGGCAACCAAACCTTGCATTAAAGTATCTTACAAGAAGAATATCTCTAATAGCCAAGAATTTTGATATTTCAAGTTGTATATGTTTGAAAGGAGATCCATCAATGGCTTCAATGGAATAATGTGATGACACTAGAAGAAAGTAGAATGCATCAAATAAAATTTTCTTCACATGGGGTTTCCTTGCTAAGGATACCCATAAGAACCTAACATGAACATTTGAGCCTTCAAGTTGAGAAAAGGGAGCTAGGTAATCTTTGTGAAGCCTATGTGATCCCACTAGAACCTTTTAGGCCAAGGAAAAGTTCCAACCTATGCACTAATAGCCAATAATATCTGTTAATGTTTATGCTATTATTATAGTTCTTTGCATTTCATAAAGATAAGAGCATAATAAGCACAAGATCACTGAGAAATACACATCCACAATAGACACAGCATTTATCCTGGGAAACCCTCTAGGGGAAGAAAACCCAGCAAAAACTTCCTTATCATAAATAGCTTATCAAGAGTTCAAGAGATAACTGAACCAATACAGAAAATCCTCCTCCAAGAGATGCGCCACCCTTCTTCTTCTTTCACCAACTTGAAATATCACCTTGCCTCATAAGAACATGAGCAAGTGAAGTGTGTTAGAAGTGAGGCGCTAGCCTCTTATTTATACTAATCT
>ML800158.1:152991-192420 GCA_009831015.1 Picea engelmannii
AATAATGACATGATTAATCCACAATGGGGATTTAATCCAATAACAAAATAATAAGAATGCTCTTCGCAGTTACATTATTTCAACAATATCCTCAAAAGACATGGAGTAGCTTCATATCAGTGCAATTAGTTTTGGTAAAGAAATTCAAGTTAGAGTTTCTCCCCCACATAATTCGAGGATACAAATGAGAAGAAGAGTGAGCCACCACAATTCCACTCAATCACTAAAAATGCAACCCTAAAACTTAGGATCTACCATCATAATGCAAAGGATTGTGGGATACCATGGTTTGGACCAGCCTAGGATGAGAGTCATGTATCCAAACTCTCATACTCGATGGGGGAGGGGGACGGTGCCATGGTTTGGACCAACCTAAGAGGTCACAAGGGTGCCATGGTTTGGACCAAACCAGGGGGATCACATATCCAAACCCTCCCACTCCACATGGAAACATATTTTCCTTGCTTCATTGCTTTAACCATTTTGGCAGTGTTTTCCTTTTGTTCCTCATATTTTGGTTAGGTCTTTCTTAATGTAAATATTTTCAATGAGAGTGAATATAGTTTCCCTAGACCATAAGATTTGGAACTTGTCTTAAGGGTCCTTAAACATGAGCCTCTCTTAAGGGTTTTTTAATCTGATAATGAGATAGTTGTGGGTAAGCCATGCCCTTTCTGGATGGATTTCATTTTGTATTAAGGTGATGTGTATGAATTCAGTCGTAGATTAAGTAGATTGTCTTGTTTCTCTGGGCCTCCGATTCTTAAATTAAAATTCGTGTGTTTCCTTTGTCTCTCTTCCTCTAATTTGGCTTGGATCACTATGTCTACAGTAAGTGTTTTTTTGAGACATGGTTACCTTTAAGTGGTATCGAGTGACTCAATCCTGAATCTTGGGTGCAAGTGCTTTATGTTTCTCTACACGAGATAAGATGCATGCTTTTAAGAGTTTCAATAACCCAAGAAATATATTTTGTTCTCTGGAGACCAACAATAAAAAACTCTAAATGTCCGATGTTATTTCTCTACGATTCAATTGTTTTCTCCTGCTCAAAGACTTTTTCTTATGGGTGTATAATGTAAGTTTCATGTTTTTCAATTTTCATTCTTTGTTTGTTCACTGTTCAGAAAGGTTTCCTTTCCCAAAAAAATCCACTGTATGGGATTTCTCTTCAATTAGCTTATGTTGGGTGTGTTAGGAATATATCCAAGAAAGTAAATAACTAACATGATCAAGAAGGCAAAGAAGATGGCCGGAAAAGGCACGAAGCCAATTCAATTAATATGTACATCAATAATGTATATATAATACACATTGCACAATTGTCCTCTAACAATATGACCGTTACGATAAGATAACAAACTGAGATTAGAGTTTTCAAAATCCCCCCTTAATCATAAGTTCGTTCTTTCCTGAAAAAACACTACTTCTTGAAAACTAGTAATTTGTCAAGCAGATATTCAGAGGACTTAAGATCCTATCTGAACTCTGAAAAAATAGCATAAGATGAAGGCTTCTACTAAATTGGTGGTTTAAGGATGACCACAAACTCTGAAAAAAATAGTAGAAGATAAAGGCTTCTACTAAATTGTTGGTTTAAGGATGACCACAAACTCTGAAAAGAGAGATGATAACCCAAGAAAAAGACCTCAAGAATTCTCTTGAAACCAAAAGCTAGAAAAAGAAGAAAGTATTCTACTAAATGGCATGGTTTCAAGTTGACCATAAACTAACCAATCAAAGAACAACTACAAAAGTTGGTGATGCTCTCTGAAAATGTAAAAAACAAAACTTCATGTCTTCTACTTAATTGGTGGTTTCAAGCTGACCACAAACTATCAAGAGCTCAAAAAACTATGAAGATATGGTTTCAAGATCACCACAACCCATATCAACAACAAACCAATAATTTGATTGTATGTTCAGGAACAAGGCTACACACTAGGAACAAGGTTGCATACTTGTTTCCCATTTGATCATCTGTTCACAGGCTCTAAAACAAACTTGGAACCTAACTGAAAACTTTAGATGTCATTCCCCCCCGTCAGGGATAAGTGGTTGAAATTCCCTTGACCATAATGTGTATGCTTTCCACAATGCATACAAGAATGAAGATCAAAACACTGATCTTTCATATGTCCAACTTTATCAACAGAAAGAGGGTTTCTTGCAATTCCACCCTTTTAAAATAATCCAACTCGACAATAGAAAATTTAAACTGAACATAAGGGTGTTAGCTTCAACCAAAAATGCACCCAATTACAATCATAATTCAATTCAACAATATGTGATACTCACAAAAAGAACAACAGTAAGTATCACAAATTGCAAGTTATAAAATTTTGAACAGACACAAGTCCAAAATCCAGGAGTTGAATTGTTTTGTAAGTAATAAAATTCTGAAGAGACACAAGTCCAAAATGCAAGAGTTGAATTATTCTGCAAGATTTTCGATGGTGTGTATGTAAATCTATGAAATATGTAGGCATTGGCTTGATCTCTAGTTACACAAGCTCCACTTGTTGCTTTCCTCCTTGCTTTCATTAATTAGTTTGAAATTTCTTGAATGAAATAATTTCACCTCATAGTGTGTTGATATAGAAGCAATCAAATATCAACTCATTCTTGCCCTTTTCACAATGGCAATCCCTAACCATCAATTACAAATCACTTGTTGTAAGCTTAATCCCTTTAACATGCAAAAACTCTTTAAATGGATGATCAACTTAATTTTAACACCAAACCCTTGAGCGTGGTAACTCCAAGCCCATACAATCAAAGGCTTAACCCTAAAGACTATAGAGAACTTTTAAAAACTTTACAAATATCTTTCAAAAATAATTCTAAAAATCCTAATATAAGTCATTTTGTAAAGATAAGGATTTTTGTTTCGAGTTATAAAAGCATTTGCTTTTTGTAATGGAGTTTTAAACAGTAAGTATACCAGGTCATGGACCTTTTGTAGTCGTTCACTTCACAACAGTAAATCCACACTCATGGGTAGGTCGAGCTTCCTCTTGCAAGTTTCAAACAACAATAAATTTTACTCCTGGTCATCAAAATAATTTAACTAATTAAATTGAATACTTCAAACAAAATATGATCAATTGCGCCTTGCAACGGTGGCTTTGCTGGTGATGTTCCTTCACACAGACTGCTATTCCTCTGCGCGGACAAGCGACTACCTCCAGCCTGCAACTCCTCGACTCTTCTCCCCTCTAATGCTTCTTTTGCCTCGGAGGGTTTTACAACAATTATAAACTGCAGTCATTATTTGATGCGAGCCTACACTGCGGGCTTTGCCTTTCAATAGACCTTCGTTATCAATTGGCTCTGCGGGCCTAGTTGCACTATAAAACACTTCAATACACAGTCGTAGATAGAAAGACAAGTGTCTTTTATTTACAGTAACAGCATGTGTGCGCTCAAATGGTTGGCTCTCCTTCAACCAGTCCGCTATAGATCATTCTCCATATCTAGCACATCTTAGTGAGCAGATATACAGTAAGCCCATATGTAACCGCCCAGAACAAACTTGATATATCTTTCTCCTTGTAGACACCGCCTTCTTAATCTTTAACCCAAATATATAACAAATATATATATCTTTTTCTAATAAAACTATCACTATGCTATCACAATCTCTTATATATATATATATATATATATATATATATATATATATATATATATGGTGTGGCTTGACCGTGACTTTAAAAATAGATTATTATTATTATATATATTTTGTTATCACAATCTTACTAGCACACGGAGGTATATATACCCTACCCCCTCTGATATATATAGTACACATTAAACAATCCTCTAACTATATGACAGTTAGGGTAAGAAACTGAGATTAAAATTTTCAACAAGATGATTAGTATGGACAAATCTCTTGCAATTGTTTTTCAAATAACTTAAACTTATGAAAGTAACAGTGGAGTGAGGAAAATATTAGCTCCACCCTCACTCTCACCCTCATATTAAGTTTTCTCTCATATTCCTGCCACCTGACCCTCATATATGGACCTGTATCAATTTTTCCGAATTGTTTTTGCTTCCTTAAATATTCTTCAAAAGAATTTCTGACACTGTATAAAGCAGGGTTGTTTTTTTTACAACGTTTTTCATTTAAGAGTTTTTTCAAAAACATCCCATACTAATCAACCGGCGCTTCCTGCCAATTACACCACAGTTACACAGTATGTTGAAGCTTCCCATATCACCAAATCAGCGCTCTATGCTCAAGTTCCCATATAAGATAAAATCTGCTTTTAAATAAATATATTTTTTTATAAGCTGAGCAACTTCCAATTCGAATGTTTGTTACGTCATATTATATTGATTATGAACGATTCAGATTTCAATCCATGAAAATTACAGGCGTCTTAGAATATGCCAATTGACCGATTTTATGGACGGATAGACCACCCTGATAAATATTTTATTCTTCGTATCAAAGTAAAACGCTGTGAGCCTGTAACGCATTCCTCCTCCAGAAAAAAGAGGATTACAGCCCATTGAGGAAACTTCATTTTATATAAAATAATTTCAAAGCCGAATGATGATGCAGAGGCCGTAGGAGTGAAAAGTCTTCCGTTGATGTGTGTGGGTCTAAACGAATACATCATACTATCAACGCAAGTAATATAGGCAACATAACACAAACCAACCTATCATACTAGCACCTCACACAAACCAACCTATCATACTAGCACCTCACGCAGCTGGATGCAACATACGAAATCAATCAGACCAACACCTCCAGGGCACATAAGCAACATCAATCAGTCCAACACAACAACTTTCACGATAAGTGGCTAGAACCCTCAAGAGGAACAAGAGACCGTTATTAAATGTTACAATCAGATACAACCTAAAAAACAAAAACAACAACATCCACATAGGAACCACAACAACTTTCACGATAAGTGGCTAGAACCCTCACGACGAACAAGAAACCGTTATTAAATGTTACAATCAGATACAACCTAAAAAAACAAAAACAACAACATCCACGTAGGAAGACACATGACCCTAAACCAGGTTTCATATGCGTTATTGATCAATGCGCACAATGATCCCAACTTAAAGATTCAAGTTGCCATGGTGTGACGAGCGCACAAGAATCCCAAGCACAATCAACATCTAACCCTTTAACAACAACCAATACGTGGTACCAACCTAAACTGTTAGTGGTCCTAAATACCAAATAACATGCTCATTGATAGTAACGTAATATGGAATTGAATAACATCTAAGATAATGTAGTTTCATTTATGAAATCTTATAAAATATTGGAAAACTCCAAGAACTATTTATTGAAACCCTACTTTATTGAATCACTACCTGAAGGTCAATTTACATTCCTAGTACTAAACCTAACAAAGTGTATGTCTTTGTTAAAACACATTGTTTATGTTAGATGCTTCCATTGCATCACATACCTATAAACATCTAGATTCCTTGAAATGATTCTATAGAAAATTTTTTCCTAGAATTAATCTTGTAGACAAATAAAACAATATTAACTGAGGTATAACTTTGTAGAATTCCTAAAGTTGTTAAATCAATTCTGTACAAATAAATAATAACAACTCAAATAAACTTTCACAGAAATCCTAAAAATCCTAAATCAAATCCTAAAAATCCTAAATCAATTGTGCAGATAATAAAACAATAATAACTCAAAATAAAATTTTGTAGAATTCTTAAATCAATTGCGTCGACAATCGAACAATAATAACTCAATAAATTTCCCCCGGATGGGGTGATAGTGCGGGTCACGCGGCAGTATTTGGAGGAGGGTGACGGAATTCGTGACGTGGGGGCACGTGAACTGCTCGTGCCTCCCCCCGAAGCTTAAATGCTCCGTAATCAGACCTCAAATGAGTGTTAATGCGCCATTTAACGTTGCGTTCGGCATTCATATGTTGCAGTCGATTGTAATGGTCTTTGTTTATTGCCGCTGGTTGCTAGCAGAGCGAGCTCTGCACGGGCACCAGCTCTCTCTCGGCTCTGTTTACTCTGTTCTCTTGTGCTCCCACAGAGTGCACCATCTCGCCCTTGACTACAGACGTTCCAACACCATGCCGTGCCTACGGGGACGGCCAAGGCGAGGCTCGTCATGGAAGCCTCGGCGTCCCTCCAGTTCTCGCTCTGTTTCATCTTCTTTGAGTCAATCCTCTCGCAGCCAATCCTCGCGCAGTCATTCTGGCCACCTTTCTTCTACCTCGCGTCGCATGGAGTATGCTCACTCCCCCTCGTGGGCGTTGGTTCCCTATGCTTCCTCTCCCTCCCCTTGGCCACCTGGCGACTCTCCTATGCCTCCACTGCACCCAGAGCCGGATCCGCATCAGACTTCTCGAGGCGCTGGACCTCTTCCCCGGCACGCTTCCACTCCAGCGCAGCTTTGGGACAGCATAGCGGTTTTGTATGACTTGGTGTTCGGCATTCGCCAGGGCGTGGATGACCTCACCTTCCGCCTCCAGGAAACGGACTACAAAGTCGATCTCTTCCTCAGTACTCTCGCCTCCCTGCAAGACTCCCTGATCTCTCGACAGAACGAGGACTCTCCAGTCCAGGACCAGAGTGCACCCCAGGAAGATCCAGCTATGGGCGAAACGAAGGGTACAGATATGGGCGCAACTACTGGCAGTAAAGCGGCTACCACAGTGGAAGAAGGGGAAGGTGACAAGAGCTGGGCCGACCAGATCAATTTCATAGTGGAGGAGCCATGGACAGACGACATCCAGCCCATGCGGCCCGACTATTCTCCGTATGTCTAGCTTTTAAGTTAAGTTTGCAGATGACCGATGTTTATATTGTCAATTCCCTGTTGGTTTTTGTCAAGATTTGAACTACAAACAGTATGACCTCTATAGGCTTTAGAATAATTGAACAGCTTGATACTTTTGATATCAGGGACTGGTTTCCCCTCTGTTGGGGCAGTCCCTTATCTCATTATGATCACCATGTACTGTGTTTTGCTACCATGCTCATGAGAGCTTTTTAATATAATATACTATACTTACTTACAAAAAAAAAAAATAACTCAATAAATTTTTGCAGATTTATTAAAGGGCATTGAAGGTTATTGACAAATTGCAAATGTAATATATATCTCTGTGTAATAAAGGTACAATTTGTTGTGTTAATGATACACTAGAGATAAGGATAGTAAATAAATCTATTTAGTTTATAATTTAAAATTCAAAAAGCAATAAAAGTGTCTGCGTAGAAAATTAAATCGTTGTGCAGTTGTGAATAATTAAATCGTTGTGCCAATGGATTCCATAAAGGAGAATTCACCTGGAAAACCACTCACTCTCGTAACAAACGTTGTACTGAAACAGATGACTGTCGAGCGAAAGAAAAATGGGGCAAAATAGAAACCAAAGACGCGGTCACTTGCCCAACTTAGGATTTCAATATAATACTTACTGAAATCACAACTGACAGTAGTAGTAAATCGTCGAGCAGACTTGACTTGCATAAGCATTTAAGACGTAAGTTTTAATGCCAATTGCTCAACATCTGCGGATTGGGTAAAAATCGAATTTCCCACTATCAGTAATAAGTCTCAACCCCAGAAAAATCATCATTGCCACTGTGGAAATAGAATATTGAGTTACACAGTCCTCATTGATCGCATGGCTAAACCTAACTGTAGACAAAGACAATTCTTGAAAATAGGGCAGTGGAGGAAGGGGCAGAAGCTCGTTCTTAACAAATGTTTATGTATGTCATCGTGAAACTTTTTAACTCAGACAATGTTTTCTTCGTTTACAAATATTCATTCGATAGTATATGTGAGATACAATAGTTAACCGCAGCTATGAAAATCATAGAAGGATTACAAGAAGATTCGCTAGAAAATGTAACCGCGAACAACATGGAATTTTGATAGAGAGGGAAGTGGAGCAATGGGAAGATACTCCCGCAGACCTCAGCAGTGTTTTTCTGTTGGTTTTAAAAGAAAATAAGCGGCACAGTATATGTGAGATAATCTGGGAAACCTAACCGCAAATAAACAGAATTATGGAAAATACGACAATGGAAGAAGGGGCGGGGATTCATCCTTATAAATAACTGCATAAGATGGACTGTATACGCATCATATAATTCACAATTTAGACATAAAACAATTTAAAGGAAAATAAACTATGAATTGTTTCGTTATCAGATCAATACCACAGCAAAAGAATGAACAAAGAACCATTTCCTTACCATGTGAGCGACAAGGTGAGAACCTTGTGTGACATCAATCACTTTTAACTGTTACATTTTATTCTTGAGATGAATGAGTATTTAGTTAAAGTAGCTTAAGGTTCGGGATAGGGTTTGAATACACAACACATGGTCTCAATTTTGGGCACTAAGTGGTTAGCGTTGCAAGACATGGAAGGTTTATTCGTTAAGAGTTTTGGTGCAGAGATACAAAGGATCCAAGACGCATAGTTAAAAAAAACACCAAGGCGCAGAGAAAGAGGACGGGTTTGTTGGGTAAAGAGAGGGCACAAAGCCCTTGGCTTCCCCAAACATGTAGAAACATGTTGCAAGAAAAAAAATGTTGGGCAAAGGATTGATCCTACACTTATTATCCATGCACAGGAAATCAGGGCATTTGAATCTAAATCTTTAACACTAGAGTGAAAGACAGTCGATTCGCTTCCTGGCCGATTGCTCAAGCACAAACTAATAACTTAAAGGATAAAGGAACAGAAGATAAAAACACAAATTTGCATCTGGATCTTCTCCGTGGAGAAACAAAATATAAAAGTGCAATCAAGGAATGAGGGAAACACAGGCATGGGATACAAAAGCGTAGGAAAGGTTTGAGTCCAACGCTCATTCTAGCCACACACAATTAGACAATAACTCAGAAATAAAAGATATTGTGGATAGCAATGTTCTTATAGGATGAATCCAACGACAAGGAGATTACAATTACGGTAGAAATACATGTGCAAGGAAATCTCACAGCAATGAAATCGTCATCCGAATAAAGTAAAATAAACAAGCATAAATTTAAATTTTATTGCAAGTAACAACTTTAACATGCGTACCTTACCGACGACGACGACGAGGCGAAGATGTCCTCCCGCACATTCGTTCATTCCACATCCCACTTGTCGACCGATCAGACCTCACCGGTACCTCCCAGCTAACGTTAGGGGTACTTTTCTTCTCCTTGAGCCCCCCGAGCCGCAAAGAGGCCACGCACCCGATGTGAGAGAATGCTAGCACCCAGCTCGCCTTGCAAGGTCGAGCTACCACTCGTTACCCAAGCTAGGTATCCCAACTCCCACAAAAAAACTCAGTCAAGATAAAATTCGGCAACATGACGTTACGCAAGCCATATGTGATCCATACTCCTCCTCCGTCATCCTTTTTATAGAGTTTTCAAGTAATTAGTTTCCCAATTATCTCATTAAATTCATTTTTCATTAATTTAATTAAGAAAAACCTCCCCCGTACACATGTCGCCCGATGCCCTAGTTTCAACAGAAAATCAATTTTTTAATTAATTAAATTTGCCTATTTCCCTCACCCACCTAAAAGCGTTCCTAAAAATGCTCATCGGTCTCCCATTATTGCCTTACAATTCTTAAATGACTTATGCCTTACTTAATTCCTAGTTGAGTTCATAAATAAAAAGTTTCAAATGCTAGATTCCTTACTAACTTAGACATTCCCCTTTTTCTTAGGTTTCCCCTTTTTCTTAGGTTTCCCCCTTTTCTTTAAGTTTCCTCTTTTTATAACTGAGTTCAGAATTAGCAGGTTTAGACAAAAACAACCAAATACCCCTTTTATTAATTAAACTTTTATTAAAATTCCCACTTTAATTATTAATGCTTGAATTTTCTAATTAGTTATAAAAAGAACCTTTAGTGAATTAAAATTTTATAAAAAGAACCCTAGTGAATTGAAATGTTATAAAAAGAACCTTAGTGAATTAAAATTTCCACTTTAATCTGGTTATATGTCTAATTAGTTTTTTTTTTGTTCTAAGGTTCTACTTAAACCTAGGTTTTCAATTCACTAGGCTTGGCCATAGTTATTAAGGGAAGAATTAGTTATTAAACTTTACTTATCAAATCATTCATTTTAAGGTCGACCAGGTCCTAAGGAGGCATAGTTTTATAGGCACTAAGTTTATTTACTTACCAGTTAAAATCGCGATGTGTCCTTCAGGACGCACTACATGCTCCAAGGGTGCCACTCGCCTCTTTCTGTTCTATTTGCACGACATTCCCTCCAAGACGCACTACATGCTCCAAGGGTGCCACTCGCCTCTTGACTAAATTTGGTAGATGTCAAACCCCTGGAGTCAATACTCCGTCAGGTGATCTTGTGGAAGAATAAGGGCCTCTAAAGAATAAGGACCCTGCCTTATTGTGCACCCCTTAGATTCATCGTGAGTGACTGTCACATCCTGCCCTCACGGCATCGTGGGTATTCTCGAATTAGGTAATCGTTAACCTACAGTTCGAGCCATGGCGGGAGTGCTAGTAGGTTCTAGCAGGGTTGTTGTCACACCTCTCCCTCAATGTCTCTGGTTGTCGTGCATGACCCCTTTACTCCAAATGCGAGTCTGGTCAGCAAGCTATTGTCAGCCTGCATCCATCAACGAATCACATCAGCAATAACAATCAACATCATAATATCTAATCATATGTACATATGTCACATCAACAACATTCAAACTCTAACAGTCCACTCCCTGACTCGATCCAGAGTCCATGGAGTTTCATCGATGCCTCGACATCCTCAACGTCCAGAGTTCTGCACACTCAGGAGAACCCATTCAATAGCACCTATCAATGTAAATACAACAAAAATAACATATGATCAAATTCACAATATCTCATAATCATAATAAAATCAACCAATAGTATAATGACCCGGATCACTTGCACGCATGTGTACTCAAAGAATAAGTTTGCTCAGTGCTCACAAGAGAGGGACGTTACATACACCCCCTCTTGGTTTAAACTCCGTCCCAAAGTTTCACAGCATATAAGTGTTGAAATAAAGTTTATCACAATATCATATGTCTATCTATCAAACAAAAATGGAAATTGTCGACGCATAGCATATGCGTCTTCCCAGGTCGATGAGTGCAGACTATAGTTGTCCCACTGGACCTTGACCTAATCTACTGTTCGATGTCGTAGTTGTCGAATGTGATAGTCCAGGATGTGGATTGGCTCCATCATGAGCGCACCCTTGTTTGATACCTGCAAGGAACTCATGTCAATAACATGTGTAGGATCACTAACATAATGTCTCAAAACAGATACGTGAAAAACATCGTGCATATGCCTCAAAGAATCAGGCAAAGCTAGTCGATAGGCCATGAGCCCCTTATTTTCCACAATCTAGAAAGGTCTCACAAGCCTAGGAGAGAGTTTAGCACCATTTCCAAACATGATCGAACTCTTATGTGGTTTCACCCGCAAGAAGACTCGATCGCCAACTTCATAACTACGATTGACATGATGCGCATCGGCATAACTCTTCTGTCAATCATGTGCTTCCTTGATCCCTTGTCTTATTGTTTGCATTTGATATTCCATTTCTTGGATCGCTTTTGGTCCCACCAAGACCCTATCCTCAAGCCGATCCCAACACAAAGGTGTCCAACATGGTCACCCGTAAAGAAACTCAAAAGGTGACATCTTAATGGTGCTTTGGTAACTGTTGTTATATGCAAATTCTACCAGTGGAAATAATTCTTCCCAATTCTTATGTTGGTCCATACGTACATATGCATCATATCCTCCAAGGTTTGGTTTGTTCTTTCAGTCTACTAGTCTGTCTTCGGGTGATACGTGGTACTAAAGTTAAGTTGGGTTCCCAAGGCCTATTGGAAACTAGTCCAAAATCGTCCTGTAAACATCGATCCTCTATCAGATATAATCCTCTTAGGCACGCCATGAAACCTTACTATCTCGTTGAAGAAACCTCTAGCTATGTCAGGTGCCTGATACGTCGTACGCACAGGAATAAAATGAGCACTCTTCATCAGAGTGTCGACTACAACAAAAATCGAGTCATGTCTCCTTGTCGTAAGTGGAAATCCAACAATTAAATCCATTGAAATGACCTCCCATTTCGATTCTGGAATAGCGTGTGGTTGTAGTAATCCTGACGAATGTCTATGTTCATCCTTCACTTGCTGACATTCTAGACATCTTGCCACATAGTTGACTATGTCTACCTTCATTCCTTTCCAGAAGAATAAGGGTTTAAGGTATGCTCTCATCTTCGTGACTCTAGGATGAGCATGTACAGTTCTCTATGAGCCTCGTTTAGGATCAAAATCCTCAACTCATTGTTGGGCAGTACGTAAATTCAATTTTTTAAATCTCAATAATCCGTCGTTGTCCACAGTAAATCCCTCAAATTTTGGTACCCATCGTGTTTTGTCCAATAAAATCCTTGACCTCTTTGTACCAGTCATCGTCGCACTGTAAAGTTAGAATCTTTTCACATAGATTTGTCTGAAGAGGCATCACCAAAAATATGTGTGGTCTCTGACTCAACACATCTGCCACTCTGTTCACTATCCCTTTTATGTAATAAATTTTGAAATCATACTCACTAAGCAATTCCGACCAACGTCATTGTCACACGTTCAATTCGCTTTGCGTAAATATGTGTTGTAGACCAAATTGGTCCATTTTTAGTTCGAATTCTTGTCCAATCAGGTAATCTCTCCAAACTCTCAAGGAATATACAATGGCTAACAACTCCAAATCGTGTGTAGCATAGTTCTCCTCATGCCTTCTCAACTTTCTCGAGATGTAAGAGACCACTCGACCCTCTTGCATCAAGACTCTGCCTAATCCTTCCTTGGATGTGTTAGTGTATACCAGGAAGTCTGCGTCCATGTTAGGGACCCTTAGTACCAGTGTTGTCGTCAACAGCTCCTTGAGCCTCCGAAATTCCTCCGCACATTTCTTGGTCCAAATAGACTTCTTGTTCTTCTTCTAGAATTCTGTGATCAAATTTTCTATCTTCGAAAAACCCTCGACGAACCGTCGATAGTATCCCGCTAAACCCATGAAGCTACGCACTTCAGGGACATTCATCGATGCAGGAAATTCCATAATATCCTCGACCTTTATTGGATCCACAACGATACCTTCGCCGGAGATGGCATGCCCTAAGTAGTGAATCTTCGATTGATAAAACAAGCATTTAGACAATTTCCCATACAATTTGTTCTCTCATAGACACTGTAGTACCATGCGCAAGTGCTCGTCATGCTCCTCCATCATCCAAGAGTAAATCAAAATATCGTCAATGAATACTTGGATGAACTTGTCCAAGTATTCGCAAAACACCCTATTCATCAAAATCATAAATACCCCTCGGGAGTTTGTCAGTCCAAACGGTAAAACAGTAAACTCATAATGTCCATACCTCATCTTAAAGGTGGTCTTAGGGATGTCTTCCTCTTTGATACATAACTGGTGATACCCTGATCTCAAGTCGATCTTTGAAAACACCATCGCACCCCTCATCTGATCAAACGGATCATCAATCCTTGGCAACAGATATTGATTCTTGATCGTTGCTTTGTTCAATTGACGATAGCCAATGTAGAGTCTCCACAACCCATCCTACTTCTGTATCAAGATAACAGGTGCACCCCACGGTGTCACACTTGGACGTATAAGTCCTAGGTCCAACAACTCCTTCAGTTGCATTTTTAAATCCTATAACTCTGGGGTCGACATCCGATAAGTCGTTCTTTCTATCGGTTCAGTTCCCGGTTTTAGGTCGATGGTAAATTCCAATTCCGTCTCTGGCGACATCCCAGGTAACTCCTCAGGGAAGACGTCTACGAACTCTCACACTACCGAAAGGTTTTCTAGACCTTCCGCTACTCCCTTCTCATTTAACGCAAGGATTGCATAAATATTATATCCCTTATGCATTCTCTTCCGTAGCTATAAGGAAGAGATGAACCTCAGGGAGACTCTCTGGTTTTGACCTACAATCATGCGTCTATGTCCCTCGTCATCGACCAAGCTCAATCGTTTTGTCTTACAGTTGAGTATCGCCTCATGTGATTCTAACCAATCCATACCGATCACGACGTCATAAGATCCTAAGATCGTGACGTACAGGTTGGCCCTTGTGAAAAAATCTCCCAGGTTAAGGCTACAACCTGTAACCTTCCCTCCAACCTTTTGTTTGGATCCTGAAGCCATTTCTACAAAGATAAATTCATCATGTTCGGTTGCCTTTACCTTAATTCTTTTTAGTGCTGCACCAGAAATAAAACTCTTTGTAGCACCTGGATTTATCAAAATACTAAGGGTCTGGTCAGCAAAGATACCTAACATCTCAAGCACATTCGATTGGTGTTCTTCCTGGTGGTTATTCACCACGGCATGAATCTGATGGGCCTTGCCCAAATATCCCGCGGTAGTGGGTCCAGCTGATCCAGATGCTCTGGTCCTCTCCACTAGGAAGTCACACTGGTAATGTGGCTCTCCACATGTCCAACACCCTTTCTTCAGTCCAGTACTCCTGGTACTTGAAGTAGATGATGATGGCCCATCGACCTGGAACCCTGGTTTTTTATGCTGAACAGGCCTAAACTATTGTTGTTGCGGTCGACGTTGTTGCTGGTGTTGTGGTCCTTTGTAAGGGGTTTGCGGTTGAGGCATTGGTTGTCGTGGCGTAGTGTATGTGGATCCTCTCTGAGTGCCTCGAAATCCTAGTGAATGTCTAGCCAGTTTCTGATGTTGTTGCGCACCCGATGATGCCTGTCCCGCTAGTCTCGCTGGAGTCCTTCTTTGACCTCCGCTGATGAGATCCTTCTCTTCTATGAGGGCCTTCTAGACAACATCATGCAAGGTTTGAGGCATCAGAATCCTAACCTTTGCACAAATGCTGACAATAAGGCCAAACACAAACTTGTTGACCTTAAGTTTCTTAGTATTCATGTGAGGAGCATACCAAAGAAGCTCCATGAAATGAGCCTCTTACTCAGGCACCGTACAATCGCCCTGTCACAAGGCATTTAACTCATTAAGATGATGCTCAATGAATTCCTCAGACAAATACCTCTCTCGAAGTCGTTCCTCGAACAGTTCCCATGAAATGGCTTCGACTGCCATGTTCAATTGCAACAGGAGCTTCTTCCACCATAGAAGAGCTCTCCCCTTCAACTGAAAGACCGCCATGCGGACCTTCATGTTGGAATTATTTTTGCGAAGTACAAAGCACATCACCATATTCTCTAACCATGCCTCGGCAGTTGCATCGTCGGGGGCACCAAAGACCTCGAGAAACTTGACCTTCTCGAGTTCTCAGTGAATGTTACCAGTGTCGACTAGAGCACGTGGTGGACCCTCAGGGGGTGTCGGTGCCCTAGCCTCATCTCTATCCAAACGGTTGATCAATGCCTCAGACACCCGCTGAAAGGACCTCATCAACCCAACCACATCACCCACAACTATCTTTTCCTTCCTGACAACCTGTTTGTCTCCATGGGGATTACACCCCTCAGGCGTGGATGCTACTAGGTGCGTCGTGCCTCCTCCCCTAGCACCCCTTCATCTGCCTCCACAGCTTCCTCTACCCATGATTACCTACACAAATACACGTCGACTTAATTAACAACATTATAGTGAAATATCAATCAATGGAAGTTGTAGTGATCCCAAGTCGCGGGTCGAACCCACTCTAATACCATATGTAAGGACCATGCTCGTTACAACAACATGCGTCACATAAAAAGTGCAATTTTTTTTTTAAAAAACAGGAAGGTAACAATGACCACAGTGAATCAATACAACTCGACGACGAACACAACGCACACAATATAAGAAACCGACCACAAAACAACCTAGCATAGTAGCACCTCACACAGCTGGATGCAACATACGAAATCGATCAAACCAAATAAAAATGACTACCTGCCCGTCCTACCCTGCAAGGTTAGGACCTTCAGGACACATAAGAAACATCAATCAATCCAACACAACAACTTCCACAATAAGTGGCTAGAACCCTCTTGACGAACGAGGGTTACAATTAGGTACAACATCAAAATAAAAAACAACAACATCCACATCGGAAGGCACATGACCCTAATCCAGGTTTCATATGCGTTATCGATCAACGCGCACAATGATCCCAACTTAAGGATTCAGGTTGCCATGGTGTGACGAACGCACAAGAATCCCAAGCACAATCGACATCTAACCCTTTAACGACAACCAATGCGTCAGGGTACCAACCTAAACTGTCAGTGGTCCTAAATACAAAATAACATGTTCATTGATAGTAACATAATATGGAATTGAATAACATCTAAGATAATGTAGTTTCATTTATGAAATCTTATAAAATATTGGAAAACTCCAAGAACTATTTATTGAAACCCTACTTTATTGAATCACTACCTGAAGATCAATTTACATTCCTAGTACTAAACCTAACAAAGTGTATGTATTTGTTAAAACACATTGTTTATGATAGGTGCTCCCATTGTATAACATACCTATAAACATCTAGATTCCTTGAAATGATTCTATAGAAAATGTTTTCCTAGAATTGATCTTGTAGACAAATAAAACAATATTAACTGATGTATACCTTTGTATAATTCCTAAGGTTCTTAAATCAATTTTCTAGACAAATAAACAATAATAACTCAAATAAACTTTCGCAAAATTCCTAAAATTCCTAAATCAATTGTGCGGAAAATAAAACAATAATAACCCAAAATAAAATTTTGTAGAATTCCTAAAATTCTTAAATCAATTGCGTAGACAATAGAACAATAATAACTCAATAAACTTTTGCATATTTATTAAAGGACAAAAAAGGTTATTGATGAATTGTAGATGTAATATATATCTCTGTGTAATAAAGGTAGAATTCGTTGTGTTAATGACGCACTAGAGATAAGGATAGTAAATAAATCTGTTTAGTTTATAATTTAAAATTTAGAAAGAAATAAAAGTGTCTGCGTAGAAAATTAAATCATTGTGCAGCTGTGAATAATTAAATCGTTTAGTCAATGGGTGCCATAAAGGAGAATTCACCTGGAAAACCACTCACTCTCATAACAAACGTTGTACTGAAATGGATGACTATCGAGCGAAAGAGAAAGGGGGAAAAATAGAAACCAAAGACGCGACCACTTTCCCAACTTAGGATTTCAATATAATACTTGTTGAAATCGCAGCTGAAAGTAGTAGTAACTCGCCGAGCAGACTGGACTTGCATAAGGCTTTAACACGTAAGTTTTAATCCCAATCACTCAGCATCCATGGATTGGGTAAAAATCAAATTTCCCATTGTCAGTAATAAGTCCCAACCCCAGAAAAATTGCCACTGCCATTGTGGAAACAGAATATTGAGGTAGACAATCCTCATTGATCACATGGCTAAACCTAACTGTAGACAAAGATAATTCTTGAAAATAGGGCAGTGGAGGAAGGGACAAAAGCTCGTTATTAACAAGTTTTTATGTATGTCATCGTGAAAATTTTTAACTTGGACAGTGTTTTCTTTGTTTACAAATATTCATTTGATAGTATATGTGAGATACAATAGTTAATTGTAGCTATGAAAATCATGGAAGGATGCCAAGAAGATTCGCTGGAAAATGTAACCACAGACAACAGGGAATTCTGATAGAGAGGGCAATGGAGCAATGGGAAGATACTCCCGCAAGCATTGGCAATGTTTTTATGTTGGTTTTAAAATAAAATAAGTGGCACGGTATATGGGAGATAATCTGGGAAACCTAACCGCAGACAAACAGAATTATGGAAAATATGACAGTGGAAGAAGGGGCGAAGATTCATTCTTATAAATAACTGCATAAGATGGACTATATACACGTCATATAATTCACAATTCAGACAGAAGACAATTTAAAGGAAAATAACTATGAACCGTTTTGTTATCAGATCAATACCATAGTAAAATAATGAACAAAGAACCATTTCCTTACCACATGAGTGACAAGGTGAGAACCTTGTGCGACATCGATAACTGTTAACTGTTACATTTTATCCTTGAGATGGATGAGTATTTAGTTGAAGTATCTTAGGGTTTGGGATAGGGTTTGAATGCACAACACATGGTCTCGATTATGGGCACTAAGTGGTTAGCGTTGCAATACATGGAAGGTTTACTCGTTAAGAGTTATGGCGCAAAGATACGAAGGATCCAAGATGCATAGTTAAAAAAAAAACACCAAGGCGCAGAGAAAAAGGACTAGCTTGTTGGGTTAAGAGAGGGGCACGGAGCCCTTGGCTTCCCCAAATGTAGATAAAGCAGGGCATTTGAATCTAAATCTTTAACACTGGAGTGAAAGACAGACAATTCGTCTCTTGGTCGACTACTCAGGCATGGACTAATAACTTAAAGGATAAAGGAATAGAAGATAAAAACACAAATCTACATCTGGATCTTCTCCGTGGAGAAACAAAATATAAAAGCGCAATCAAGGAATGAGGGAAATGCAGGCAGGAAATACAAAAGTGCAGGCAAGGTTTGAGTCCAGGGCTCATTCTGTCCACGCATAATTAGACAATAACTCAAAAATAAAAGATACTGTGGATAGCAAGGTTCTTACAGGATGAATCCAGCGACAAGGAGATTACAATTACCATAGAAATACATGTTCAAGGAAAGATCATGGAAATGAAATCGTCATCTAAATACAGTAAAATAAACAAGAGTAAATTTAAATTTTATTGCAAGTAACAACTTTAACAGGAGTACCTTTACCGACGACGACGAGACGAAGATTTCCTCCTGTGCATTCGTTCAATCTAGATCCCGCCTGTAGACCAATGAGACCTCATCAGTACCTCCCAGCCAATGCTAGGGGTACTCTTCTTCCCCCTGAGCCCTCTGAGCCGCAAAGGGGCCACACACCCGATGCCAGAAAATGCTATCACCCTACTCACCTTGCAAGGTCGAGCTACCACTCGTTACCCAAGCTGGGTATCCCAACTCCCACAAAGAAACTCAGTCAAGATAAAATTTGGTAGCATGACGTTACGCAAGCCAGATGTGATCCATACTCCTCCTCTGCCATCCTTTTTATAGAGTTTTCAAGTAATTAATTTCTCAATTATCTCATTAGATTCATTTTTCATTAATTTAATTAGGAAAAACATCCCCTGTACACATATCGTCCAATCCCCTAGTTGCACCAGAAAATCAATTTATTAATTAATTAAATTTGCCTATTTCCTCACCCACCTAAAAGAGTTCCTAAAAACGCTCCTCAGTGTCCCATTATTCCCTTACAATTCTTAAATGACTTATGTCTTACTTAATTCCTAGTTGAGTTCATAAATAGAAAGTTCCAAAGGCTAGATTCCTTATTAAGTTAGACATTCCCCTTTTTCTTTAAGTTTCTTCTTTTCTTTAAGTTTCCCTTTTTCGTTAAGTTTCCCCTTTTTTTTAGGTTTCCCCCTTTTCTTTAAGTTTCCCCTTTTTATAACTAAGTTCAGAATTAGCAGGTTTAGACAAAAACAACCAAATACATTTTTTTATTAATTAAACCTTTATTAAAATTCTCATTTCAATTATTAATGCTTGAATTTTCTAATTAGTTATTAAAAGAACCTTTAATGAATTGAAATTTTATAAAAAGAACCTTAGTGAAAACCTTAGTGAATTGAAATTTTATAAAATAACCTTAGTGAATTGAAATTTTATAAAAAGAAACTTAGTGAATTAAAATTTTATAAAAAGAACCTTATTGAATTGAAATTTTATAAAATTAACCTTAGTGAATTAAAATTTCCACTTTAATCTGGTTATATGTCTAATTAGTTTTTTTTTTTTGTTTAAATGCGAAATTTTTTATATTGTTTATTTGAATTTCAATTTTTTATACTAATAAAAATATTATAAATCTGTATATAGGTTGGTTCATTCACTACCAAGTCACCCATACCACCACAATTCCATTCACTGCCACTATTGAAATTTGCCCCATCATTTGTCCCTAGATACAGGAAGTCTAGTCCTTAGCCACCCTACCCCGGAACTTGAGATACCACTTTCTACACCAAGGGTCTTACCATCACTCATACAACCCACGAGGGTTTTTATCCTCCCACCCACACCACCTTTTCCATCCATAGTGGTTGTACTTGTATGCCACCCACCACTTGTATCCCATTTCATCCATGAGGCTACACCACTACACTCTCAGGCATCCCCCCATCCATCATCTAATGGAGATAACATAGTCCATGCCATAATAAATGTTTCCTTAGAACTTTTATAGCCAAGTGTTCCACCTACTATCGACTCTTTGTCGTTGCCTAAGTTATTCATGGTGAGATCATTCATTGATGAATTTTTTTGTATCATGAATGGAATACATTTTATGCATTTTTGTTTAAATTTCTTGCTTTGATTCTTGTAACTATTGCAAGGTGGCATATTTGAGAGAATAGGGTCACAAAGGAAGTGTTGTTCCTCAAAATCGCCCCCGACTAGGGAACAATGTCAAGGCATCTAAAGAGGCCTTTAGAAACCTCTTCCCACTTTGGGATTGCTTGGAAAAATACAAAATCCAGAGGGGGTAACCCTCAATCAAATGATATTCAATAACGCTTGTACACAATAGATAATAAAATAAAGTTTTAAAGGGAAATATCATGTAAACGTGAATAAACAACTGAATGACAAATTACACAAATAATATCTCGCTAAACCCATGAAGCTATGCACTTCGGGGACATTCATCAACGCAGGAAATTCCATAATATCCTCGACCTTTATTGGATCCACAACGATACCTTCGTCGGAGATGGCATGCCCTAAGTAGTGAATCTTCGATTGATAAAACAAGCATTTAGATAATTTCCCATACAATTTGTTCTCTCATAGACACTGTAGTACCATGTGCAAGTGCTCGTCATGCTCCTCCATCGTCCAAGAGTAAATCAAAATATCGTCAATGAATACTTGGATGAACTTGTCCAAGTATTCGCAAAACACCCTATTCATCAAAATCATAAATACCCCTAGGGAGTTTGTTAGTCCAAACAGTAAAACAGTAAACTCATAATGTCCATACCTCATCTTAAAGGTGGTCTTAGGGATGTCTTCCTCTTTGATACGTAACTGGTGATACCCTGATCTCAAGTCGATCTTTGAAAACACCATCGCACCCCTCATCTGATCAAACGGATCATCAATCCTTGGCAACAGATACTGATTCTTGATCGTTGCTTTGTTCAATTGACGATAGTCAATGTAGAGTCTCCACGACCCATCCTACTTTTGTATCAAGATAACAGGCGCACCCCACGGTGTCACACTTGGACGTATAAGTCCTAGGTCCAACAACTCCTTCAGTTGCATTTTCAAATCCTATAACTCCGGGGTCGACATCCGATAAGTCGTTCTTTCTATCGGTTCAGTTCCCGATTTTAGGTCGATGGTAAATTCCAATTCCGTCTCTGGCGACATCCCAGGTAACTCCTCAGGGAAGACGTCTACGAACTCTCACACTACCGAAAGGTTTTCTAGACCTTCCGCTACTCCCTTCTCATTTAACGCAAGGATTGCATAAATCTTATATCCCTTATGCATTCTCTTCCGTAGCTATAAGGAAGAGATGAACCTTAGGGAGACTCTCTGGTTTCGACCTACAATCACGCGTCTATGTCCCTCGTCATCGACCAAGCTCAATCGTTTTGTCTTACAGTTGAGTATCGCCTCATGTGATTCTAACCAATCCATATTGATCACGACGTCATAAGATCCTAAGATCATGACGTACAGGTTGACCCTTGTGAAAAACTCTCCCAGGTTAAGGCTACAACCTGTAACCTTCCCTCCAACCTTTTGTTTGGATCCCGAAGCCATTTCTACAAAGATAAACTCATCATGTTCGGTTGCCTTTACCTTAATTCTTTTTAGTGCTGCACCAGAAATAAAACTCTTTGTAGCACCTGGATTTATCAAAATACTAAGGGTTTGGTCAGCAAAGATACCTAACATCTCAAGCACATTCGATTGGTGTTCTTCCTGGTGGTTATTCACCACGGCATGAATCCGATGGGCCTTGCCCAAATATCCCGCGGTAGTGGGTCCAGCTGATCCAGATGCTCTGGTCCTCTCCACTAGGAAGTCACACTGGTAATGTGGCTCTCCACATGTCCAACACCCTTTCTTCAGTCCAGTACTCCTGGTACCTGAAGTAGATGATGATGGCCCACCGACCTGGAACCCTGGTTTTTTATGCTGAACAGGCCTAAACTGTTGTTGTTGCGGACGACGTTGTTGCTGGTGTTGTGGTCCTCTGTAAGGGGTTTGCGGTTGAGGCGTCGGTCGTCGTGGCGTAGTGTATGTGGATCCTCTCTGAGTGCCTCGAAATCCTAGTGAATGTCTAGCCGGTTTCTGATGTTGTTGTGCACCCGATGATGCCCGTCCCCGCATAATTAGACAATAACTCAAAAATAAAAGATACTGTGGATAGCAAGGTTCTTACAGGATGAATCCAGCGACAAGGAGATTACAATTACCATAGAAATACATGTGCAAGGAAATCTCATGGAAATGAAATCGTCATCCGAATACAGTAAAATAAACAAGAGTAAATTTAAATTTTATTGCAAGTAACAACTTTAACAGGAGTACCTTTACCGACGACGACGAGGCGAAGATTTCCTCCTGTGCATTCGTTCAATCCAGATCCCGCATGTCGACCAATGAGACCTCATCAGTACCTCCCAGCCAATGCTAGGGGTAATCTTCTTCCCCCTGATCCCTCTGAGCCGCAAAGGGGCCACACACCCGATGCCAGAAAATGCTATCACCCAACTCGCCTTGCAAGGTCAAGCTACCACTCGTTACCCAAGCTGGGTATCCCAACTCCCACAAAGAAACTCAGTCAAGATAAAATTTGGTAGCATGATGTTATGCAAGCCAGATGTGATCCATACTCCTCCTCCGCCATCCTTTTTATAGAGTTTTCAAGTAATTAATTTCTCAATTATCTCATTAGATTCATTTTTCATTAATTTAATTAGGAAAAACATCCCCTGTACACATATCGTCCAATCCCCTAGTTGCACCAGAAAACCAATTTATTAATTAATTAAATTTGCCTATTTCCTCACCCACCTAAAAGAGTTCCTAAAAACGCTCCTCAGTGTCCCATTATTCCCTTACAATTTTTAAATGACTTATGTCTTACTTAATTCCTAGTTGAGTTCATAAATAGAAAGTTCCAAAGGCTAGATTCCTTATTAAGTTAGACATTCCCCTTTTTCTTTAAGTTTCTTCTTTTCTTTAAGTTTCCCCTTTTCGTTAAGTTTCCCCTTTTTTTTAGGTTTCCCCCTTTTCTTTAAGTTTCCCCTTTTTATAACTAAGTTCAGAATTAGCAGGTTTAGACAAAAACAACCAAATACCTTTTTTATTAATTAAACCTTTATTAAAATTCTCATTTCAATTATTAATGCTTGAATTTTCTAATTAGTTATTAAAAGAACCTTTAATGAATTGAAATTTTATAAAAAGAACCTTAGTGAAAACCTTAGTGAATTGAAATTTTATAAAATAACCTTAGTGAATTGAAATTTTATAAAAAGAAACTTAGTGAATTAAAATTTTATAAAAAGAACCTTATTGAATTGAAATTTTATAAAATTAACCTTAGTGAATTAAAATTTCCACTTTAATCTGGTTATATGTCTAATTAGTTTTTTTTTTTTGTTTAAATGCGAAATTTTTTATATTGTTTATTTGAATTTCAATTTTTTATACTAATAAAAATATTATAAATCTGTATATAGGTTGGTTCATTCACTACCAAGTCACCCATACCACCACAATTCCATTCACTGCCACTATTGAAATTTGCCCCATCATTTGTCCCTAGATACAGGAAGTCTAGTCCTTAGCCACCCTACCCCGGAACTTGAGATACCACTTTCTACACCAAGGGTCTTACCATCACTCATACAACCCACGAGGGTTTTTATCCTCCCACCCACACCACCTTTTCCATCCATAGTGGTTGTACTTGTATGCCACCCACCACTTGTATCCCATTTCATCCATGAGGCTACACCACTACACTCTCAGGCATCCCCCCATCCATCATCTAATGGAGATAACATAGTCCATGCCATAATAAATGTTTCCTTAGAACTTTTATAGCCAAGTGTTCCACCTACTATCGACTCTTTGTCGTTGCCTAAGTTATTCATGGTGAGATCATTCATTGATGAATTTTTTTGTATCATGAATGGAATACATTTTATGCATTTTTGTTTAAATTTCTTGCTTTGATTCTTGTAACTATTGCAAGGTGGCATATTTGAGAGAATAGGGTCACAAAGGAAGTGTTGTTCCTCAAAATCGCCCCCGACTAGGGAACAATGTCAAGGCATCTAAAGAGGCCTTTAGAAACCTCTTCCCACTTTGGGATTGCTTGGAAAAATACAAAATCCAGAGGGGGTAACCCTCAATCAAATGATATTCAATAACGCTTGTACACAATAGATAATAAAATAAAGTTTTAAAGGGAAATATCATGTAAACGTGAATAAACCACTGAATGACAAATTACACAAATAATGAGAGAGCACTATAATCCCTATTTTCTTAAGTTATAGATGATGGAAGAAATAAAGAATATTATTTTAAATACTATCATGTAATATTTAAAGTAAAACAAAATGAGTCATGATACTAATGGAAGTTGATAATCCATTAATATCAAGAGCTATCAAATGATATACATGGTATAGCTATCTAAATATAATTTAAAGGAATCTAAACAATGAATATCAAAGACACATGTCTAGTGAGGTGCCCACCAGAATGTTTCAATATAATCTTTGATATAAAAATTATTATGATCGCTAAATCAAAGATAAATGCATCATCATGTGATAATGTATATCACAAACTCACCAATACTTTCTCACATTTTATGGATGGTAAAGATGCTAAACCGTAACCACAAGGACACAAGGCTTTAACTCGTGACCTCCCCCATACGGAAGGAGTATGCGCACGTCTCACCAATTGTGCTTCTTTACAGTGATAGTTATGGTAACTTATTTCCGTTACTTCCCGAATGTTTTCTTTTAATCTCATATATATTTAATTCTTAATTCTTTTAAGAGTGCCACTTGTCATACAAATATATTGCTATACAATTATAAATATTCTGAAGATATTGAATGGGCTCTTTAATTTCTGGCACCAAAATTTATTTTTGCAATAACCTTCGAGAAGATATATTTCTCAAACTATTAATGCAGTAGATGCTACTTCGAAACAGATTTACCCACACATCCTGTGTATAAAGGGTGGCTTTGCAATTCCAGTTTTACCACAAAGGTTATCTTCAAGCGATATATCCTATTAAATTCCTACAGGTAATGGCTACTTTCATTACTTCAAATAGTTGGCATGATTTTTCCAGTTCCATTTGATCTATGCACGTCGAGCCTCTTTTTCTACCGTCATAGTTGCTGATGCAAAATCTCTCTACTTAGCTCCATAACTTTTCACATCTGAGACTATAGTATAGTGCAATTAAATCAATCTCTATTATAAGAGGGAGATGATTAAGATTATACTGTTTCAGAAATGTTTTCCTCTTCCAAGATTATATTATTCAGACATGGAATTGGTCATCACATAACTTTGTATTGCACATCCGACAGATCCAACGGATAAAGAACTCTCTAATCGACGGTTAATAAAGATTTCGGACTTGTAAATACGCGGGCTTTAATGTTGACGTGCGCTTTCGATAGATCCGACAGATCTGGGAATGGCTTGATCGAAAGTTAACAACTTGTTCGGATGAGAAATTGCACCCAGTTTAGGTTTTGAGTTGTGTTTGAGAACGCCGAACGCGTGGCATGTACTTTCATTAAAACGTTTAGACTATTTTGTATATAGTTTATATTATTTAATAATAATAATAATTTATTTTTAAGGTCACAGTCAAGCCATATTAATTTGGTGTATGAGATCCCCTTGTTTGTGGGACAAGGGAGTCTAGTGATTTGACTGGTAAAGTCTACGGAAGTATACATACCCTATCCTCTCTGGATTTGAACTTATGACTTTTTAAGAAAAAAACACATGTTCTTAACCATTAGACACAATTATGTTCTTAACTATTTCGAGAAATAGTTATGAAAATAAATTACCCTAACTAATTTCCGTAAAAATATTTTTGTCTTCAATACATTAACAAACACTAAAACCGTTTTTAGAGAAGAAAAATGTGTATATTACCATAACAATACCAAAGAAGTTATAGACAGATAAGTCTTTTGTTTTGACACCTTAACTCCACAATTAAATAAATGAGTTTGTTGACATCATAGGTTTATTAATGCTATGGTAGTTTTTTTTTTTTTAATTTTGATTTTATTTTATTTTTTAATTAAATATTTAATTTCACAATAATTGTAAAAACTAGATATAAATAATTACATCAATACAATTAACTAACTAATAAAAAAATTATGATTTTCTAATTTTATAAAAAATATATATATATTTTTAAAGTAATAAAAAAATTATACACTTTAGAAATCTTTATATAAATTTTAAAACTAATTAGAAGTCCTAAAAGTGTGTTTCACTCCCAACCCATTTCAATATACTTTGCCATCATTAGGCAGTTATAATAATGTTCTCCCAAGAACTTTATGCATTTCATTTTATATTGTAAAATTTAATTTTGTTGAAACTTTATGTGAATTAACATATATGTTTTGGGTAAATTACAATTAGTAGGTGGTCAATGTTAAGCTTCATGGAATAGCGTACTTGGTGAGACGGTTAAAAAAGGTGGTCAACCTTAAATAAATGTGGAATAGCGTACTTGGTGAGACGGTTAAAAAAGGTGGTCAACCTTAAATAAATGTTATATTACAATTAGTAGGTGGTCAAGATTTTGACAATATCAAACGGAAAAAATAACCAGTTGTAAAATATTCAGATTTAATTGTATAGTAAAAAGTAGGTGGTAAAATATCAAAGGGAAAAAATAACAGTTGTAAAATATTCAGATTTAATTGTATAGTAATATTTTTTACTAATTTAACAATATAAAAAATGTTTTAGAACATTTTGAGTATAACTAAGACGATAACACTACGATAACACTGCATCTTTCTTAACCTGCTTTGATATGTATCTACTACCAAGTCGTAATTTTTTTTTCCAAGAAAAAATTATCTCAAATTTATATAGTGTATAAATTCCTTTACAGTACGTTGATGCAAGATCTGTGAGAGGGAAAAAGTAATAATAGTCCATGAGCATGGAAGAGACACGGAGGATACAATAGTGCTTCATAAAAACTAGTCAAGACAATGATAGAGTTGCTTGAAAGGAGAAAGGCAGAAAATATATGCTAAGTGTTTGCAAAACTGCAATCAATCCACTATTTAGATCACGTCCTTCACATTTCAAAGATATTAATAAAGGAGATAGGGCTTTCTTTCCCACTGTCCCAGTGGTAAACCGATAGCCTTCCTTCAACTTCATTAAGCGCCCTCTTTGAGAGGGCGTCGACCTCTTTATTGTGATCCCTATAAATATGTTGGAAACTGAGATCTTTGAAATTTTTAGCCAACCCATCGTTTTTTGTTTCTAGCACTCAATATTAATTGCATGGAGGTTGATTTTAAGGTTAATCCAGTCAATAATAACTCTCGAATCACCAAGGATTTGTAATTGGTTGATCGACCAGAAAGTTGTCAGAGTGAGAGTCGCCCATAAACCCAAAAGTTCAACTTTAGTATTTGATCTTGCTCCGCAGTTAATGAACCACTTGGTGATCCTCAATGAATGTGTCTTGAAGATGCCTCCAGCTCCACAACATAAACCATTTGACTGCATTGCACCATCAAAGCAAGCTAAAATGTAACCCTCAGCCTAGGTAATCTCACAAACTTTGATTGGGAAGACTTTAATAGAGGACGACTGCCAGGAGAACGAAACCAAGATCATGTGAACAACAGAGAGAAGGGAGGGGGAACGATCATCAAAGATCACCTTGTTTCTTTCAATCCATAATTGCCAGTAGGCATGAGCAGCCAAACTAATAGGGGCAGATTTCTCCGAAGACCACACATTGAAACAGTCAGAGATAATGGAGTCGTTCCACTATAAATTAAGATAAAAATGGATAATCAGGTGTTTCCAAACAACCCTCGTGAAATTGAAATGGATTAATATATGATAGATGTCTTCAGAGGAGCGGTTACAGAGTTTACAAACCCCTGGGCCTTCCCAACCTTTCTTCTGAAGCATCTCCCAGGTGAGGACTTTTCCTTTTGCAGAAAGCCAAATGAATAGTTTAATTTTGAGTGGAATCGACCACTTCCACAGTCTTTGAATCCAGGAGTTGTCAATGCGAAATTCCAACGGATGAAGCAAGGCAATGTAAATATTTTTCACTGATAAGACCCCCGATGCGTCTCCTCCAGCCCAAAGAAGTGAATCCGACTCGGAAATGAGAGAGATACCAGCGCTCCTAAGCGCAGATGAATAGGTGTCCCATTCGGTGGTAGCCTCACTGCTCAAATTTAAATAATCGCGGCTCAACCACTTATCCGATAGAGGGAATACACGCACCGGATCTCTCACTTGAGCCAACCACAAAATATTAAAAGAAGACAGGTGAGATCGTAGTGATGTTGAGAGGATCGAGTGATCCTCCAACCCATGGATCTTGTCCCTTCCAATTGAAATAACAGAGCCCGAACCGAGCCTCCATCTAATCCAATGAAGGATCACCGAAAAAGAAAAAGTCAAACCCTTCTAGATAGAGGACTCTCACTGCTGAAGATGAGAAGGATTTCGAATCCAGTCGAGAAGTGGCAGGTTCCCCAGATATTTGTCAACAACAATGCGATGCCAAATGCTATCATGCATAAGCGCTCTCCATAAAGAACTTGCCAGAAGAGTCATGTTGAAGAGGGTGAGATTTTTTAGCCCCCAACCCCCTGCCCTTAAGGGTCTTGACAAAATATCCCAACTACAAAGGTGGAAATGGTGATTAACGATTTGCCCACTCCACGGGAAATTGAAAGAAAGCCTACGCAGTTTAGTCAGGATATTGTAGGGAATCCGCTCCAACGACATCCAGAAGACAGAGAGGCTTTCTAACACTAATTTAACCAAGACGTAACACCCTCCTAGAGACAACCACTTGTTACACCAAAAACCGATTTTCCTTTCGAATTTTGCCACTAGCCAGCACCAATCTTCGAATTTTGTTGCATCGGGTTTTAGGTGATAGCCAAGGTACCTGAAACCTTGACTCAAATCAATGAAGGAAAAGGGGATGGAGGGTTTTAGATAACAAAGCTCGGCTTCATTAAGCCCCCAATAATGCGTTGTGGATTTTGTAAAGTTAATACAAAGACCCGAAGCAGAATAGAACGCCTGAAGCAAGTCCAAGATCACTATCCACTCCATAAGATCAGCCTTTGACATTAAGAGAACATCATCAACAAACATTAGATGAACAATATTTATAAACTTAGAAACCTTTATACCTGAGACATGATGTTCAGAGATGTTTTTAGATAGCAGCAAGCTGAGACCTTCCATTATCATGATAAACATGTATGGTGAGAGTGGGCATCCCTGGTGGAGCCCCCTCTCACTCTTGAAAAACTTTGTCGCCTCTCCATTTATCAACACTGCAAAATTTGCGCTAGATACACAGGACATAACCCAATCAGTTATCTTGACTCCAAATCCCACTGTAAGTAAGATCAACCTCAAGTACTCCCGGTTAATGCTGTCAAAATATTTTTTGAGATCCAGCTTCAAAACCAGGGACTTAGTATTTTTCTTTTTAATGTTGTGAAGGCTTTCATGGACCATGCCAATAGCATCATGGATTTTTCTGCCCTTCAGAAACCCCAGTTGTTCAGCAGATAGACATCTTTCTAATATCGGTTTAATTTTATTAGAAAGAACTTTTGAAATTACCTTATAAATAAGGTTGCAAAGAGAGATCAAGCGGTAGTCGTTGAAAGATACCAAGTTATTTTCCTTTGAGATCAAAGCCAGGAAGATAGAATTTAAGTTTCCAAAGATCTTAACCTTGTTGAAAGAGGAATGTATGAAAATTTTTAATTTTGTTCTACATATAGAAAATACTTATGTATATTTACTATATTTCATGCATTTTTCAAATGAAAATTTTTAAAGATTTTATATATTTTATAAAACTAAATTTGTTTTATTTTTATTAATATCTTCGTGCCAACAACAACGTTTTTATTAATATCGTCGTGTAAACAACAATAACTGGTTAAGGCCGGGAGCCAAACGATAACCTGCAACAAAATATATGGACATAATCTCATATATGCAAAATGAAATTGTTTAATTATTTTACAAAATAGTTTTTTTGAAATTTGGTTATATAAATTTAAAGAGAAAATGTGGTGTGATAAAGAGTTATAGGAAAAAAAAAATTAAAATATTATAAAGATGTAATCAACCTTAATCTAGAAGATCAAAATTATCTATATGTTTTGTTGTTTTGTTAAGTGTAAAGAAAAAAATAAGCATTGCTAAGATAAGAACAAATTCTCACGAGCTCCATAGTGAAACTGAGCCAATTCCAAAAACACCATGGGATGAAAGAGTGTGTCACCTTTGTGACACTAAGAAGGTTGAAGATGAAAAGCACTTTCTCTTAGATTGTCCTATACCCATATTAAATCTCATTTTCAAAATATTTATCACACTACCAACCTTCCTAATATCTTAACTCAACAAATGTATGGTGATCTTAACTCAAAAAAAAGTATAGTGACCAATTCGATCTTAATAGACGCTAATCATCATCATCATCATTATTATTTTTTATTATTTAAAATTTATTTTTAAATATATAAATAAATTCGACATATTAAAATTATTTTACAATAACTCAAATCTATCAATTTAACCATTAATCTATCAATTTAACCATTTCTTTCGGACTTTCGAATTTAGGACAAATAAAAAAATAAAAAAAAAATAAAAAAAAATAAAAAATTAAATTCACCTACAAAAATAGTTTAGTAGAAATTTAAACTATATAATATACAAACGTTTAGTGCAAACAATTTGAATCCGCGCCAAATTTGTGAAAGTTTAAAAATTGGATGGCCGGGCCTCACCTTCGCTTACCGGGAAACATAACCTTAAATAATATATTTAATACGCCCAATAGTAATCCATGATTCTTAACATAACAAAATATTCAAACGGTAACATTGCAAATTGAATAAAATATTTTTAATTAGGCATTTCACATTTTTTATAAAAAAATTGAAGTAAAGAGTTGTAAAAAAATTTGTTTGCAATTTTATTGTAAATGTTTTTTTGATTTTAAAATTATTCATTTTAAATGTATTCTCGATTTCACATAGATTTTAATTTTTTTTAACTTTCTTAATATAATTGTATAAAAAAAAATTTGTAAACTTTAACCAACACTGTAAATTTTTATGTTGAATTGAGGGTTTTTGTTTTGCATTTTTATACATAGGACTATGTATTATTATATATTGGTTGTTTTTATTTTCATTTTATTTATAAAGAAAGTATAGGTATTATTTTATGTTTATATTTTTTATTTTTATGTTTTTTACTTAGTGATGAGAATTTATTGATAGAGTAAATGTTTGATTATTTAGTCGAATTTAAGCTGAATTGATAGAGTAAATGTTTGATCATTTAGTTGATGTTATTGGATTATTTGATTAATCAAATCTTATTTTCTCGTTAAATTCTTGTTACAATTTCTCTATTATTTTCTGGCAGAAAGTTTTGAATGAATAATAATCTATAAAACAATTTTTCTTCTTTAATTCTTCATTTTTTAATTTATCTCATTTTTTTTGTGTAATCGATTGATTAGTGTAGAATATATTTCTGGATAAACACTCTGTATATGGTTTTCAAAAGTCCAATATTTAGAGTAGAAAATTCATGTGTAGGAAACTAGTGACAAGATCTTGTATCCCAGCGATTTGACTAGTGACTTTTTAAGAGGAAACACATGTTTGTAACCATTAAACCCACATAATAATTTGATAATGATAATTTAAATACAAAACCTAAGCACTGGTTTTTTATATAGAAGCTTTTTTGTTATCTCTTATAATGGGTGGAGTGTCCATTGAAAATACTGAACTTTTCAAAAACCATCTACCCAAGTTTATCTAGAAATATATTCTAAACTAATCAATCTAGAAGAAAAATATATTCTATAACATTCAATCCATTACATAAGAAAAGATGAAATAAATTAAAAAATAAGAATGAAAGAAGAAATATATTCTACACAGTTAAACGAATAAAAAAATGTTGTATAAATACATATTTGAAACAGCAATCAATATACTTATCTAAAAGCGAAAAGTATCGTCCTAATCGAAAAGCTAAAATTATTTTGAAGTAATCGAGTTGTTTCTTTGGGTGCAGCTCATGAGAATAACGTACTGAAGTGCAATGTTCAGTATCAGCTGATTTGCCGGACCATTTTCAACAAACCCAAGACTACTTCCAGGTTTCGCCGAAGTCTGAACCCCGAAGTTTGGTCCCAACTAGGGGTTTCTACTCAAACACTATCCGACTGTGCAACACTTATAGAAAACTAGCTACTTTTTTGTGCTTTATCTTGGCTTAGACTGTATTTTTTCTAGGAGCAAGTTTGCCATGTGTCTGCATCTAACTGGGTTTCCTATGATTCACATTCTTCTTCTTCTAGCTCTATGACTTATTCCAAGTTTATTTCCTCATTGTCACTAGGTATTTGTATCATGTGTTTTGTGGCTTGTTTACTGGATGATCTAGGTGTTGTTTGATTTTTCCAATATCATTGTACTTGTATGCATCCCGCTTCGATTTCTTCTCTAATTTGCTTGATTGAGGGTTTGTTCTCCAAGTTGCTTGCATACGTGGAAAAAATTATCTAGAGATTCAGGGAACCGCAAGGTTGAGGTGAAATTTCTTAATTTTCATTCAACAATGGTTCTTGATGTAAGTGTTCCTACAGTTTGGCCACTTTTGTGATCCTTACCTCTATTCTTGTTCTATCTTGATCGAAGGCTTCTTCCTTATAGTACTCGTGTTTGAACTATGCCATATTCCTACTCAACTCTGATAACTTGTACGTACCATTTTCTAGATCCATTCTTGTATCTCTCATTTTTGTTGCTATATTTTGTTGCTTGTGCTTTCTATATTTGAGTTCCTATATACATTGTAGAGTTCTATAATCATTGTTGTCCATTTGTGGTGCATGTTTTTTTATGTGTCTTTTTTCATTTCCATTTCCCCTTCCAAGTGAATAATTTCTATTGTTGCTCTCAATCTTAATGGGATTGCTTCATCTCTTGCGCTGCCCCTTAAACTTCCTACTATAGGAAATATGTATATTGATATTTTTTTCAATCTTGTTAGCCGATATTGCAATGTATTTATTATGTTGATTTCACCTTTATATTCGTTTACACATTTTTGTAGCTTTTGGTCATCATATTATGTCTTACTTGATTGAATTCAAGGTTTTCTTCCCTTGAAGTCTATGCTTGAAATTTATGTATCATTTAATTCAATGCTTGCATTAAAATTCTATGTTTATCTCATAGAATCATTGAGTGTGTATTCTATCCTCCCACTCTTTATCTTTCCCTTCTATAGTGTGTGTGGTTTGCAAGTTAATTGATATAAAATGGATCATCATATAATTTTTCATGTATATTAGTACTTTCTGGGTGGAAAAATTGTAGGAATTGACTTGTAGGGCCCATTTTAGTGGCAAGTCTCAATTTGGAGATTTGGGGTCCAAAACCTTCTAGATCCATTTTGAGGCATCAAATGGCATTTTTTGGGTCAAAAAATCGAAAGCTTGGCTCACAACCCCTTGGCGCTATTCTACACATCAATACCTTTCCAACATTGCAAAAATCACCTTAATTGAAGCTCATATGCAGAAATTATGCCTCCCATAAGTTGACCTACCTTGTTGACCACCATGGTATGAGTGGATGACATGTCATACCCCATTACTCACACATGTGGGGTTGTCCACATGTGGAATTTCAAGAAGATTCTAGAAGGTTCAAAACCTTATCACTATTTAAGGGTTGAAGATGCAAAAACCCTAACCCTAGACAACTATCGAGCCATGTTAAATATTGGGCCTCTGGGAAGAGAAGGGGTTCCATTATTTAGCATTGTAATTGTTTCATAGTTGAGTAGAGCATCTAAAAGTGGTTTTTGGAGAGAATAACAAAGGAGGTAGGAGATTCTGTAGTAGTCGTTCAGACCACAATGTCAAAAGAAACCCCATAGTGACTGCCCCTTTCTTTATACTTGCATTTCATAACTGAAGAAAAGAGAGAAAAGAGTAGGCCTCACATTCTAGCTAGGTTTTCCCCTATATCGGTTTCTCAAGATACATCTTGTGTTAATTTGTGTGGATGGTGTGTTCTTTTGCTTAGTCTTTCATTTTCTCATTTCAATTATTTCATTACTTTGAGCATTAAGATAATGATTATAAATCTGAGATCTAAAGAAAATAAACCTGCATAGTAAAAGATTTCAGTATAATACAAGATTTGTTGTGACGAATTGTTCTAGTGGAATATCCACAGTAGTTTGCAAATCATTAATTGGTTTCTTGTTGGCTCACTAATACATCTTTTGTATTTGTTTTATTATTTCTCCTAGTGTTACGAGGAAAATCTCTCTATGGCTAGGGTAAACCACAACAGACGGAAATGACTACAGAATTCAACTCTATCCCAAAAATATGCTATATAAACCAATATGAAAGCGAGATAAGAAATAGGCCTACCTCGTCCAGATGTTCGATGAAGTCCACCATTGAGCACTTGAACCCAAAGCTATATACCTGCAACTAGTTCTCAACAAACAAACAAAGCAAGCATATGGTGATAATATAAAAGGTTAGCACATTAGATAGCATAGTCCATTAATAAACATAACAAATACGCCCATGGATAATAACTCATATATTTGCAAGCTATCAATTGGACGGGAAAGGAGTATTTCTATTAATAAATGATCAGCATAAGTGAAAATATTACAGACTTTCATGTCAACATGGTTCGGAACCAAGAAACTAAGTTACTTCCAGCTAGGCCTCCACCACTTCAATCCTCCACCAAAGGCAAGCTCATAAGAGAGAAACAATGATGTTCTCAATCAATAAGGGAAGAGCTTGGGGGTTGAACACTGTGTTCATACTTAAAGGACAAAGGGATGCAGAATCAATATGATGTAAATAATTTCTCCAGGGTAAATTTGCTCTCAAAGTTGAATTCTTCTCCTTTTACATAGCTCGGAATTGGCCCATTTATAGCCTTCAAAATGGAACTGAAGGGCCGAGTCAGAACGTTTCCAGTATTGGAAGGCCAGGGATCAGAGATCTCCTATCATGACATGGAAACCTGACATTTAATTTTCATTAGTGGAGTAGCCTGCATATACGCTTGTTGTATAGGGTGAAAGATGCGTACAAGTGGAAAAATTTATATTTTTGTCTCTGGATTTTAGTAACAGGGAAGATAAGTCTGCATAGGGAAATGGAACAAGGCCCTCTCTGGAAGATTGCATAAGGTGAGGAAAACCTTTCTCTAACAGATGCCCCCTAATGTGTGAAGTCAGAGGAGTATCTGCGATGGCTGAAATACATCATAAATAACCCAGAAGTGGAGTGGTAGGGAACCAACTGGATGAACTCAATTGCTCATTACATTTTGTATTGACTCTGCATACACGGTTGCCAATAAAATTACACCGCAGATCCATGTGAAAGTATACCAAACAAGTGTATGTGGGAATGAATAGGAAAATACAAATGCGGTTGCATGCCAATAGTTGTGATATTCGCGAACAAGTCCCAGTAGAACCAGTCTCAAAACCAATCTGAAGATATATGTATACCATGGAGTACAATCTGATCTCCCATGATCACTGAATTCATATAGGTACCAGTCCAATGAAAATGAAGCAACAACTTAGGAAAGTTATGGCCACATAATGATGTCTTCAAGTATTCTACACAATCTGCCAAGGGTGCAAGTCTACATTATGTGAATAAAGGAGTTGAAGTCAAACACAATGAGACATTGTTTGATTATCAATCATTGAGGTATATCGTTAACAAACGTGAGACAACCTACCGATAATGAAAGTAGGTATCAAGGCACTGAGTAAATTCTTATAAGTGTGAATAGAGGAGTCGGTGTCGAACACCTGAAGAATCCACCGATCAGGAGACATTGATGTATTCCCAACTGTCGATGGCGAGAGAGTCTGTCATTGATGACTGTAAGCCTCAAGGTACTCATAAGACTCTAGGTCTCATTTCCAGAATAAATGAGCTGAAGTTGATGGAAAGAGACTTGTTGAAAGGAGAGCATTAAGGCATCTCTCATCAGTTAGCACGAGGTACAAAGTAGGGGATTCATGATTTGGTGGAAATCGGACGAAGAACAAGTTCACGAACTAACGACCCAGTGTGTCTTTCGTGTGTGCCAAGTGCAAGTGGTACACAAAAAACACCCTTTGAATAACAACCAATGATGAAAACTATTGAAAAATGTGAGGAAACCACCAATAAGGCTAATGGCATCCAAGACACTGCACAAATCCCAATGTGTGAATAGATGTCTTGCTGTCGAACACAAGGGAAACCACCCAATCAATGAACAATGATGAAATGTCAACTGTTGCATTCAAGGTTACCTACCAATGATGAAAGTAGGGCCAAGGTGCATGATAGGACTACAATATCATGTGATTTTGAGACAAACTAAGGGTATGGCAGACATGCAAAGTCTTGAGTTCTGAGGAGTGGATGACACTGGTTAAAAGACTTCCTTTGAACAAGAGCATGAGACATATGGAGGAATCTGACAACATAGACCAATGATGAAACCATGAGATGTAGAAGGCATCAATAAAATTCTCTATAGGGACTGGAAGAGTAACCAGTCGGTAGAGAAAACTCTGTAATGAGCTCAACTTCCTAAGGCCATGCTAATCCCAAAATTATGATGATTAATGGACTCAAATAACTTTGTGCTATGTTCAAAGGTGACACTTTAATGTCCCCAAGGCCGAGCCCCATTGTAAATCATGTTTATGAAATGAATTGTAATTATGTTTTTTTTTTATAGGCTGGTGAGCTTATGTGATTATTAGGCCAGAGAACCTAAGTGTTGAAGGCCAAGAGCCTGATTTTGTACATGTATCTATGCATATTATTAATAAAAATATAAACATTGTCGCGTGCAAACCGACCATAATGAATGAGTGATGGGGGACTAAGCTTCCACGGAGTGGGCAAGGGATTAGGAGCTGGAAGGTGGGAAGAGGGGCTAAGTGTTGAGCCTAGGGGCTAAGCCTAAGGGCTTAAGCCTTGCGAATAATATTTTAATATTATTCCAAAAAGAATGTGAATACTATGCTTTATCTTAAGTTCTTTTGGAAGGACAAGTAACTTCCAAATGGATGGAACACACGCAGTTGCATGGGTGACAAGTGTCAACCCATGCACATGCAAATAAAGCATCTGAGATCATCCATGTTGGGGGTTCCTCCACCATTCGACCCTCGACTTCCTGGGTGTGAACCCGTCCGACCCTGCAAGAGACCTCATGCCATTCTGAAACCGTGGGGGGGCGAAGTCTGTGTGTTGATTTTTGGAAAAGTCGATGCATCCTCTGCCTGAGCAGATCAAGCCTGTGTGGGGAGTCTCTGTCCCAAATCCATAACTGTGATACCATCCTGTCATTGTTGAGCCTGTTTGGAAAGCCCGTGCCTATTTTCTCCATTGGTTGTTGTGGTCACGCAGTGATGGACTGCGTGTGGCTTGTTGGCCAGTTTGTACAAAACTCTCTCTAGGTGAGAGAGGTGATTGAAGTTGGAAGAACAGGTTATTTTTCATGTGAGTGACTCTCTCTAGGTGAGAGAGTGCGCAGAGGAAGGAGAGAAATCCTGGAAGGAATCCTGTAGCTACCACAGAGCTCGTAGACTTCTAGTCCGATCTGTTGTTGAAACCCAAGGCAAGGGACGTTAGCAGCCAAAGGACTGTCTAGGTGACAAAGAAGGTGTATACTCCTGGGGTGGAACAAGCATGTGGGGAAGGAGAGTCTGTGGCAGTGAGTATGAGTGGTTCCTAGGAGAAAATTCCTTCCTTGTGACTGTGTGTTTTCCTTGTAACCTCAACCTAGCCTAGGATTCCTTGCCTTGGGGGTGGAGCTTAGTCCCATCTCGGGGGTGACCCACTGCTGAGCTTGATGAGCAATGTGGTCTAAGGCTGGGAGGTTCATGGAAGGCTTGCACCTAGTTGGTGGAATTACCACCGTTTCAAATATAAGTACCAGATGATGTTTTAATTACTTTTATGCATGTCTATATATTTATATTTATCATGTATTATGTTGTGCATACGAATTAATGTTAAATCCATTGATTATTTATAATAGCAGTAATTCTTATGGTTACTCTGAGTTTAAATGTGTTTCATTTGCTTAAATGTATGTCTTATATATAGAATTAAGTATGAGATTGTTATTCTGTGTAGTAATGTTGGCCCGACCATAGGGTTGATGGTCGGGTAATGTTACAGTTTGGTATCAGAGCCAAGGTTTCAACGTTGAGCCTAGATGGGCCAGTTGAGTGGTCTTTTGACTGAGGGTTCGAGGAGAAATTGTGTCTGGAGGACCAATTTTGGACCTTTGAATGCTCTTGAGTGTCAAGGAGTTACTTGACCATGTTACCAGCTCAAGAGGTGTAGCGGTGTTATGAAACCGCAGTCGGGGTGGAATCTGGCCACAGGGAGAGAGGACTCCACACTAGAAGTGTTGGAGCCATAGGATCTGTTCGGGGAAAAGGAGAACCCTCGTGACCGTGAGATTTGGAAAAGGTTTAAAAAACCTTTGGAGTTGCACAGGAACACGGAAATTGCGATACGCGGAATTCCTAAACAATCTACATTGTAGATCGTAAGTGACTGTTGGATCAGGTGGAAGAATAGACCGTAATTTCGGAGTTTCGGCATCGGGAGTTCGTGCATCCCCACATCTCGAACTTTCGTTTACCGAAATTCTGAAACGCCTAAAAGATATGCACCATAGATTGGAGAGAAGTCTAACTGTTGGATTGCCTTGGAATGGACATGGACACATGGGTGTGCACCACGTGCCAGTGAGTCGAGAAGACAAGCAAGAATGGTGGGACCTGATGACGTCACTGAAGGTGACGTGTGTTAATTTTTATGCCATTATTATAGTTCTTTGCATTTCATAAGATAAGAGCATAATAAGAACAAGATCACTGAGAAATACACATCCACAAGAGACACAA
>ML800158.1:198071-218098 GCA_009831015.1 Picea engelmannii
AATTAAATCTGGCCCTTTCATTATAATTGTTGGGGCCGACTTCTTATTCTGCACATTATAATTGTCCGATTACCAATCCGCAAAAGGGGATTTGGTCTTTATACAATTACTGACTTGATTAATCCTCAATGGGGATTAATCTAATAATAAAAATAATCATAATGACATGATTAATCCACAATGGGGATTTAATCCAATAAAAAAATAATAAGAATTCTCTTCGCAATTACATTATTTCAACAATGTGGACCCTCCTAAACGTGTCAGGCGCCACCATGATTAAGGGCGACAGTTGTACTATGGGCCCGGAGAGTAAAGTAAATCAGAATTTCGAAATTCGGGAGTTGGAGTGATAAGGGGTTGAGAGTCTCGTGGACCGAGACCCCGAATCCAGAAGTCCCAAAAGCGAGTGTGAGAGCCTCGTGGACCAAAACCTCAAAACCTGAAGTCCCAAAATTTGCAGAGTCGTCAGAGCTCATAAAACTTTGTGAAGTCAAAACGTTTTCTCACTCACATTGGTTTATGAATATTGTGATTTTGTTAAGGGTTTAAGGCCTGACAAACTTTGGTTGACTACACGTTATGTGTGAAGAGTTCAACGAGTGTCAGGACAGCTGAAAAATGACACCGAGTATGGAATTGGAAGAGGTACAGATTGCCTCTGAAACAGAGGATGAAAGGGTAGGAAGGAATGTCAACCTGGGATTTGAAGGATCAAACTCCAATGGGCACGAAAGAGAATTGGATAAGGAAGGGAATATAATGAAACTCATTGAGAGATTGCAGAAAAATTCCCAGGCTTGTCGAGCTGATAGCCGAAAGCTCATGAGGGTCAGAGATCAGTAGGGTGAATTCAACTTAAAAATGTTGAAGAGCTTGGAAAGAATAGAAAGGAAATTGGAGAAAGGGAGTGACTCAAACAAGACAGAGAGTCGCAGGACCCCTGAGAGGAAAATAATATCAAGAAGTGTCAGGGCCCCTGAGAGGAAAAGAAGATCAAGAAGTGTCAGTACCCCTGAGAGAAAAAGAAGATCGAGGAGTGGTAGCAAACATCATCGTCGCTCCCCAAAGCATTCCGGTAAGGAAGCACACAGTAGTTCAAGCCCATCTCCTACCAGAAAACACCGAAGATATAGAGTGGATGAATTGAAGGGAGAAATGAACAAGATCAAGCCTCCAACGTTCGATGGAGAACATAAGAAGGAGGAAGATGTTGAAACCTGGTTTCTTGGCATGAGGAAATATTTCCAACTGCAGAATTATTCTGCTCATGCAGAAGGAAGAATTGTGATGTATCAATTGAAAGGAAAAGCATGCATGTGGTGGGATCAGTTTGTGCAAGTGAAACACATCAGAGAGAAAGATGTCACTTGGAAAGAGTTCAAGGGGTATTTCAAGAAGAAATACCTGAATAAAAGATACTATGACAGAAATATGAAGGAGTTCTTCGAACTCAAGATAGGCAACATGACCATTGATGAATACGAATGAAGGTTTTTGGAACTACTGAAGTATGTTCCATTCATCAAAGATGAGGATGTCAAGATTCATAGATATCTGAGTGGACTGCCACCTTCCATTAGTGACAAGATCCAGTATGATGATCCCAAGACTATGGAAGAAACAATAAGAAGGGAAAAATGTTTGTATGAACAACAAAGAGAAAGGCCTACTTTTCTGAAGGCTTGGGATGATCAGAAGAAGTTTAGGAAAGAGTAGAGGCTGAAGGGAAACAAGCCTCCCTTTTTCAGAAACAATACTCAGGGACAGCCATCCTTTAGGGAGCCCAGGAAGTCTGAAGTGGATGAACAAATGCCCAGACCCCCACCTATGGAGTGTTGGGGTTGTAAAGGAAACCATAGGTACCGAGACTTCCCCCACAGAAAAGATAAAGCGAGAATCGTCCACAATGTTCAGCAAGTTGAAACAGTGGAGGATATGGGCAGCAAAATGCCAAGGATCTACACAGCCCTGGACAACAAGCAAGAAAAATTTCAATTGCACATGATTGAAGTGGAAGGTATGATTAACAACCGACCATTTAGTATTTTAATTGATTTAGGGGCTAGCCATAGTTATGTATATCCTAGGGTGGTGGAAAGTTTTCATTTATCAAGAAGTAAACATGAAAAGTCTTGGTTAGTGCAGTTGGCTATAGGAACCAAGAGGAAAGTCCCTGAGTTGGTGAAGTCTTATCCTGTGGACATGAAAGGACTGAGCACGAAGTCTGAATTGAATATTCTGCCTTTAAGATCTTATGAATGTTTAATTAGAATAGACTGGTTGGACCAGCACCATGCCCTCCTAGACTATCGTAACAAGAGGTTTACATGCTTGGATGAGGAGGGGAATCAGAAAACAGTACAAGGGATTCCTAGAGCTGTGGCTGTTAGAGAAATATCATCCATGCAGCTGAAGAAGTGCTACAGAAAAGGTTGTCAATTATTTGCAGCCCGTGTGGAGGAAGCATCCAGAGATAAAGTCTCAAGGATTGAAGACCATGAGGCACTCACAGATTTCAAAGACGTATTTTAGGAGGTACTTGGACTACCTCCGAAGGGAGACATCGATTTTTCTATAAATTTGATTCCTGGAGCAGCTCCAGTGTCGAAAGATCCATATAGAATGAGCACGCCAGAGCTGAAAGAGTTGCAATTGCAGCTTGAAGAGCTTCTAAAGAAGGGGTACATTCGCCCCAGCATGTCACCTTGGGGTGCCCCGGTCCTGTTCGTGAAGAAGAAGGATGGGACGTTGAGGTTGTTTATTGATTTCCAACAGTTGAACAAGGTAACTATCAAGAACAAGTATCCTCTGTCGAGGATCGATGATATTTTCGATCAGTTGAAGGGTGCGAAAATATTTTTGAAGATAGATCTTAGATCAGGATATCACCAGGTAAGAATAAAGGATGAGGACATCAGCAAGACCACCTTTAGAACAAGGTACAACCATTACGAGTTCATAGTGGTGTCGTTTGGACTGTCAAACGCACCTGTTGTTTTTATGTGCTTGATGAATGGTGTATTCAGGGACTATTTAGACAAGTTTGTCATAGTCTTCCTGGATGACATCTTGGTGTATTCCAAGTCAGAGGAAGAGAATGAACAACACCTAATATTGGTGCTACAAGTGTTGAGAGGACACCAACTATATGCCAAATTGAGCAAATTCTCATTTTACCAAAGGCGGATCCATTACTTGGGGCACATTATTTCATAAGAAGGGATCGTCGTGGATCCTAAGAAAGTTGAGGCCATCATAGAATGGTCAGCGCCAAGGAATGTGGCAGAAGTTAGATCCTTTATGGGTCTAGCGGGCTATTACAGAAGGTTTATCGCAGGGTTCTCAAAGATAGCTCACCCTATCACTTCCTTGCAAAGGAAGGAGAAAAAGTTTCAGTGGACTGAAGAGTGTGAGAAGAGTTTCCAGTGATTGAAGCAGTTGTTAACCAATGCTCCAATATTGAGGATTGCAAAACCAAATATGGATTTCGTGGTGTGCATAGATGCGTGTAAGGAAGGGTTGGGAGGAGTTCTCAACCAGAATGGATTTGTAATCTGTTATGAGTCTAGGAAGCTGAAAGAGCATGAAAAGAATCATGCCACTCACGATTTGGAGTTGGCGGAAATCATTCACACTCTGAGGAAATGGAGACATTACCTCATGGGAAGGAGATTTGAATTGAGAACAAATCACAACGGTCTGAAATATTTATTTGATCAGCCGACTTTAAACACTAGACAAAGTAGGTGGCTGGAGTTTCTGTGCAAATACGAATTTGATATCAAGCATATCAAGGGAAAGGAAAACAAGGTGGTTGATGCACTCAGCAGAAAAGTGCATGAATTACATGCTACATTCATTAGCATGTACAGGACTGATATCAAGGGTAGAATTTTGGAAGCTGCAAATGTTGATTTGCAGTACAAAGACTTAGTAGCAAAGCTACAGCAACGTGAGAGACCACAGAAAAAGGAAAGTTACACCTTGGAAGATGATGGATTACTCTTGTATAAAGATAGAGTGTATATACCCAATGTCCAGGAATTGAAACTTGTGATTCTAAAAGAAATGCATAGCGTGACATATGTTGGACACCCTGGATATCAGAAGACTGTGGCAGCAGTCAAAAGCCATTACTTTTGGCCGGGTATGAAGAGAGAGATCGGTGAATACATCGCCAGATGTATGGAGTTCCATAAAGTTAAGGCTAAGCATAAGCACCCAACAGGGTTGCTGCAGCCTTTGCCCATTCCTGAGTGGAAGTGGGAAGTGGTGACCATGGATTTTATTACAGGATTGCCTAGAACAACCAAGCAGCATGATTTGATCATGGTTGTGGTGGACAAGCTTACAAAATCTGCCCATTTTATTCCACTGAAAACCAGTCACAAGGAAGTAGATGTTGTTGACATCTTCTTAAAATAAGTGGCACGCTTGCACGAAATTCCTAAAATGATTGTGTCTGATAGGGACCCGAAATTCACCTCAAATTTCTGGAAAGGACTGTTCAAAGGATTCGGAACGAATCTAAATTTTAGTATAACATATCATCCCGAGTCTGATGGACAGAAAGAGAGGGTGAACAGAGTAATAGAAGACATGTTGAGAATGTATGTGATAGACAAACCATCAAGATGGGAAGACTACCTACATTTGGTAGAATTCACATACAATAATGGGTATCATGCATCGTTGAAGATGAGCCCATTTGAAGCACTTTATGGAAGAAAGTGCAACACTCCAGTGAGCTAGGATAATCCATCCGACAGAGTAGTAGTTGGGCCAGAGTTGCTCAAGGATATGGAGGACCAAATGATAAAAATTAAACAGAATTTAAAAACTGCCCAGGACAGGCAGAAAAGTTATGCTGATAAGAATAGAACCCACTGAGAATTCAAAGTGGGTGATCATGTTTTCATGAAAGTGAAAACTAACAAGAGTTCCCTAAAGCTAGGAAGTTGCGCCAAATTGGCAGCAAGATTTTGTGGGTCGTTTGAAATCCTAGAAAGGATTGGGCTAGTTGCATATAAGCTTGCATTACCTGCATCTATGACTGTACATAATGTGTTTCATGTTTCATTTCTTAAGAAATATATACCAGATGTTAATCATGTTATTGACTAGAATGTGGTTCAGGTGGAACCAAAAGGCGTCCTTCAAGTGCATCATGTGCGCATATTGGACAGGAAAAACAAACAACTCCAGAATCGAGCTATAGGGCTTGTAAAGGTCCAATGGACCTGGTATGGTCCTAAGGAAGCGACATGGGAGCATGAAGATGTTATGTGGGCAGAGCACCCACATCTTTTTGAAAATTTTTGAAAAGCTTGCAGAGACAGTGTAAAGTTGCAATGAGGACAATGCAGAAATAATGGGAGGGGAATTGTAATGTCCCCAAGGCCGAGCCCCATTGTAAATCATCTTTATGAAATGAACTGTAATTATTTTATTTTTTATAGGCTGGTGAGCCAAGTTAATATAAGCTGGTGGGCTTAAGTGATTATTAGGCCAGAGAGCCTAAGTGTTGAAGGCCAAGAGCCTGATTTTGTACATGTATCTATGCACATTATTAATAAAAATATAAACATCATCGCGTGCAGACCCACCACGATGAATGAGTGATGGGGGACTAAGCTTCCACAGAGTGGGCAAGGGATTAGGGGCTGGAAGGTGGGAAGAGGGGCTGAGTGTTGAGCCTAGGGGCTAAGCTTAAGGGCTTAAGCCTTGGGAATAATATTTTAATATTATTCCAAAAAGAATGTGAATAATATTCTTTATCCTAAGTTCTTTTGGAAGGACAAGTAACTTCCAAATGGATGGAACGCACGTAGTTGCATGGGTGACAAGTGTCAACCCAGGTGCATGCAAATAAAGCGTCTGAGATCAGCCATGTTGGGGGTTCCTCCACCGTTCGACCCTCGACTTCCTGGGTGTGAACCCGTCCGACCCTGCAAGAGACCTCGTGCCATTATGAAACCGAGGGGGGGGGGGTGAATTCTATGTGTTGATTTACAGAAAATTCAATGCATCCTCTGTCTAGGCAGATCAAGCCTATGTGTGGAGTCTTTGTCCCAAAGCCATAACCGTGAGACCATCCTGTCATTGTTGAGCCTGTTTGGAAAGCCCGTGTCTGTTTTCCCCATTGTCTATTGTGGTCACGCAGTGCTGGACAGTGTGTGGCTTGTTGGCCAGTTTGTACAACACTCTCTCCAAGTGAGAGAGGTGATTGAAGTTGGAAGAACAAGTTTCTTTTCCTGTGAGCGACTCTCTCTAGGTGAGAGAGTGTGCAAAGGAAGGAGAGAACTCCTGGAAGGAACCATGTAGCTGCCACAGAGCTCAGAGACTTCCAGTCCAGTCTGTTGCTGAAACCCAAGGCAAGGGAGGTTAGCAGCCGAAGGACTATCTAGGTGACAGAGAAGGTGTTTACTCCTGGGGTGGAATAGGCATGTGGGGAAGGAGAGTCTGTGGCAGTGAGTATGATTGGTTCCTGGGAGAAAATTCCTTCCTTGTGACTGTGTGTTTTCCCTGTAACCTCAGCCTAGCCTAGGATTCCTTGCCTTGCGGGTGGAGCTTAGTCCCAGCTTGGGGGTGACCCACTCCTGAGCTTGATGAGAAATGTGGTCTAAGGCTGGGAGGTTCGTGGAAGGCATGCACTTGGTTGGTGGAATTACCATCGTTTCAAAGATAAGTACCATATGATGTTTTAATTACTTTTCTGCATGTCTGTGTATTTACATTTATCATGTATTCTGTTGTGCATACGAATTAATGTTAAAGCCATTGATTATTTATAATAGTAGTAATTCTTATGGTTACTCTGAGTTTAAATGTGTTTCATTTGCTTAAATGCATGTCTTATATATATAATTAAGTATGAGATTGTTATTTTGCGTAGTAATGTTGGCCCGACCATAGGGTTGATGGTCGGGGAACATTACAAACATGATTAATGCCAACATAATATAGTAATCCCTTCCCGGCTGTATTTTTTTGTTTTTTCATAAACAAATGAATGCTACGATATAGAGGAGGGAATGAGTGTCGTGGGTAAGCAAAACTAGTTCCAATAGTGGAACATACCTATGCTCAATGCAAGGAAATGCATGTGGAAGATGGACACTCAGGGGTATGTTCCCTCCTAGGTATAGGGTGTCAAATTGTGAAGGATATAAACAAGGCTCTGTTTGGTTGATGATGCAAAACTGTTGAGGAAAATGGTTTATAACGCAAAGAGAGAACCGACTATAGGATCAATACTGCAAGTAAGGGCATGAGATGCAATCACAACTTAACACCAAAAAATGTCAATTTTTATGTCTTTTAGTCTATTTGGTGTGAAAAAGGGATAAACTTGTGCCAAATAGACGTCTTTTCAAAACCAATTTATGAGTGTGAAAGAGACAAGTTCACTCGACAATATTTTCACTTTTTGATAACGAGTCAAAAAAGAGCCTAACTAAGACTCACGACCTTTCAAGTCCAATTTAACGAGTGTGAAAGGGACAAATCACTCGTCAATCTTTTTGCTTTTTAAAGACGAGTTGGAAAAGAGCTTAAATTAAACTCATTGGGAGTCCTCGGGGTATTGTTATTGGATAAATCGGTGAATGTGGACATAAACTGATCTCCCTAGATCCACCTGGATTTAGAAAAAAACAAGACAAGACATGACGCTTTCCCTAAGCTTTAATCATTGAGTTTACTATCAAACAAGAGATGAATGACATACCTTCGAATATCGCTTCCTTATATATTTGTTGTCCTTTCTCCACTCCGGTGCTCTTGTGATATTGGATCTGCAATGAAACACAAACCAACCAAAGTGAAAGCAACAATAGTATATTCAATGAAAACTTACACATGTGATCAAGGAGTCATGTAATAAAATGAGAATAATTTTATGGGAAAGAAACATGTCACTGTATTATATTAAGTAAAAGTGGAAGATACAACCAAACAACCTTGATGTTGCAAGGTTCCCTTTCAATGGCCCTTTGCTCCAACACACAAACTTGCTCTAAACTTGAATGAAGAGGATCCACAATAACTTGATGGACAGATGAATACCTCAAGCATCAATAGAGATAGAATCCCTCACTCAATTATCATCCTATTCCTTCATTAATTTATTGCTTGATCTTGCTTTCTTAATCTTGCTTAACCTTTTCCATGAGAAATCCATCATTATATAGGAGAAAGAGAGATGGTTAAAGAGATTAGGATGATCCCACCAAATTAGAGAAGCGAGTAGGATCCCAACCATATGGATGCCACCTCATATTCTAGAAGATCCCTTCTATAAATTTCATGAACTTTGAACTTTTCTCAGTCTTCCAACACCGTTGCACCTTGGCTATAGTGCAGCCTGCGGAAATGTCACAAGGGGCTTCATGAAAACCTATGGGAATCAAGCATTTCTGCACTATACCTTATGGCTAGCCTACGACAACCTTCTAAAAACAAGTTTTGTAGAAGAGGGAGCTAGTCACTTTTCTCATGAAGAAAGATTCTTTTGGAAGCCTGAACACATGTTGTAGAAACATCACCAGGGTGACTAAAATAATGTGTAATAGAATGCCCCCCAAAGTATGAGGCTGGAAATCATGATAGCCGAAATACTTTTTAGAATATGTGTGTCTTTCGGAAACAAGGAGCGCACCAATCGAAAACTTGCAAACAACCAAGAATTTGCGCAATATTATACCATTTATGAGGTAGGCATTCCCATGATTAGACTACAAGTGATTTAAATCATAAATGTTCGTCATGGCCACCAATGATACACTGTGGATCCATGTCACCAAGATTCTACATAGGCACTAGGAATACACTATGGATCTATGCTTGTAGAAAAAACTCAGATTCAGACATAGCCACGAGACATACAAAGTGGATCTATGTGTCCATACAAATCATAAATACTCCATCGCAACCTAGATCGAAATAATGAGATCCAGGGTCTTCAATCCTGTCGTCCATAAGTACAAATCTAACCATGTGATTACAAGTGTTGAAGTCAAACATGGTAGAAACCACTTGATTATTGGCCATTGATGAAAACCGTTAACAAGTGTGAGGGAAATCACCATTGATGTCAATGACTCCCAAGGTACCTTAGTACAATCCAATGAATTTGAATAAATGAGCTGAAGTTGAGCACTCGATAGGATCTCGCAATCAAGGGTCAATGATGTGAACCCTCTATCGAAAATGAAGAAACCTGCCATTGAGGCATGCAGGTTCTAAGGTACTAATTGATTTCTAAGTCGTGTTCCTGGATAATGAGTTGAAGTCGACATGAAAAGACTCGTCACAGGAGGGCCTTGATGTATCCCCCATCAATGAAACGAAATAAGTAACAAATTTAAGCTATATCAAAGTGTGAAGATGATTTGAAACTAACACAGGGAAGGTCGATATGGTAGGAATTGATAACTACAGATGGCCGACTTGATAGAAGGCTTGTGTAGGGTTGGACTTCTTTTGAACATATGAATGACACAACAATGGTCTTGGCAGCATTGACTCAAAGACGAACCCAAATATGAAATTGGAGAAGTTCAAACGGAAGACAAATGAATTTCCCAACCCGGATTCAATAATGAAGGGGGTGTCATGTTCAAGAGCGACTATTACTGCCACTAACACAAATATAGAGACACATTTCTTTCCCAAATTTCCCCCATAATTTCTGGCGAGTACCTCTTTATTTTTACGCAAGCTTGAGGAGGATAACATATGCTTGTTGATATAAGCTCATCCTTCAGATGAGTCCCTCAAAGTATGTTTAATGAACCCTAGGAAGGAGTGGTTTGGTTCCATATAGGTCTTTCAATGTTTTTTTAACAAGTCCAAAGAGAGAAAACTCGAGGGTTTTCATATTTAGAGAGTTTGAAAACACTTAAAGAGAACTCTCTCAGTTCCTTTTTAGTAAATTAGTTTAATGAGATTGAAAAAGTGAAAAACTATCGCCCATCAAACATTTTCTTCAAATACTTTTACGAGCGTGAAAAGAACAAGGTCGCTCGACAATCTTTTCGTTTTTACGGAGTGTGAAAAGAGATTAAAATATACTCCATAAGTTTCTCTTTTCATGTTACCATGATGAGTACGAAAAAAAAAAAAAAGTATACTCAGTTGCATTCTCATTGATTTGCGAGTACGAGAATGAACAAAGATTGAGTTCGAGGTTTTTCCTAAAAAACCTAAAAAGTATTCATACAAGCGACAAACGTAAAAATAAATCAAGAAACGTATATGTGTTCCATCATTTAGGCTCCCAGATTCTTCATCTGTGAAAAATCAAAACACTTATAATGTCATTAAAACTTTAGGTTTTAATTAAATTTAATAAAATAATATAAAATATTAATGAAAAAAGTAAAAAGTGAATAAATATAGGTGAAAACTCTTTTTTACCATTTCATTGTCATTTTACCCAAAACTTGTCCAAAAAAACCTATTCCACCTCAAACTTCTACTACGGACTATGGGAGGCATGGGAAACCATTCGACAAATGAATTCCACTAAAAAGGTAATCTTCTTGTCCTCTTCATTTTGCATGGATTAATTTATGTTTTTACTGGTTAAAAAATGGTTTTTGAGTTAGATTTTATGAGGGTAGGTGCACATAGGGATCGTCGCAGGTGGTTTATATCGTGCCCTACGGAAACCATTGATTTCCACAGAAAGCCTTACGTCCGACCTGTGGAAATTCCGCACTGTGTAAAAATCTCACCTGCGCTAGGTGCAACTCAAAAATTTCTCATTTATATTTGGCCAATAAAAATTCCCAATAAAGTAAAATGAAGATGTTAATCTTCTCCTTATGTCTCCAATGCAGGTTTTGACCATCAAAATGTTGGAGTGGAGGGAGAGAGAACATGAGGACGATGATCATTTCTTCGGGAATGACCCGAGCACAGTTAATGCCCTCCGACAGTGTGGGTTGTTGAAGTTCTTTAAGATCCAGGGCATGCGGGCCCAATTGAGGTTACTTGAGTATTTAGTCCACATGTGGGACGTGGATCAGCAAGTGTTCCATGTGGGAGCCCACATACTCTCTTTAGATATCGAGGATATATATTTTTTGACGGGATTATCTCACCGTGGATCTCATGTGACCTTGACAGGTAATAGAGGTGGAGGTTTACCAATGAGTGAGTATGTTCACCGGTATTGTGAACCAGGGTCCAAGAGATGTAAAGGCAAGGTTACCATTAGGGATGTCTAGGATTTACCCCTTCGGAATATCATTTTCACTATCTCATAGATGGCAGGAAGTTCATCTCCTCGCATGGCTCTCCAGAGTTACTTCCAGTATGTAGTGGAGTGCATGGAGCCCCGGGTATTTAACTGGTGTGATGGGGTTCTTCGGAGTATGAAGAAACAATTGACAAAATGAAAGAAAGGTGACCTGAAACAGTTCGAGTACGGGTACATTTTAGTGTCCCTCCTCCTTGAGAGGGTTCCACACTTGTTCTTACAGGTAGAGTGGGGCATACCAGCCCCACAAGATCCAAGAATGAAGAGGTGGTGTGACCTCATGGCTCGGCATGTGACCGACCCCATCGTTAAATATAATGACGTTTTGTTTGATTGGCTCAGGCCTCAACTACTGATGGTAGATGATTATGTGTATGCTAGTTTGGAATTTAGAGGCGACCCATATTTGGTTCTGCCTGAAGGTTCTCAATGGGGTAGCTTGGGTAAGAAGCACATTTTGTTTTTATAATGTTTTTGTAAATTTTGAAAGATGAAATGTTTTTTATGTTTTTACTCTGACAGCTAATGAATAACTCTTTAAAAACATAGATGTAGGACCGCACCGGCCTCCAGGTACATCTCCCATCCATAGATGAGGTGAGGTAGTCGAGGCGGTAAGGTTGGTTGTTGTTTATTATGAGGCGATCGAGCAGAACCTGAAGGGGTTGACAGCAAATTTCCCAGATATCTCTATCGATGAGATCCTAAGATGTTATCAGCACCATACTGTGGGCGTACCTATTTCTCTTTGTCGACTTCTCTGTAGAGTAGCATGGGAAGTCATGTGTTATCATGAGCAGCATATGTGATTCTATTTTGTATATGAATCCATGTGCTTCACATTTTTTATATTTTGGTCTTTGGACGAAAAAACACTTTTTGTAAAAAAAATTATCATTATATATACATGAGGCTTTTACCGGCTTACTTGCTTTATGTACAAAATGTGATTGGATTTATAAATGTCTCAAATATCTGTCTAACACATAATTAGCTAATGTGTCTGTTAATGTATTTAGACATCTAGGAATGCACTGATATTCAATGTAATCAAAATGATGTTCCAAGAGGCAAATTCATAAATATACCCTTAATAAAGTAGAAATTCAGATATCATAGACATTACTCAATTGTAGTACTACTAACTATGAATCAATTCATACAACAAGATGACATATTCCAAGTGAGACAACATCATTCAACAATTCAATGACTACACTGTACTCTGTGATATTGTTAGTTGCACGACCGAGGAAAACACCGTGTAGACTGATTAATTCATTCATGGGTGCGTAGATTTCCCAAGCAACAGATGCTAGGTTTTGAGTACTACGACTAGTGCCATTGGCGAAGACAATGTAGGGTAGCGAAGACACTGACATTTGGAAACCAAGCACAACGCAAGGTAAGCAGTTGGGGGTCAAAACCAAATAACTAAAAATCACACGAAAAGTAGCACACAAGAGTATGATACAATAAAAATACAAGCACTCATGCAAAGACAATCTAAGCATAGTACTTATTCAAGTAAATCTCATTTCTGGGTTCACTCAAAGGAATTCCATCATAATCCACTAACTCATAGTCTCCCTTCTCCAACACTCATTTGACAATGTAAGGGCTTCACCACATAGCCTCGAATTTTCCAGCCCCTAGTAAATCACGATTTTGTTCGTAGAGGAGAACTAGATCACCTTCAAAGAAAACACGTGGCTTGACATGCTTGTCATATTGGGCTTTGACATGATTTTTTTGAGCTTCAATAACCAGGGTGGCATCACGACAAGTTTCATCTAATTGCATCAAGTACAATAGACGTTCCTCTTCAACAGAGGTGTTTGGAAGAAGTTCAACGGCTAGTTTCAAAGATGGTATATCACATTCAATCAGCAGGACAACTTCGACACCATACACTAATTGGAAAGGCGTAAGTCTCATGGAAGACTTCACGGATGTCCTATAGGCCCATAATGATGAAAAAAACATCGTGTTGCAACTTGTCTTGTGAATTCCTATTATCCATTGAAGCATAGTAATCAGAAATTTGTTTATCTCTTCAACCTGGCCATTGTCTTGTGGATAATAGGGGGTTGAGTTTTCATGCCGAAGACCCAACTTTTTAGTAAGCTCAGACATCATGAAATTTTGAAAATGGCTACCGTGATCAGTAACGATATCTTGCGAGATTCCAAATCAAGTGATGATATGATTGAATATGAACAGTGTTGCAGTTTTTCTAGTGTTATCGAATGTAGGCATCACCTCGGCCCATTTAATGAAGTAATCCACAACTACGATGATGTATCCATGACCCCCTGATGAGTGCGGTTTACATGTCATGAAGTCAATGAAAATTTTGCGAAGGGACCAACGGAAACTACAGGGTGTAAAGGATCGGGATGAGATATTATCTTTTTATTATATGTTTGACAAGCATGGCATTTCTGGATAGTAGTAATACAATCTTTAAACAAATAAGGCCAAAAGTATCATTCTCATAAGATCTTTTAGGTAGTGGCATACCCAGACATATGACCACCACATGCTCAAGAGTGGAAGTCATTTAAATCTTTCTCAGCCTCACCGTAGGTGAGACATCACCGAAAAATAGAGCCAACACCACGATGATAAAGAGTGTCACCGAGAATTATGTATTGGATGGCTTAATACCATATGCAACGACGGTCTGTACTAGAAAGTGTTAGAATATAATGTATGTGCTTGTTTTACCATAGACAATATCACTATTGTCACCTAACCATAGGCCGAAGCCACCCTTTGAGCACCTTAACCTTGGAAAGGAATCATTTTGGAAGCAAACCCTAGGATAGATAGCCAAACAAAGGGTAGCATACCTTTCTCCAAGGATAGCACAACAAACAAGGGCTGATCAGATATTCCAAACCATAACCAAGAGATAGTCCAAGCCAAAATGAAATATTCTAGCTGCAACAGCTGCAATGACAGCTCTTCTCCAGACTTGCGCACAAAACTGCCCGACTGTAGTGCACACAAGTGTGCTCTGCAGTTCTGAGAATACTGGCCAAAATGAAGATTGGCCTCCTGTATTTATACTAAATCTGGCAGACTGCCAGGGCCGACTTCTCATTCTGGGTACTAATTCTTTAGTATATAATATTCCTTATAGCTAACTTCTTCTCTTGGAGGCTAATAACCTAATACAAGTTATCCTCTTGAGACGACTTGTCTTCTAGGGTTATTAGCCAACTCATTAGGGTTTTCTCTTATTTTTCGAAATATTCTATTATCTTCAGGTTTACACGTGGAGGTAAATACCTTCCGTAGCTACCATAATATCAACACTCTCTACTATCTAGGGAGGTATTGAAGGTAATGGTCTTGAGAAAAAACATACCATTCACCCGGTAGCATCAACATAGTCATATAGACTATCTCATGACTATATCATGAGTGCCATCATCACTATAAGTGTCATTAGCTACATCATCTCCTGAAACCATACTCCATATGAGTAATTAGACATGATGTTGGATAAGTCACTCACTCCACAGAGTGACACAAGATCCATTCTTCTAATCCGGACATATGTCCTAGAAGAATAAATGTCCTGGACCATTTTCCTGTCAAGGAAATATCTATCCATTGATCATCCATCTAACTTATAATCATATCCAACACTGCTGATAGTCTTCAAGGAAATCGGAACAATATCATTCAATAGAACACAACTGTGTCTATCCATAGTAGTACACAACCACAAACCAGTGGTACACTACCATGCCAAGTAGCACACAGATACTTGATCAATGACATATAATCATAATCATTGGAACACATCCACCATAGTAGCATGCATCTACTATCTAGAGACATACAGTCTCCATAACAATCATTTGATATCAATCTGCACAAAAAAAAATGTTATGATATAAACTGAATCATCTGGGCCATTCTTCCACTCACATCTGTGAGATCTGGAAGAGCATCTGCCCTCAAAAATTCAAACATCAATGATGAGCTATATGGACTATTATTCTCAAGCAAGGAAGAATAAATGTCTTGGTTTCTAATCCTGGACCATTCCCCACTCTGGGCCATTCCTCTGGCACTAAACAAAGTGCAACCTGGAGAGAATGAGTCTGCCCTAAGGAATGTTTGTCCCTGATTGTTGAATTTGGACCATTCCCCTAGGCCATTCCTCCGGCACTAAACAAAGTGAAACCTGGAGAGAATGAATATACCCTAAGGAATGGTTGTCCAGACCATTTCCAAAGGAAATGACTGTCCTGCACCAACCTCCAAAATGGACCATTCTTCGAATCTTCTCACAACTATGATCCTAGAAAGAATGATTGTCCGGCGAGGAAGAATAGTCTTCTTGATTAACCATCAAGAAGAGAGATTGTCCTAGACCATTCCCCATGTTAACCACAATGGGAAATTTATGTCTATGGTACATCAACAATCCATTGAACCATTTTCATTACTAAAATGATCGTTCGATCTAGACCATTTTCCGAACTAGAAAATGCATGTCCGTCAGAAATCTAAAACCAATTTATGAACTAGAAAGGAAATGCTCATCTTGTTTTTCGAACTGAAAAATGATTGTCCATAAATCAATAACACATCAGTATTCCCTCCCAACCTGGGATTCATCTCTTCCTTTTTCAATAAGGACGTCGTCTCCATGAGTTCCAACTTGAGTATGAAAACTCTTTCATCTTGGACAGAGGCTTTACCAAAATGTCTGCTCATCTATGGATATATATATATTGGAAAACCACTTCTCTTTTCTGGACTTCATCATGGAGAATGTAATGCTTGATGTCAAAGTACTTTTGGTATTTTTGGAACACTGGTTTTCTTTGAAGGCTTCATATAGCTCTGATCAATATATTGTGTTATTATTGGATTCATCTTTTGTTCCCCATTAGCTCATAACATCGTGGAAAGGCTCAAACTGGAACATATCCATCTGGAACTTCTTCTGTCATCATGAGATCTTTGTCATGGATTGGCAATCCATCATCCTGATCTTCTGAAAGTATTCACCACACTTCTGCTGTGCATTGGAGGTTTTCCACCAAGTTGTCTTCTTCCATCTGCATAGAAGGGTCTCCTTTTGGTATACCTCAAATAATTGAGGTTTCTCTACATATGCTCTTTGTTCTATTATTCTGGAGAACATTATTGCATTCATCTAATGTCAATTCCAACCTATGGATATTGTGGAGGATATAATGGCTCATGTAGAGGTATGTGTGGTTTACTAGAACAATAAATCATCATAGTATTCTCCCTCCATCTAGGATAACCTCTAATTCTGGATCTCACAATGCTTATATTCATAAGTCTTCCATACATTGTTCTTCATCACAACTTTTAGTTCCTCTGCTTGATTGCTTTTAGTGAGTTCTTATCATGCTGGTAATCTTGTGATTCTTGATACAATAACTGGTTGTTTTTCCTTCTTTCATCATAGGATCACGGATGTGGATGGACAACTAGAGATACTTTTAAGGCTCCTTTTCGAAGAAGACTTCTTCTAAGGTCAAACTAAATACATACTTCTTTTCATGGTTGCTACTTCATCATCTTCAATGTATCATAGGATTTAGGATTAGCTCCCTCCTAATCCTTGTAACATACCCACTACCTAAATCAAAATTTTCCGTTCCTCGGTCGGACTCGAACCCTTAAATAACCATGGAGACCTAACACAAACTGGCTCTTTCTTTCTTCTTCTTTCTCATGCGATCGCGGGTCATGATCATGGTCCAATTTGAACGTAGTGCCTATTTGGTTTTCGCTCGGCGCTACAGTAATGTCTAAACGTTCGACTCTGCAACCATCGAACCCTGACAGGGCTAGCGAGCGACCAATGGGGACGAGTCCCTACAGGGTCAGCAAATAGCCAATAGGAACAAACCTCAACAGGGGTAGAGAATCCGCCGATGGGAACAAGCCCCGTCACACGTTTGGGTGTAATACAGGTGGCGAGAGGGAAATGTGACACGGTGGTCGTCATGACAGGAGGGGCCCCACTTCACATGCCACACTATTCCATACCCCCCCCCTCATTAAAGGTAGAATGGAAAGGGGGGTCTGGAATCCACTGGGAAGTCGTTGATCACGGTGAGTAAATCTCGACCGTTCGAGAGTTGCATGTCCAATTCCGGACCCCCCCCTCATTAAAGGTAGAATGGCAAGGGGGCTCCGAAATGCATCCTCAGTCGTAGATCTGGGCGGGTGGACTCTGACCGTCCAGATCTACTCGCTGCTTATCCTATAGCATAAGTGCATACTAGCTTAATTTAATGTCTTGTTGCCACATCTAGCGGTCAAGACAAACCCGGAGATCCTCCAAAAGAATCTCTTCCGTCCGTCGGGGTTTTGACACTCATGAGGTCCCGACAAGTTGGTTCACCGATCCCCGAATCTCAATACTCTCCTCTGCTACCTTAGCCTCCCGGGCTAAGTCCTTAATCCACGTGACCTCTATCTCACAATACCGTGGCCTTGTCCCTCATCGGGGTTTCGGGGTTTTCAATGCCAAAGTGCATGTGTCCACGGAATTCCCGATTCCACGAATCCCGACTCTTCGGTTTGTTGATAGCTGGCCTCCCCTGTTGTCCTTCCCTCAACCCTGATGTGCTGACAGCTGTGCCCCGCTGATCGGGGTTTCACGTTTTGCGATTCCGAATTGCATAGACACCTTGTCACCGGGATTCTCAATATCCCGATGACCCACGTGCCGATAGGCGACTTCCTGTCGGGAATTTCCCCGATGGCTTCGATTGCTGCTGTGCATCCTCCTCTGATGGACGGTCCTGGTTAACTCTCGGGATTTCGCGACCTCTGATGTCCTGGACGCCTGGACCTTAGGACTCGCGAAATGCCGAACTCTAACTCCCTTCAGATCTCTGACATGCGTCCCAAGTGTATGGACGGTTCAGATCACTCCTCGTGTTTTCGAGACTTCTAACGTCCCGACTTTCACGACCTCAAGAACTCTGATTTCCCGAATGTCGATATCTCAAGATGAGAGGTCTCGTGACACGCGGCCCCCGTTAATAGAATGGCTCAGATCTATCTTGGGGAAAAGTCCCTATACACTGGAGTCTTATCCCTCGGGTAACTCTTGAAAGATCTAACGGCTGTCAGGCTGTTCAGCCGAGAACCGATGGCTCGTAACGGTTCCTACCCATGCATTCTTCCATGACTCCCTGGGCATGGGAATGATCCACGGTCCAGATACTCTAATGAACCTTGGGGATTGACGGTCCTAAACTCTTCACTACCCACGAAGACACAGGAAAACAGAGGGGTAAGGCATTTAACCCCCTACTTTCTCCTACAAATCTAATGGTCATGGGTGACTGCAGATTCCCCGACGAAATCTCGTCCGTTGATTACTACCTATCAAGGTTAAAGCACTTAACACTCCATCTTCTTCCTCCAATCTGACAGTCGTGAGTGACCACAAATCTCCCGATGGGATCTCATCCGTCGATTTTTTACTTCATCCCTAGGCTATCATCTGGTCCCTCAAGAGGAATCGTTCCTCCTTATGCAGGATTTCTAAGGCCTTATGCCTTCACGATTCTTGATGGGTTTTTCGAGGAAGGTATTTCTATGGGGGGACTTACTCAAGGTACTACCTGAGGTATGTAAGAATGTTGTCCTCTCGAGAACTAGACATGAAAACTAAATTTGACCAGTACACACACATAACGACTTCATGAAGACATAAATCCTATGTAGTCTTTCCATATGAATATACATATAACTACTAGAACTGATCAAAACACCATACAGTTATCCTTATAATGAAATCATTCATAATTTCTCAACTTACGAGCATAATTATCAGAACAAGCACATATATACATATATATATCAGGATGCCAGAGGCAAAACACTTATCAGAAATAACTTCAGAAGTGGGTGCAACTGCTGAGAGGGGTGCTCGTTTCCACCCAACCGTAGGCTCAGCGATTCCCAACGGATTTACCACTAGCCACCCCCGAGCTGAGACCACGATGCTCTGATACTGTGTCTCTCTGTCTGCCAGTGACCAGGAGCGAAGGTTGCAATCCTCCCTCTCTGCTATCACTCACTCTACATAATATGCCAGAGTTCCCCTTGCGCCTCCCCTCTAATCGCTTTTTCCATATGCCTTATCCTCTCGCCAGGTTGCGTGTGGCACGATTACCCTCATGCCGATTAGGCCTGATGGCTCTACGGATGGGCGGTTCACCATCCCATCCCTCATCAAGCCATCCGCCTACCAGCCTGCGAGGCATTGAATTTCAGGGCCAGTGAGCCGCTTTTGGTTCTCCGGGCCAGTGGAGTCCAAATACGGTATTTTATTCTCGGTGGAAGTTAACGCCACCTTTTCAGGTGCCTTCCACCACCATCATGGTCTCTTTTTCTGCACATCCCCTCATCAACAATCCTGCAATAAATTCATAATGTCATTCACATTCATTGACCTCTTTCTGAAGGTCCATTTACATCACATATTCACATTTATGAGTTTGCCATAGTTCTTGGCCAGTTCAGTTATATATTTACAAGTTGGGGGGAAACAGGGTGTTACAATTCCCTCCCCCTTAAAAGGAACATCATCCTCGATGTTCTTATCTACTAACATGATTTGCATGTACAGAAGTAAACAAAATCGGATATGCCAGTTTCATGGCATCTTCCATCTCCCATGTAGCCTCATCTGGGCCAAAATGTTTCCACTGCACCTTGACCTATGCAATGG
>ML800158.1:229238-241646 GCA_009831015.1 Picea engelmannii
GATAGCAAATGGTGGAGTCCGTGGAGCCTCCCCACACAAAAACAAAAGATAAGTATTCATGTTTATTTCTAGTATCTTGTTTACTTCAATACTTTATCATTACAAGTTAGATTTTTGTGAGAATGTTAATTAACCTCATTTTAATTTAGTGTCTATGTAGACTTATGAAGGAAGTATCAAATAAGAGGATGAAGAAAGAGATAAAATATTTATTTCATGTATGATCACTCATGAGAGTGACAAAGAAAGCATAATGTAAGTAAGTTTACAAGTCTCGGAAGAAAGAACTTATGCCGTGAATTGCAAAAGTTAGACAACACGACAAGGACATATGATATGGTGACAGTCAATGAAGACCAGACAATATCCGATATTCATATAGGAGCAGGAGGCTCCTAAAGATGTAGAACAAAAATATTCAAGATGAAGAAAAAGATGGATACTCAGATATAGTGGATGAGATGCAGGTAACTACAGGTTGCTCCAGTACCATTTTTATAGATGCAAAGGGAGAAATTTGATCCAGTATGAAGATAGAAAGAAAGAAATATTTGAATTCAAGAAGGCACCCAAGATATTACAGAAGAAAACGTCAAGGATGATGACTAGAAGCTATTAGCTTGGTGCAAGAGGGAGCCATGTCTCTGAGTTCAAAATGGAGGATCATGATTTGGTGCAGTTAGGAAAGCATATGGATGGTGCCCACCAGATGGGTAGCATGGTATTATACCATTGAAATATTTTGTACCATAATATATTCTTTTAGATCCCATAGCTAGACCTTCGTAGAGAAGGAATGAGAAATCCCATAGGTAGACCTTCGTAGAGAAGGAAGAGACCTTCGTAGAGAAGAGGAATGAGAATTTTTCCAAGGTTGGCCTTTGTCCAAGTGTTGAGTTTTGGATACTCTAGGGACATGCTATAATACCATCATAGAGAGGGGTGTGACCACCCTCGTAGAGAGGAATGTGGATGTTTCTCCAAGGGGCAGCGGGAAGATACTCTCCTCTAGCCAAGGATTGAGTAGCCTGGAACACAAACCTTGACCATGTGGAATGGTTAGTTGGATATTGAGGTTTGTGTTGTGATCCTGCGCAGATCATGGAAAGGGAGTCTAGTCTTTCCCAGGCTAGCATCTTAACTTATCTAGTCCATGTGGGATGACTAGGAGTGAAGCTATGGTAGTATTCCTCCTCAGTGGATGGCTGAGATAGATGACTACAAGAGAAGGGAGAACATAAAAGGAATGGAAAAACTCATAGGACATGTTCTGTGTGAAGATAAGAAAGAGTATCTTCTGTGTGAAGATGAAAGAAAGAAAGAGTATTTTTTGCGCGAAGATAAAGAGAATAAAACTTCTAATGATTTATAGATATTCTAGTCAGTGATCATGATGCCAGATGACCAAGTGGAAGATATTGATGCCTCCTTTTATCCAGTCGATGATGTTGCCCAGTTGATGATGTTATCCAGTGGATGTCGCTACCTAGTTGATGTTGACATCTGGTGACCTGTCAAAAGATAAAGAATATCCTTCTTGTTAAGAGGGAGTGTTAAAATATTGTGTAACTGCAAATAATATTCTTATCCCTTTTTGTGGATAAAGATAAAATATATTTATTAGATCAATCCCCTTTTGTGGATTGATCATGTCGGCTTTGTAATTGACCAAATCCCCTTTCTCGGATTGTTCAAACCCTAATTGTAATAGGATAAATAAGAATTCGTCCCTAGAATATATTAAAGAGGCCCAAGAATATATTAAAGGTGGTTATAACCACCCAGAAGAAGAAGTCAGACCTACCAGTGAAGAGACACTTCCACACGTGCCAGAATTGTATAAATAAGAGAGGCTAGTACCTCATTTGAACACACACTCAACTCACTCATCTAGTGCACAAGTTTTGAAGGAAGCTACAGTTGTCGGTTGTCGAAAGAAGGAAGAGAGAGAGGCGTGTTTCTCAGTGTTGGATATTCTCTGTTGTCTGGTTCATTATCTTGGCATTGTATTGGCTATCTATATTAAGGAAGTTTTGTTGGGTTTTCTTCCCCTTGAGGGTTTCCCAGGATAAATTCTTGTGTACTCTTGTGATTGTGTTTCTCTCAGTGATCCTGTCTATGTTATTGTTATCTAGTAAATTGAAAGTAACCTAATAATAGCAAAAACTTTAACATTGACTTGGTCAACCCTAGATTTGACCAAAAAATCAAACTTGACGTCTTGGCTTACTGAGAGTACTAAGAGATGAGCTAGGCTAGGGAACACTGGTCTATCCAGAAATTAGGTCAATCCCTTCACTTGAGGTGCCTCAACGAGAAGGTTAGGGTTTTTGCAACTGCACCTGCTAGTAACCCTAGCGGCAGTGCTTTGGTGACTGCTCCTGCTAGAAACCCTAGCGACAGTTCTTCAATGAGCTCAAGATCCTTATGGCTATGCTCCCTTCCAGTGGTTAGACTGAATGAAGGAGGTTTGGACCCATAACATGTTAGAATATAATGGATGTGCTCGTTTTTCCATAGACAATATCACTATTGTCACCCAAACATAGGTCGAAGCCACCCTCTGAGCACCTTAACCTTGACAGAGAATCATTCTGGAAGCAAACCCTAGGATAGATAGCCAAACAAAAGGTAGCACACCTTTCTCCAAGGATAGTGCACCAAACAAGAGCTAATAAGATAGTCCAAACCATAACCAAGAGATAGTCCAAGCCAAAACAAAATATGTTAGCTGCAGCAGTTGCAACAGCAACTCTTCTCCAGACTTGTGCACAAAACTGCCCAATTGCAATGCACACAAGTGTGCTCTAAAGTTCTAAGAATACTGTCCAGAATGAATATTGGTCTTCTCATTCTGGGTACTAATTCTTTAGTATATAATATTCCTTCTAGCCGACTTCTTCTCTTGGAGGCTAATAACCTAATAAAAGTTATCCTCTTGAGCCGACTTTTCTTCTAGGGTTATTAGCCAACTCATTAGGGTTTCTTCTTGCTTTCCAGAATATTCTATTCTCGTCAGGTTTACACATGGAGGTCAATAACTCTTGCATCTACCATAATATCAACAGAAAGGTCGGGCCGGAAAGTTTGAGTCTCGAGATAAATGATAATATCTTTGTACCAAACATCATCAAAACTGATCATAAAAATGGATTCATCAGGTAAGGAATCCTCTACCACATTTTTTGTATTAGTCGAGAGAAGGTCACATATCAATTTAGAAAATACCAAATATTTCTTAGACTTAGTGTGTTCAAACTCTAAGTCAAACTCCTAGAGAATCACTATCCATTTGGAGTATTTTCCCCCTAGAAATTGGCGCATAAGGATATGTTGCACAAGGTTGCAATCGGAAATGACAGTGGTCTTACGTAATAAGATATAATGACGAAAACATTGGACAGCTTGAACAACTGCCAAGGCCAATTTCTCCACATGTAGGTATTTGGCTTCAGTAGTCGTGAGACTCCGACTCAAATAATAAATTACATGTTCGTCGTGCGAATCATCTTCTTGGACTAAAACAATGGAAATGGTAGAGTCTGAAGCGGCGAGGTAAAGGAAATAGTCTCAACTATAGTCGGGTGGGAAAAGCAGTGGTGTACAGTTTAAGGCAAGTTTTAAAGTTTCAAAGGATTTATTGGCTGTATCATCCCATACAAACTTGTAACCTTTCTTCAACAGTCGAGTAAAACCTTGTGTTAACTCGACATAATTGGGAATGAATTGACGCAAAAATTTTGCCTTCCCTTGCAAACTTTGAAGCCAACATAGTGTGGAAGGAGGAGGTAGATTAAGGATAGCCTCAACCTTCAAAGGGTCTACCCTAATTCCATGAAGTGACACAATAAAAGCCAGAAGTCGGACGGACTCCACACAAAAAACACATTTATGTGGGTTCAAATGTATACGATAGTAACGACAACAAAGGAAAATGGCTTAGAGATGGTCCAGGTGATCTTGGTGACACATGGAATGCGTCGGTAGATCATCAAGATATGGTTGTACGATGTGCTTGATATCGTGAAAATCATAAGACATAGCGCATTGAAAAGTCGCACCAACGTTCTTCAAACTGAAAGGTAGTTTCTGGTAGGCAAAAGTACCCCAAGGACAAATGAAAGCAGTCTTTTGTTGATCCACGGGAAAAATATTAATCTGATTATGGTCGGAGAAACTGTCCATTAAGGAGAAGATTTCACTCCTAGCACAATCGTTGACGATCTGGTCAACGAAGGGGGTTGGATAATTGTCCTTAGGACAAGATTTATTGATATCCCTATAATCTACACATGCATGGATCGTGCCTTGTTTCTTATTGATCGGAACTAGATTGGAGACCCAATCGGTTAAAGCCATAGGATAGATAAAGCAAACCTTAAGAAGTTTTTCAACTTTGAGCTTGATAGCAGCGGCTTTACGAGGGTGGACTGGGTGAAGTCTCTTTCGGACAGGTTTAGTGTCTGGGTAGGTCTTAATTTCATGCACAATGATATCAGGATCAATACACGGCATCTCTTCGTATCTCCAAGCGAAAATGTCACAGAATTATTGAAAAATGGCTTTATAAGTGATGACCTCATCAACAGAACATGAGGCTTTGATGTGAACATTTTCAACGACTCTGGGTTTAATGGATATGTCAAGAGGAACAGCGGGTGAGATATTACTCAAGTTCCTTTCATATAACACGTCATAGGATGACTTGGGAATAGAGGAAATGACAACAATGGTCGACGGAGTCAAAATCCGTCAGTAACTCTCTATGGTGTGTTGTTCTAGGAAGAGAATGGAATGATGATGTCCATCATCCCATGGGGTGTCTTCCATGGACATGACTGACATGATCATCTCATTGCTAGGAAAGATCACATGAAACAGATCAGAAGATGAATCACAGAGAGAGGGTGTAGAAGGGGTTGCTAATTGAATGGCTTGAAAAGAGGATTCAACTAGACCTAAAGACATTTGTTCTCCATAGCGAAGATAATCACCAGGATCGGGTACTATCCACAGGTCAGGAGATGCAGGGGTTTCATGGATAGAGGTGGAAATCATGTTGATTGAGGCGACAAAAGGAGGTGGAACATCGGGTGGTGGTATTGGGAAGGTACCCATTAAAGTGGAATCTTTCAGAAGACCCACACTGACATTCTTGTAGCCATGGGGCGTCTTTGAGATAAAGGGTATGTTTCTAGTACAGAAATCAGAATTAAAAAAGGCTAGTTGGTCCACCGTAATGGTGTTTCCTTGATGTGGGAAACATAAAACATGGAAAAGGGTAGACATGACAACACACATGGAATCCATCTAGATGCGGCCAAGTAAGAGGTTATAGTCAAGAGGCACATCAAATACCTCGACCTCGACGTTGACCGATTTTCCTTCCAATGTAATAGACAACGAGGGAAGAACATTGGAGGGTTTAAAACCAAAACCCTTGAAAGACTTAAGTGTATTATGTGATTCGGTGAGGGGAGGAGAGATAATGGATTTCCAACAAGTAACTGACATAACGCATGTCGGTGCACCCTCGTCAATAACGGTTCTATAGATATTCTTGTTCTCGACAACAACTTGAATCTGAAACGCTAACTGAGGAGGTAGCCTTGGAATGTGGTCTTTCAGGTCAAAGATTATCAAATTCGTATATGTGGGATCAATTCCACCAATGACCTTTAACAGTGCCTTCCATTGAGCATGACAACTTTGAATCACTTCGAGAGATGACATCGCAGAGGGTGCTTGCACAAGGTCTTCTACAATGTTGTAGTTTGGAGCAACACACGCATGAGGATTAAAGGTAGACTTTCGAACAACGCCCTTTGGAGGATGGTGAAGAACTGTATCAGGACATGTTCATTTGATATGAAGAGGATCGTTGGGAGGTGAAGTTGAGGGAGGCAGTTGAACCAGCGAAGGTGGTAAATCATCAACTTTCTCCTTTGAAGGAGAATAATCTTTGGCCCAAGTGGTGATTTCAATGTCGTTCTTGGTAGAATTACTAGTACACATAAGGACATACGAAGTGGTAGAAGGAGAGGGTTGGTCATGAATGACCAATTAAGCTTCTTGTTGAGAAGGGAAAAGTTGTGACAAAACAGCAGGTGTGGGAGGATTTTCGGTCCCTTGAAGGAACTTAGTGACCTGAACACGTATTGGACAATCTTTCATGTAGTGATCATCACCACAAATAAGACAAGGATATCAAGGTTTATTCTTATCCTTATCATCAACAAACTGTGTCTTGGGTTTATTGGATTGTGGATTATTATTTCAATCCTCCTTATTCTTACCCTTTCCTTTTTTAGATTTATTTTTGCTGGCAGGGGCGGATTGAACGGAGTTAACCTCAGAAGTTTTTTCGGTGGAAGGAGTAGGAGTCGGAGCACTTTGAACATTAGAAGCAGTAGATTTGGGATTGGTGTGAGTGGCCAACATGGATTTAGTGTCAGCGTGGAAGGTACCAATCACACCATCAACAACATGAGAGGTTGTTGGGGTTGTTGAGGTAGTGGTGGTAGAAGGGAGAGGACCGTTAGGGGGTAAGTTGTAAAGAGTGCTCGTTTGCGAATAAATGAGATCTAGGTATTGAGCGTGACTAATCACCCACTCTTTAGTGACAACTCAACCCATGAAAATATCACAGGAGATTTTATTGATGAAAGATTTGGTGAACCATTCAGCCAATAATTGATCAGGAAGGTCGAGTTTGATCAAGCGTCTCCTCCGTCTCCACTCATGAATGTGATCGAAAATGTGAGTGGCAGAGGATTGCTTAAAGGAACTTAAAATCTCGGTTCTAGTCTCGTAGAATATTGGAATTTGGTAATGTGTGAGAAAATCCATGACGAGGGTATTAAAGTCATTAAAGAAACCTCGCGGTAATTCCATGTACCACTTTACGACTAAACCCATGAGAGTTCGTTGAAAGAGTTGTAACCAAATAGAGTCATCCATCAAAGATTTGGACGAACACCACAGGTGGAAAGTCATAACATGATTGTTTGGGTCTTCTCCCGGTCGATTGTCAAACTTGGGAATGTCGGATGATAATTTGGCTGGTATGACGGGCCAATGGGGAGAATGTAAGATTGGATCATTTAAGATTGTAGACAAGTCAGGTAAATACAAAGTGGCTAGAAAAGGTAGCTTTCTATTCATGTGAGGATGCTAGTGAATTTGGGGAGGAAGTCCCGTCGGTATACCAGTAGGACCGTAAGTCGTCTTCATGTACATGGAAAGTCCTAACAGATTCTGTCGTGGAGGATTTGGAGGCATATAGCCCATGGGGTTGGGTTGGTTGGAAATGTTCCCTTGAAAAGGGACACTAGACTGAATGTTCAGACCCCAAGTAGGATTTAAAGAATCAGGATATGGTTGGCCAGAGTGAGGGGGTACAAAAGAGGTGACTTGAGGTTGTTTCCCCCTAGATGACTGTGGATTTCTTTGGGCAAGAAGGTTCCAAAGTTGGGCTAGTGATCCCAATGTGTTCTCTCCATATAGTGGGTTATAGAGTCCAACCTAAGGTTTTCCTCCAAGTGGAGGTTTCCTCCCAACGTGAGATTTCCCTCCAATGGGAATATGGTAACTAGAAGTGAATGGATGATGGGTGTTTCCAATTGGATTGGAGCCACTAGGGCTAGATACCCCAGGGAAATGTGGATAATACCCTCCGAAGAGGACCTGGGAAGGTGTAGGAACAAAACCGACAACAACATTGTACCCAGGTGGAACAAAAAGTCCAGAAAATCTGGATGGAACTTGGGTAGGGATGGTGGTTGAAGGATTCAAAGCGTGATACCCAGGAGGAAGTGACAGGATAGGTCTAGATACGAGTGGTGTGCCAATGGGAGCTTGGTTAACCACCACATTCCTGGTAGGAATAGTCGTAATGTGTGGGACCATAGTAGAATGGGCCATCTGGAGAGAAAAAGTCGAGCTAGTACCAACTAACTGTGTGTCTGGAATGACAGTGATATTGCTAGTTGTACCTGCAAAATGGTCTAAAGGTATCATGTAGGTAATAAATGTTTCGGGATGTTGTGAGATGACGGGTGTATTAGGACCTGCCCCCAAGTTGTCTTAAAGGTCCCGCACCATGTGAGGCAGGCTTCTAAATATGTCAGTAGTCCAAAGGGGATTCTTGACTCCAGGGCATGTATGGGGTCCAGTCGGTATTCCATAAGTGTCAAAAACAAGTTCTCCTGATGAATTCATCCACAGAATATGTCTCTCGTATCCAAGAGGAATTCAGAAAGCCTCTAGAGAATCAGAAATAATTCAGAAATTTTCTAAAGAGTCAGAACCTTCCACTTGTGAGGTTACAGTGTCCTAGACTGCTCTTTTCTCGGGAGAGCCCTCTGGTGAATTAGGAGGCAAAGGGATATAACCCTATGGATCTTCCAGGGGTAGCCCTTGCATCCTACGTGAATGACATGGAGGTTCAATGTTGGCCGAACCAAAAATTTTACGGAATAAATCTATGGCCAACTACAGAAACAAACAACACTCGCTAATAAAATCTAGAAATCAAACCAAGCAAGCAAACCTTATTATGTCAAAGTCACTAGTTGGTGATGAAATCTAATGTCGCGAAGTCAAGACAATAAGGGGCTAGGATAGAGTGGGTGGAAAAGTTATGTTGACGACTTGCTTAATAGACTTACACCCTGGTGCAATCTCCCACACATAATTATGGGTATACCCTCCAAGGATCCCGAGTGAATCTGGCCAACATCCATTCCAAGTACCGTGAATACCTGCCCCTCCACAGTCACCTCGTTTAAGACCCCAAATAGATAGTCTACCAAGGTTACCAAGAACAATAATGATGCCTGCGGAAATAGTCGATAGTTCGATCCACGCACAAGGGCAGGGTATCTATCCCGAAATCAACTCGAAAGGATTCCACTCATAATTGTGGGTATACCTTCAAGTGACCCCCGTAATACATACAATCTCTACACTAAGACCAACAAAGAAGGGTGAGTAACTCTTCCATCCTTAATGCGACCTCAGGTTTGACCCTTGTGTGAGAAGGGTTTCCCAGGACAAAATGTTGCAAGTGGATTTGAACACTCCTTGTCACATGATGTTACAGTGTGTTTTATGCTTTGGAGAGTGTGCCTCACAACCTATTCCAAATCTCTAGCCTAGATAATGTTGGTGTAAAAGAGTTTCTAGAAAATAAAAGTTACTAATAAATTTTAAAATTGCGAAGTATTTTAGAGGCTGTTGTTTACACAAGAGGGAGATGGAGATGAAACTGATGTTGTATGAGACCTTCACCCAATAATATGGAAGAAGAGATGATTGATACAATGTTTTAGTTCAATGAACTCTAATTACAATAAGGAGAAAGTATTTCTTCGGAAAACACAAAATCTATGAAATATAATTTATTTTTCTTAAATGAACACGATTTCAAACAATCATAAGCAATGAAATTTTCCAATTTGTTCTCTTGAAAAAAAAAAAATTTTGAATGCAAATTTTTTTCTTATGAATGATTACTTAAAAAGAATAAATGACTTTAATTCTTCCTTTCCAAAACCAAGTTAGGGATATAATGAAGAAAGGAAAAGTAATCAAAGCTCAACAAATACCTAAATCAAACTTTCAATGAAGATAAAAATGAAGATGACAAGAAAGTGTTTCGCTAAATGAAAACGAAAATAATTTTCCAGTCAACAAGAAATCTAGAAAATGTAAAACAATCCAAAACTTTAAATCAAATCAAAGACGTTTATCAATCAAGAACTTAGATTTAAATCTAGAGATTATGTCCTTGTTGACAAAAAGAAAGAAGTAAAAACTCGTAAAATGATGAAGAAGGGTTTTCAATCTCTGAAAACCAATCAACAACAAGTCTTACACTCAGAAAATAGTCAAGTATTGGCACTAAAATTTCTTCCCAGATGATCAAAGAAAAACTGGGTCTTAGAAGACAAAAAGACTTAATCCAAAAATTCTACAAGAGATGTCGCAACCCAGCAGTAAGGTACAATGCGAGGATTTGATGTTTTCGCAGGCTAGATATGGGTAGGATGTGGAGATTCCGCACTGGTCTAAATAGTCAGGGTGCAGCTATCTAAGGTTTCTGCGGGTTGCATATGGGATACAGTGTGGAAATGCCTGTAAACAAAGGAAAAATGGAAAAAGGGCAAAGAGTCTAAAAGAAATTTCACATCCAAAGAGTCTGGATGGATCCACCACAGACTCAGAGACTAGTTTAAAATGAAAGGAGGTACGCTAAAGGAAAATGGACAACAAAAACCAAAACAAGTCGTATCCCCAGTGGAGTCGCCAATTTTTTTATTGGATAAATCGATGAATGCGGACATAAACTAATCTCCCTAGATCCACCTGGATCTAGAACAAAACAAGACAAGACATGACGCTTTCCCTAATCTTTAATCATTGAGTTTACTATCAAACAAGAAATGAATGACATACCTTTTAATATCGCTTCCTTATATCTTTGTTTTCCTTGCTCCACTCTAGTTCTCTTATGATATTGGATCTGCAATGAAACACAAACCAACCAAAGTGAAAGAAACAATAGTATATTCAATGAAAACTTACACATGTGATCAAGGAGTCATGTAATAAAATGAGAATAATTTTATGGGAAAGAAACATGTCACTGTATTATATTAAGTAAAAATGGAAGATACAACCAAACATCCTTGATGTTGCAAGGTTCCCTTTCAATGGCCCTTTGCTCCAACACACAAACTTGCTCCAAACTTGCATGAAGAGGATCCACAATAACTTGATGGACAGATGAAGACCTCAAGCATCAATAGAGATAGAATCCCTCACACAATTCTCAGCCTATTCCTTCATTAATTCCTTGTTTTCTCTTTGCTTTCTTAAGCTTTCTTAACCTTTTCCATGAGAAATCCATCATTATATAAGAGAAAGAGAGATGGTTAAAGAGATTAGGATGATCCCACCAAATCAGAGAAGTGAGTAGGATCCCAACCATATGGATGCCACCTCATATTCTAGAAGATCCCTTCTAGAAATTTCGTGAACTTCGACCTTTTCTCAGTCTTCCAACATCGTTGCACCCTGGCTATAGTGCAGCCCGCGAAAACGTTGCAAGTGGCTTCATGACAGCCTGTGGAAATTAGACATTTCCGCACTGTACCTTATGACTGGCTTGCGACGGCCTTCTAAAATCAAGTTTTGTAGAAGAGGGAGCTAGTCACTTTTTTCATGAAGAAAGATTATTTTGGAAGCCTGAACACATGTTGTAGAAACATCACCAAGGTGACTAAAATAATGTGTAAAAAGTATAAGGCCGCATGTTTACAAATGAGAAATGAGGCTCAACATAAATTCAAGTATTAGCGATGAGGGACTCCCGATCCTATGAAAAAATCTATGCATGGGCACCAAATGAAGTAGGGGATCTAACTAGGGCACCCATGTTTGGTAAGTCTCTACCATTTACTAACGACATGACTTATAGCAGATGGAAGGTTATGTGTCACAACAAATGGGTTTATACCTAAGGCATAAAAGTGGCAGTTATAAGATAATGCAAAAATTCATAATGGAGTGGATACATATCCTATATGATGGGTAATGAAAATACCTTCCTGTGGTGACAAATGACCAACATAACACTGAAATCTGCAAGAATCCCAGGTTAAAACTGCAAAATCCAACTCGATCCACCTTTGTATTAGTCCATTAGGTGAAAAAATGGCTTAAAACCATAGAAAGTGGGTAAAAATAATTTATAAATAGTAACAAAATCAAAAATTACTATACCATTTTGAATTTTTACCCAACTAGTGAAAATTGGACCAAAATACCTCTGAGATTCAAATGACGATTGCGGGAGCACTAGGAAATGAAATCACAAACCGTCTAGATTAGGTAATTCTTGTTCTCTTCCTCTTCAATTTCAGTGGATTAAATTTTTGAATTAGGTTCCAAAGTTTTAGTTATTGAGGGCACAAAATGTTGTTTTCGGTGTACGTGGGCTGCCTTCAATGAGGTCACGTATACGACGAGGTATACGCCCCTTTGTAAACCACAAGGAGCATATATCAATCCCTACACACAACTGTAATTGAAGTATGCTGCATACAAGCACGCAAACAAAAATTTTAAAGGGTTCTAACTCAATTTTTTATTTGTCCTTGGCAGGATGGTTCTTGAATGGAGAAAAAGAGAGCACGAGGAGGTTGATGCTACTGTAGATCGAGATTTGGGGGCCCAAATGGAATTAAAGCGATGTGGCTGGTATAAATTTTGGGCGCTCAAAGGAATGAGAGCCCAAGTGAGGTTTCTCGAGATGTTTGTGGGTTACTAGGACCCTGAGAGTGAGAGCTTCAATCTTGATGGAAAACCATTGAGAATTGAAGTAGAGGACCTTTACTTTATGAC
>ML800158.1:248790-276489 GCA_009831015.1 Picea engelmannii
CCATTAAGCTTGCCAAGAATCCAGTTTTTCATTCAAAGACAAAGCATGTGGACACCAAGTATCATCATATCAGATCGCTTATTGCAAAGGATGTCATCAAGCCAATTTATTGTCCTTCAGAAGATCAGATCTCCGACATTTTCACTAAACCTCTTGGCAGAATAAAATTTACTAAGTTCAGGGATGAACTTGGTATCTGTTGTAATATATTTTTGGATCATAGGGGGGAATGTTAGATAATCCAAAAATACAATTATCATAGTTTATAAAGTTAGAATAAATTGATTATTAATTTAGAATATTAAATTAATAATCTAGAATATTTGATAAATAAATGTAGACCTTCAGAGATACATTAGGGATGAAGATAGAGGAATATATCGATGCCCACTGTGTAGCAGGGAATCCTAAGGTAGGGAGTCAGCTCCGTATCTGGGCATTAAACAATCTGAGTCTGAAGATTATTTTCCTAGTATTAACCAGGATCACAGGTTCAGCCTCGTTGCACAAGGAATTGACGTCACTCATGTTCTATGCAGTACAGTGTATGATACCCACCGTATATCGCTGGTGTACCTCACTACTGGAAAACATGAAGATCCAGTTGACAGAGTGCAAACAGGGAAGTAAAAGAAATTTCAGGTTTGCCTCTATCCTATGTTGTTTCTTTTTCAAGTGGGTTCCAGGTTTGGGACCTAGAGTCGAGATTCTTCCGAGAGGACCTCATGATCTAGCCATGGGACTGTGGACCGAGGTAATGAGGCGATAGGGGGGAGGTAGGGTTCCGACACCCTACAATGAGGATTTCTTCTATTAGTGGTAGTGACAGGTCGTCACTCTGGATGACTATCCTTACGAGGGGATCGAATTCAGAGGAGATCCAAACATGCCACTCCCACCAGGGACCGCTTACGGTGACATAGGTATGTCAAGTATTTTTACATATTTCATTTTTTGTATTTTTTTTATAATAGAACAAAAATATTTTTGGATGGTGCTTAAGTATTGACTAGACATTTGTGTAACACAGACATGGGTCTGCGATGGCCAGAAGGCTTCCCATGACATCAACGGAGGAACCGGGGAGACGAAGCGGTGGGAGGAGAAGCCAAGAGGGTCCTACAAAACGTGTAGGGAAACCTGTCGTGTTTCACTCACAAGATTCCCATGGTTCAGGCAAAGGATCTGCATGAAGCCGTGCAGCAACAGGTGGTTGGTGTATCCATGGCATGGGTACGACTCTTTTGGCGTCTCGCAAGCGCTATGGTTTTCTACCATGACACACATCCGACGCCACAGGCGTAGATGTCATGGGATATTGTAATACCGGTTGTATATGTGTATTGAGGGTATTAGCCCCAATTTTGTACTATAAACACCATATTTTTTGAAATATATAAAAAGGGATCTTCAGCTTTACTTATATTTTACAATGTGTACATTGATGAGATGGTTTTCTTTGCTTTAATGATGTGACAAATGCCAATCTAAGATGAAATTAGCATAAGCATCAAATATATGATTAGAACTTCTAGGAATACAATAATATGTAATAAAATCAAACTATCGTTCTAAAAGACATACCCATAAGAATTGTTAGAGTTAAGTAGGATCATGCACGCGATAACTGTCGTTCAACTAACATACTACTAACTGGGAGTCCAAGTGAACTTCTAAACATTGAATTTCATGTGAGATAATATCGCGTAAAAGTTCTATAACAACGCTATATTCGACCACATTGTTCGTGGATGGCCCTAGGCATACACCACCTGAAGACACCAGTAGACCCTCAGGTGAGTAAACCACCCAAGCGATGGAAGTCAGGTTCTGTGTATGACGACTAGCTCCATCTGTGAATCCTAGGTAGACCGAAGACTCCATTGACATCTATCAACCAAATGAAAACTCGATAAGTAACTTGAAGATGAAAAGAAAAAGATATATACACTAAATTACATTAGTATACAAAGAGTTTCACCTAACCCTGGGGCTCAAGCATAATATCTTTTCAAGTAGAGCCCATTTCTGGGCTCAACCAACTTATTCCTTTCATAATCTTCTAACTCATAGGCTCCTTTTTCTAACACATGTCGCATGATATAAGGACCATGCCACATGGGTTTAAACTTGCCTGCCCCCAGTGGTTCTTTGGCTTGATCATACAAGAGGACCAAGTCACCCTCATCGTACAATCGAGGACAGACAGACTTATCATATTGGACCTTGACACATCTTGTGTTCACCTCGATAGCCATAGAGGCATCTTGATGTCGCTCATCAAGACTCTCTAGGTGTACAAGGCGTTGCTCGATATCGGAAGTGACAGGTAGGAGCGTGAATGTCAACTTAAGAGAAGGGATTTCACATTCAATAGGTAAAATCGACTCCACACCGTGTACTAATTGGAAAGGGGAAAATCCAGTGGCAGTCTTGACCAAGGTTCGGTATGCCCAAAGTGTACGATATAGCATGATGTGCCAGTCAAACTTGTTCTGAATGACAGTTTTTTGCAAAATGGTCTTGAGAGACTTGTTGACGGCCTCTACTTGTCCATTTTCCTGGGGGTAATAAGGTGAAAAATGACCATGTCTAGACCCCAGCTTAGCTTCTAGTTCTTCCATCATCTCGTTCTAAAAGTGACTGCCAGGATCAATGAAAATATCACTCGGGATACCGAACTGAGCGATAATATGATTGAAAACGAAGAAGGCAATAGTATTCCCATCAGATTTAACAGTAGGCATGGCCTTGACCCACTTAGTAAAGTATTCAACAACCACGATGATGTGTTGATTCCCCCCAGCCGAAGTTGGGTTGCAATCTATGAAGTCCACCCCCCACTTGGTGAAGGGACCGATGGTAATGACTGGGTGAAGAGGGGTTAAATGCGAGTGCATTTTCCGTGTGAACACCTGGCAAGGGTGACAATTCTTAACTGCTTCAATACAATCTTTAAATATGGTAGGACAAAAATAACTGACTCACGAAAAATTTTGGGTTATCACAAGCCCGGATAGATTACCACAACAGGCCCCACTGTTGCAATCGTTTAGGACAGACTCAACCTCTCCATGAGTTAAACAACGATGCAAGATATTGTCTATTCCTCAGTGATACAAAGTGTCACTGAAGATATTATATTTCTTAGCTTGGTACTTACACATTGTCGGTCATCTCATGAGAGATGTTGAGGGAACTTCAAGGTTTTAAGATAGAGAACAATGTATCCATACCAAGGGTCAGACGACGAGACAAGAAAAATTTGTCCATCCGCGAACGAATCAACATGGATGACATCCTCATCTAATCGTGAAAAATCAGATATTAATTCAGCGAAGACTAGGGATTTCGCGGATTTCGCGGAAGCAAAATCGAGATCAAACTCTTTTAAAATGACAATCCATTTATTATATTTTCCCCCTATGATACGCCTGGTAGGGACGTATTGAAATAGATTGACATCAACAACCACAATAGTCTTGCAAAGTAATATATAGTGACGCAAATGTTGGACTGTATGAACAGCAGCCAAAGCTATCTTTTCAATGTGAGAGTAATTAAGTTCAGGACCGACTAAAGTTCGACTAAGATAGTAGATGACATGCTCATGGAGCTCATCATCCTCCTTAACCAGAACCATGCCAACCGTATCCTCAGACGCGACGATATAAAGAAATTAATCTCGACTGTAGTCAGGAGGCTTCAACAAAGGTGTCGATACCAAATCTTTCTTCAAGGCATCGAAGGACTCCTGGGCTCGCTCATCCCAGATAAAAGGGGTGTCCTTCTTCAAAAGATGCATGAAACCCTTCATGACAGTGGCATAGTTCACTATAAACCAACGAAGAAAGTTAGATTTCCCCTATAGACACTGAATTTGTCTAATCATGCGCAGGGGAGGCAATCGAAGTATTGCCTCAACCTTCAGTGGATCTACGATGATCCCAGTCTTAGAAAATAGAAAACCCAAAAGATGACCAGACTTAACGCAAAAGATGCACTTGTGATGGTTCAACCGGATTCTATAATAACGACATCTTTCAAAAACAAGGTGAAGGTGTATAACGTGATCCTCTCTCTTGCAAGAGTGAGTAGTAAGATCATCAAGGTAAGCTTCGACTATGTGCTTAAGATCATGAAAAGTGAAAGTCATGGCACGTTGAAAGGTTTCTCTGGCGTTTTTAAGGCCGAAAGGCATTTTACGGTATGCAAAAGTACCCCAAGGATAAATAAATGTTGTCTTGTGTTGATCCTCGGGTTTGATTTGAATCTGGTTATATCTTGAAAATCCGTCCATAAAAGAAAATACTTCGCTTCCCACACACTCGTCAAGAATATGATCGATGAAAGGTGTGGGAAAGTTGTCTTTAGGATAGGCCTTGTTTAGGTCATGAAAGTCCATACATACATGGATGGTTCCTTACTTCTTATCAACAGGAACGGGGTTGGATACCCATTTAGTCAAGGGAACCGGGTAGATGAAGTCAACATTAAGTAGCTTCTCCACCTCTTCCTTAATAGCAGGGGCCTTCCGAGGGTTGAGGGTTTACAGCTCTAAGATGTTGTCGAACAATTTTAGCATCCGGATAATTTTTAATTTCATGTTCGACAATACAAGGGTCGATTCCTGAGATCTAATCATAATACCAAGCAAATACATCACGGAATTCCTTGAAGAGGTCAGTGTAGATTAAGATTTCTTCAGGCGAACAATCCGGACCAATATTTACGTTTTCGACTTTGCCAGGGGTACGAGAGATGTCGATCGTGAAGGTAGGAGAAATGCTCGCAATATTTCCTTTGGCATAATGCCATACTTCCAAGCTTCCCCGAAGTCTGAACCAATCGATGGATCGTTCAGCCTCTTCACTGAATTTCGCTTCTATTGAGCAATCCGATTTGGTGGTCTAGCTGGGAGATCTCAACTATAGAATTGAAGGAAGCAAAAAGTCCGTGAGCCTACTCATCCATCAAAATCTCCTCAAGGTAATTTTGATTCCCAATAATCGAAGTAGGATTCGGTCCCTCGATTTCTTATAATACTAGAGACTGACTGACTGCCTGCATGCTGTAATGTATATATATCCAATAGCTATTGAGAGCGAAAGACCAGCTTTCAAGAGAAGCAGAGAGAGGGGAGATATTCCATGGTTTCTGCAAAGGCTCGTTGTCTTTCAAACCCACCTACAAGTATGATATCGAAACGGACAATTATGACACAAATGGTAAGGCAATCTCTTCTTAATCCCCACATTCTCCTTGATCGCCACAAATTTTTATTTTGGTAGTAGTTTTCAACTTGGAGTGGTATTAATGTTACAGGAAAGAGTCCCTTCCTTGACGGACAGAATCCTGTACAAAGTAAGTAGATCGGCCACAAACATCAAAGCCCATGTGCAGGATTATGATTCGATTGAAACAATAAAGGCCTCAAATCATAGACCCATCAAGGCTATTCTGAAGATCAAACTCGGCTGATCTAATAATTGTTAACCCTCCATTGAGTTGACTTTCCACCGTATTGATCCATAATTTCATTATTAATGGCGAATTCCCTTTTGAATTTTCCTATCTATGTAATAGACAAAGTGAGATTATGAGAGAGTTATCCATCTCAATGGTAAGAAGTTTAGAACGATGCTCATCTCATTCAAGCCTGTGCTAAAGTGTTTTAAATTTTATGTATTTCAGATACAACTGATTTCTGCGGAAGTTTCAACTACCATTATAAAAGTAAATAAACATAAAAATATTAAATTTTCAAAATGATTTCTTTCACAAATCTTTTCCAATCTAATTATTTACCATGTTTTTCAAATCTTTCTTAATGTATTATAGAACTAATATGTTTAACATGTTATAGAACTTGATAAAAATAAATAAAACTCCATCTCATAACCACACGAACTAAATTCAATTAAATAAAAAAATATTTTTATAATATCAATCTAAACTTTTTTTCCTATTAAATTATTTCAAATAGATTAGCCTCATTACTTCATACCTCAAAGCTTGTATATAAACTTTATTTGATAATATGTCAAAATTAATATTTTCAGTTTGTAAATCTATAGGTAATGAATATCTCAAGTTTGTGAATCCATTAAGAATTATAAAAATTTATGTCATAACAAGTGTTGCATGGCAGTGTAGTCCCTATCAGGTTGCTACAGCGGGACCGAGCAGAAACACATGGGAAGCAGCTTGAAGTATAGTATCCATGTAGAGGATGATAGGATGACTTGTGGCAGTGTATCATAGGCCAGCCACAAGGCATGGTAGATGACCCCCAAGGTTAATATGTGAATGAGGCAGTTTCTTCCCGGGGTGTGTATAGTTCAAACATGGGACTTAGAAAATTTTTGTCTCAATGACTTGCAGTAAAGGTTCCTAGAAAAAAGGACCAGGAAGCACACAATTTCCTAACATCCAGCATAGTAGAAGGAAGAAAATTTTAGCACTCTCGAATTAGTTTTCTTTGAAATTTATCAAAAATTAATAATGTCTGTTACATATTTCTGGAATTTGTTCCATATTTCTGGAAATTTAAATGTGTTTATCATATAGACTGGGATTGGGGCTCCCACGGACCATAAAATAAATAAGTACAAGAAATAGAACTATAGAAAGAAGAAGTGTGTGACGGTAGAGAGGAAGACCAGAAAAGAAGAAATTGGAAGTTATGAGTCTTTGGTTAGACATTTCTATTTAAAGAGGTAGAATAACTGGATTGGTAAAGAAAACAAGATGTGATCAGTATAGACTTCATATGAAGTTGATGTGTTTTTTTTTATGTCGTCGACGACCACTGGAATCATGCCAACCGGTTGTTGCCCTTCGTCGATGAGCTTGTCCATTCTCTGTTGGAACCATTCTTCAATGTAGCTTCTCATGGGGGCCACGTTAATTTCATCACGGATTTTTATGTCGAAAAGCTCATTTTCTAATTTCCTTAGATCAACAGAAATACTATGCAGAGCCTGTTCAATTTCTTCATTGTGTGTCGAATAGTCCACTATCCAGTTCTCGATCTCATCTTCACCATATTCAAGGATGTCGTAAAACATTTCTAAAGACAACCCCTTTAAAATATCAAGGTGTTCATCGAAGGCTTTTTTAGTCAAGGACAAGGATTTGAGGATTAAGTTTGGGTCTTGAACATTATTGGTACTTCTGACTAAGTCTATTTGGGTTAGGTTTCTGAACAATTCTTCTTTCTCTGATATGGCTTGTTCACATGATTCGACAATGAGTTGCAGGTTCTTAACTTTCTTTTGCCAACATGCTTTTAATTGTTTGATCTGCTTTGGGGAGGGGAGATCCTCTTGTCTTTTTTTCATATTTGAGTTGTTGATGGCATGGTTGGAAAAAGGGGTCACCATCTGTTCATAGAAACGTTCTTCATTTTTAAAATTTGTCTGCAAATGTCCGTGAAAATCATTTTCCCTCTTTCGAAAGGAAGCTAAGTTTTGTGATGTTTCTCAGTCTTCAGTAATTAGCTACATTATTTTCTTGTTGTTCTTCTCTACAAAGGCTCTACGGGATGTGAGGAGGCTGGAGGATCCTTTTAACTTGGCTGCAGGGGTAGCAGGGTTTTTTCTAAAGCACTGGAAAATAGTGGGGTAGCAATGAAAGCCTCCTCCAATTCCTTGACTCGGTCGTTCAGTCTGGCATTCTCTACTTCAATTCCTCCAATGGAATCATCAAGAGCATCACCCATTACGCAGTAAAATCGGGAGATTTGGGACGACAAAATTTTCCTAAAGTTAATCTTTGTACGAGATTTTTCTTTCTTATTTGTTACATCTCTCTTTTCAATGATTAAATTTTTAGATTGGTTGTAAAAAACAATCTTCTGGAATACGAAGGATTCATCTTCGTCAAAAATGTCGGTCTCATCTATTTCCATTGTGGAACTATGGTGCATCGCGTCCGCATGCGGGTCAACTTTCTGCAACATGGAATCCACAGAAGTTTCAAGTTTCATGTGCTCACTTTCAATTTCGGGTTCTTCCGCCTGCCCTATAATGTTTTTTCTCTTCTTCGTCAGGGGAAGCTTGTGAGCACTATCAATTTTTCCATGAGGAGGGTTCTTATCTCCTCCTCTGTTTGAAGATTTCTGGGTTTCTTTCTTACTGGGGTGGGCCATTGAAGCAATGCTCTGTGATGTCGTGCTCTTGGGAGTGTTGGTCGGGGACTAACCACTCTTTTCACTGGATCATTTTCCCTATTTTTTGTACAATTCAGTTGTGCTTTGCAATGTCTCTACCTCGCAATCGTGAAAAGAAAGAGTGTTGTCGTCACTGTTTCTGTCTTCAGTCAGGCATCCATGGATAAAAGCGCTGCTAAATCCAACTGATAGTAAATGTTCTCGAAAAATCTCATTAGGTTCAAACTCTTTTAGCCTTTCAACATATTTTAGGTTCAAGTTCTTGAAATGGCCTGCGAATTCATCAATCTTGTTGACTTTTCTGCACACTAAGTCCCCGACTTTCCAGGGCACAGGAATGAACTATTTTTTTCTCTTGTCATGGAAAAAATGCAACCAATGGTTGTATTTCCTTGCTATTTATGTAACAAGCATCTTGTCCATTATGTGGCATGGAAGAAAAGCAAGATTTGCCTTGGAGCCAAAGATCATTATTACACTGTAATTTTCCTTTTGTTCAAATGTCCCCTTCCTATCCAAAAACTTGGTTGCCTAGACAGACATTTGGGGAGCATCCTTTCCTAACAATAAATCTTTGAAAACTAAGACAAAGACATTAAAAACCTCATAAAAAAAATGGGAGGCATTGTGCCTCCACAAGGCCTGGTACCAGAATGTTATTGGGTTGAATTCATAGTTTATTTTCCTGGACAGAGACAGTTTTGGAAACGGACAGCAATGCACTATTGCTAAAATCAAGTAGGATGACATATAAAATTTATTTGATTCTTTGAATCGTGATAGTTGGGAACAAATTTCAATGGAAATTATCTTTCCCCAATCAAAAATGAGTCTGAGTCTGGAGACATATAATGATATCTCCATACCAAAGGTCATCAGAACTGATCAGAAAAAGGGATTCATCGAGTAATGAATCCTCTTCTGCATTTTTCATCTCAGAACAGGGAAGGTCACATACCAATTCGGAAAAAACGAAGGATTTCTTAGACTTAGCACGTTCAAACTCTAAGTCAAACTCCTGAAGTATCACAATCCATTTGGAGTATTTTCCCCCTAGCAACTAGCGTGTAAGAATGTGTTGCATAGGGTTGCAATCGGAAATCATGGTGGTCTTGCGTAAAAGGATATAGTGCCGGAAACGTTGGACAACTTGAACAGCTACCAAGGCCAGTTTTTCAACATGTAAATACTTGTCTTCGGTAGTCGTGAGACTTCGACTCAAATAATAAATGACATGTTCATCGTGAGAATCGTCCTCTTGGACTAGAACCATGGAAATGGTAGAGTCCGAGGCAACGAGGTAAAGGAAATAATCTCGACTATAATCGGGCGGGAAAAGTAGTGGGGTATGGGTTAAAGTCAATTTCAAAGAATCAAAGGCTTTGTTATCAATGGTGTCCCATACAAACTCAGAGCCTTTCTTTAATAGTCGAGTAAATCCAAGTGTTAACTCAGCATAGTTTGGGATAAAATGACGTAGAAAGTTTGACTTCCCTTGCAAACTTTGTAGCTGGCGAAGTGAGGAAGGAGGAGGGAAATTGAGGATCGCTTCAACCTTCAAAGGATCTACCTGGATCCATTGTCGAGATACAATAAAGCCTAGAATTCGGTCAGAATCCACACAAAAAACACATTTTTGTGGGTTTAAGCGTATACGATAGAACCGACATTAGAGGAAAATGGCTCGAAGGTGTGTCGGATAATCGATGTGATGCATGGAATGTGTCGGTAGGTCATTGAGATATGGTTGTACAATGTGTTTGATATCATGAAAGGCATAAGACATGGTACGCTGAAAAGTCATGCTGGCATTCTTTAAACCGAAGGGTAATTTTCGGTAGGCAAAAGTGCCCCAAGGACAAATAAAAGTGGGTTTGTGTTGATCCGTGGCCATGATGTTGACTTGATTATATCTGGAGAAACCATCCATCAAAGAGAATATTTCACTCTCGGCACAATCGTCAACAATCTGGTCGACGAAGGGGGTGGGAAAGTTGTCATTAGGACAAGCTTTATTAATGTCCCAATAATCAATGCATACATGGATCGTACCTTGTTTCTAGTTAACCAGAACGAAATTGGATACCCAATCAGTTAAATCCATGGGATAAATAAATCCATATTTAAGAAGTTTTTCAAATTCAAGCTTGATAGCGGTTGCTTTATGAGGGTGTATTGGGCGAAGTCTTACTTAAGTTCCCTTCATATAACACATCGTGTGTGGACTTGGGAATGGAAGAAATGATGACAATAGTCGACGGGGTCGAAATTCTTTGGTAACTCTCGAGAGTATGTTGTTCCAGGAAGAGAATGGAACGATGATGTCCATCGTCCCAAGGAGTGTCCTCCATGGACATAACTAACAAAATCATCTCATCTATGGGAAAAATCACGTGAAAAGGATCAGGAGATGAATAGCCAAGAGAAGGGGTAGAGGGGGATGTCGATTGAATGGATTGATGGGCAGATTCAATCATACTTAAAGGTATCTCGTCACCATAGCATGAATAATCACTAGGTTCAGGTATTATCCATGGGTCAGAAGACGAATGGGTTTCACGAATGAAGGTGGAAATCATGTTGATCGAGGCAACCAGAGGTGGTGGAATGTCGGGTGGTGGGATCAGAAACATACCCATCAGATTGGAATCTTTGAGTAGACCCACACCGACATTCTCGTACCCAGGGGGTGTCTTTTCTATGAAAGGTATGTTGTTGGTACGTGTGTCAGAGTTTAAGAAGGACAGTTGGTCCATTGTAACTACTTTTCCTTGATGCGGAAAAGGCACGATCCGGAAAAGAGTAGACACGACAGCATGCATAGAATTGATCCAGCTACATCCAAGTAGAAGGTTGTAATAAAGAGGTGCGTCAAAGACCTCAACTTCAACGTTGAGTGTTTTTCCTTCTAACGTAATAGGCAAATAAGGGAGGACACCGTAGGGATTAAATCCAGATCCATTGAATGCCTTGAGCGTGTTGTGTGATTCAGATAAGGGAGGAGAGTCGATGGCTTTCCAGCAGGAAATAGACATGACACACGTCGAGGCACCCTCATCAATAACTGTTCTACAAATGTTCTTGTCAAAGACAACAACTTGTATTTGAAATATGAGTTGAGGGGGTAACCTTGGAATGTGATCCTCCAAGTCAAAGATTATTAAATTTGTATCTGTAGGGTCGATTCCACCGATAGCTTTCAATAGTTCCTTCCGTTGTGTAGGACAACTCTGAAGGACTTCGAGGGATAACATCACAAACGGTGCTTGCTCCATATCTTCTACTATACTATAGTTCTGGGCAGCATGCGCATGAGGATTGAAAGAAGACTTTCGAACCACACCCTTGGGAGGAGGGAAAAGGACTGTATTGGGGTTCAGTCGTTCGATATGAAGAGGACCATTGGAAGGTGGAGCCAAGGGATATTGTTGAACCAACGAAGGTGGTATATCATCAAATTTTTCCTTGGAGGAAGGGTAATATTTGGTAGGAGTGGTAAGTGTGATGTCATTCTTCTTTGAATCACCATTACACATAAGTACATAGGAGGTGGTGGAGGAAGAAGGTTGATCATGGATGACCAATTGAGCATGTTGTTGAGAAGGGAAGGGTTGAGACAAGGCAGCAGGGGTAGGAGGTTTTGGGGTCCCTTGGAGGAACTTCGTGACCTCAGCACGTCTCGGAAAATTCTTCATGTAGTGATCATCACCACAAATAAGGCAAGGATAGCGAGGTTTGCCTTTATCCTTATCTTCAACAAGTTGTGTCTTGGCCTTATCGGATTGTGGGTTGTTATTCTTATCCTCTTTATTCTTACCCTTCCCTTTTTTAGATTTATTCTTACCGGTAGGAGTCGATTGAACGACGTTCACTTATGAAGTTTTACCGATGGGAGGGGTGGGCGTCGAAGCAGTTTGAGCATTAGAAGCATGGGATTTGGGCGTGGTGTGAGAGGTCTGTGCAGACTGAGGTTGAGCATGGAAAGTACCTATCACACCATTAGTGGCATGAGAAGTTGTTGGGGTCCTTGAGGTGGTCATGGTAGAAGGACGAGGTGCATCAGGGAGAAGATTGTAAAGAGTACCCATTTGTGAATAAACGAGATCGAGATACTGGGAACGATTGATTGCCTGTTCTTCTGTGAAAAATATAGCCATAGCAATGTCTTTAGATATATCATTCACAGAGGATTTCGTGAACCATTCTGCCAATAACTGATCAGGAAGATCGAGTTTGATTAGATGACGTCTTCGTCTCCACTCATGAATGTGATCATAGATATGAGTGGATTTACTTTGCTTGAAAGAACTCAAAATACCGGTCCACGTTTCATAACGGATTGGAAACTAGTAGTGAGTGAGGAAAGCCATAGCTAGGGTATTAAAATCGGTGAAGAAGCCTCGTGGTAATTCTATATACCACTTCGTGGCTGAACCCGTGAGAGTTCTTTGAAAAAGACGTAACTGAACATTGTCGTCCATCAAAGAGTTGGATGAACACCAAAGGTGGAAAGTCATTACATGATTGTTGGGGTCCTCTCTCGGTTTACCATCAAACTTAGGAATGTCAGATGGTAGTTTGGCCGGTATGACGGGCCACTGAGGAGAGTGACAGATAGGGTCATTTAAAATTCTAGACATATTAGGGAGGTCCAAAGTGGCCAAAAAGGGTAACTGTCTATTCACATGAGGGTACTGGTGACTTTGGGGAAGAAGTCTCATCGGTATACCAGTAGGACCTTAAGCAGTTTTCATATAATGTGAAGATCCGGGCAGATTCGATTGTTGGTGTGGAGGCATGTAGCCCATGGGGTTGGGTTGGTTAGGGATGTTCCCTTGGAAAGGAATACTGTACTAAACATTCGGGCCCCAAGTGGGATTCAAAAACCTGGATATGGTTGATCATAGTTTGGGGGTATCGAAACACTGGTTTGAGAAGGTTTCCCTCCAGAGGGTTGTGGGTTTTCTTGAAGGTTCCAAAGGTGAGATAACAAGTTTGACGTGTTCGGTCCAGATTGTGAATTATAAGTTCCAACCTGAGAATGTCCTCCATAAGGAGGAGGAGCCCCAATTTGAGTGTGACCCTCAGACTGAGGTTGCCCCCTGGCATAAGATTTCCCCATGGTGAGAATATGGTAACCGGAAGTGAGTAGATGATGAGTGATACCAATTGGATTGGAGCCACTAGGGCCAGATCTTCCATGAAGAGGTGAATAAGAACCTCTGGAGAGGACTTGGGAAGGCGTGGGAACATAACCAACAAAGGTATTATGCCCAAGTGGTACTCTGGATGGAATTTGGGTATTGATAGCAGCAGAATGATTCAAAGCATGATACCTAAGAGGAAGAGAAGGGGTAGGTCTAGAGGAATGTGGTGTACCAATGGGAGCATGGTTGACCACTGTATTCCTGGAGGTAATAGTCGTAGCACGAGGAAGAATTGTAGAGTGGGTCGTTTGAAAAGGGATAGTTGAACTAGGGCTAACTGATTGATCTTCTAAGCCAGCAAAGAGATAGGCAGTTGTACTGGAAAAATGACCTAGGGAGACTGTGAGGATGGCAGACGTCTTGGGTAGCTCAGGGATGGCGGGTATATCTGCTCCTGCCCCTGAGCCATAAAGGTCTTGTATCATATGAGGTGGGATTATAACTATGTCAGTAGTCTAGAAAGGATCATCGGCTCCAAAAGGTCTGGTTAGATTTCCATAAGAAACAACAAGTTCCCTAACAAAATTCATCCGGAGAAAACGTCTTTCATATCCAGGAGGGATGCGGAAAGCTTCCATAGAATCGGAAATAATTCAAAAAAAATCCAAAGAGATTGAACCTTCCTCTTGTGTTACGTTGGGATTCTGGACTTCACTCTGTTGAGGAGATCCCTCTGATGTGTGAGGGGGTATAGGGGTATAATCTCCCATGTTTTCCAGTGGAAGTCCTTGTACCTTGCATGAATGACGGGGAGGGTCTATGTTGGTGGAACCAAAAAATCTACGGAAAAAATCTATGGCCAACTGCGTAAAAAAAAAACACTCGCTAGTAAAATCTAGGAATCAAAACCAATCAAACAAGACCTTCCTATTCTGAAATCACTAGTTGGTGATGAAATCCAACGTTGTGGATTCGAGACAAGAAGGGGCTGGGATAGGATGGAAACATTACGTTGATGACCTGCTTAACGGACTTACACCCTGGTGCAAGTTCCCACACACAATCGTGGGTATACCCTCCAAGGATCCCAAGTGAGTCTGGCCAACGTCGATTCCAGGTACCTTGGAGACTTGCCCCTCCATAGTCACCTTGTGTAAGGCCTTAAGAATATAGGATACTAAAGTTATCACAAACAACAGTGATGCCTGGGGAAATAGTTGACAGTCTGATCCACACGCACAGGCAGGGTATCGAGCCCAAAATCAACTTGAGAGGATTCCACTCATCATAGTGGGTATACCTTCAAGCGACCCCCATAATATGTGCAATCACTACACTAAGACCAACAAAGCAGGGTGAGTGACTCTGCCAATCTCAATGCCACCTCAGCTTTGACCCTTGTGTGAGAAGGGCTTCCCATGACAAAATGTTGCAAATGGATTTGACCACTCCCTATCACAAGATACTATGGTTTGTTTTGTGCTTTGGAGAGTGTGTCTCACTTCCTATTCCAAAGCTCTAGCCTAGCTAATGTTGGTGTAAAAGAGTCCTAGAAAAAGTTACTAGTTGAATTTTAGAGTTTCGCAGTATTATTAAAGGTTGTCGTTACTGAAGAGGGAGACGGGAATGAAACCAATGTTATGTGAGACTTTGACCCAATAACATGTAAATAGAAATGAATGATGAAAACTTTTGTTCGATGAATTCTATCTACAGTAGCGAGAAATAATTTTTCGGGAACAATGCAAACTATGATGTACAATTCTCTTCTTTTAAATGCAGTACCAAACAATCATAAACGATATAATTTCACTATTTGTTCTTTTTCAAATTTTTTGAATGCCAATATTTTCTGCATAAATGATCACCTATAAGACTTAAAAGAATTTAATTTTTTCCTTTCAAAAAACCAAATAGGACGGAACTAAGAAAGGATGAGCAATCAATGAAAATAAAACACTCAACAAGCACCTAAATCGATCTTTCAATGAAGATAGAAACACAAAATGACAAGAAAAGGTTTCTTCAAATGTAAACAAGAAAATGGTTTTCTGATCATTAAGAAATCCAGAAGGTGTAATTAACCTATAATTCCAACTCCAAATAAAGACTTTTAATCGATCAAGCACTCAGGAGCCAGTCTGGAGATTATATCCTTGTCGATAAAAATCAAAAACAAAAATCAAAAAAAAAAAATCAAAAGAGAGGTGTTTGATCTCCGAAATCAATCAAGATCAAGTTGAAACAATCAAAAGCAGTCAAGAACTGGTATTAAAAACCCTTTTCCATCTGACTGGGAAACAGTAGAGGTTAAGACCCAACCAAAAAAGTTTTCAAACACCGTCGCGGGCAGGCAGTATAACGTAGTGCGGAAATGAGTAGTTTTCGGAGGCCAATAATCATGTAGGTTGTGGAAATCCCACACTAAAACAAACCACTAGGGTGCATAAATAGAAGGTTTCCACGATCTACCTATAAGGTGCAGTGCGGAAGTCTTTCACAAAATAGAAAATTTTTTAAAAGGGACAAAGGGTCTCAGGAAAATTTTAAATCCAGTGAGTCTAATTGGATCTCCCACGGACTCAGAGACTAAAACAGAATGTAAAAGATAGGCTATGAGAAGATGGCCAACAAAAAACCACAATCAAGTTGTATCTCCCCAGTGGAGCCGCCAATTTTGTTAATGTGTAAATCGGTAGATGCAGACATGAACTAATCCCCCTAGATCCACCTGGATCTAGAACAAAACAAGACAGAACAAGACACTTTCCCTAGGTTACAATCATTGAGTTTAACTACCAAATAAGGAATATATAACATACCTTATGAATTGCTTCCTTATGTCTTTGTTGATCCTACCTTACTCCAATGTTCCTATGAGATTGGATCTACAATGACACAAATCAACCAACGTGAAAGCAACAATAGTGAAATTCAATGACAACCTAAGCATGTGATCAAGGAGTCATGTAATAAAATATCAATCATTTTATGGGAAAGATACGTGCCACCGTATTATATTAATGAAAGGTAGAATATACAACCGAATTGCCTTGATGTCACAAGTTCCCTTTCAGTGGCCCTTTATTTTGACACACACATACATTTTATCTGACATTTGCATGAATATTTTCACAAAATCTTGATGGATGAATGGAGACCTCAAGCATCACTTGAAATAGGATGCTTCACACAGTCTTCAGCCTATTCTTTCATCAATTTTCTTAGCTTCTTTATGCTTGTACCTCCAACCTTTTCCATGAGAATCCTATCATTATATAGGAGAAGTTGAAGTGGTTAAAGAGATGAAGAGGATCCCATAAAATCATAGAAGTTAGTAGGATCGTAACCATACGAACGCCACCTCATATTTCCAGAAGATTCCACTTCTAGAAGCTTCTCGAACTTCTTTCCTCTTTTAGTTTTAAAGTGTCGCCGCGACCTGCCTATACAGCAGCCTGCGGGCTGGCTATAGTGCAGCCTGTGGAAATCAGGGATTTCTGCATTGTGTAAAGGGAGCAGCCCGCAACAGCCTTCCAAAAATTCATCTTGCAAGGGTGGAAAGAGGTTTCTTTTCTCAGGCAAAAGATCATATTGGGAACCTGAACACATGTTTATGTAATCATCATCAGGGTGACCAAAATAATGTGTAACAATGAGTCCATTCGATGTAAGTCATACTAGCATTAGTTCACCAACCTCTTCAATTCATGTTAGAGATAGGTCACCAACCTTTGTAAGTCATGTTAGAGATCAGCTACTATCCTCTACAACTCATGGTGGGAGTATGTCATCAGTCGTTGCAAGTCACGCTAGGGGCATGGATACAATTGAGAAGCCTAGACGTATAGGACATAATCCCAAGTTCCTCTGTAAGGTTTGCAAAGGATATCACCTTACTCATATGTGACCTGTTATTTCTATGGTACGAAAAGTGTGGTCCTTGTCTGAAGGATCTTCTAGTTCTCTGTCATCTTTAGATTCCCAACAATCTAATCAATCATTGGTTGATGAAGTGATCATGTTGATCCCATATTCGATCGATACCAGTCTCATTCTAGGGGTTGATGCATCTCTTGACCATGTTGTCTCACATATTATTCAACCAGGGGTTGAGGAAGTGGTCATGCTAATGCAATCTTCAGTTGATCCCACTCTTCTCTTGGAGAGTGACCCACTTCCAATAGTCACTCCCCAACTTCCAATAGTTACCCATGAGGTATTGTGATAAGCAACATAATTTGCAAGATATCGCATTGATTTATGGCACATTAGTTTGCTCTAATTTGTGAGGAAAGGGAATGGATCTAGAATAAATGAGAAGCAAATGTGTTGCTTGTTTGTCAGATAATCGATGGATTTTGTTTATGATTACCCCTATTCAAAAGGTAGTTGACATATGTGGGAAAGACAATTTAGAAAATTTTCATTATGCTATTTTCCTTGGTGCAATCTCAACTATGTGATCTATTTATCTTTGGACAATTTCCTAGTCAAAAGTTTTTTTACTTGGTCATTTTTTAGGTTGGACGGAAGATTTGTTTATGGCCATATCTCCACCCTTCACACAACTATGTCTCCTACACACTCAACAATTGGTCTATTTTCAACACATGTGTAGAGTATTCATACCATGTATCCTTCCACACTCATGCATTCTAGCAACAATAGTTGGAGATGCTGAAACTATTCATATAGTATCTTGATTTTATCCACTGGTTTTCAATATTAATGTATGTATTTGGAAAACACGTGCAACAAGTTTCTTTGCTTGTTTTTATTTTCCCTGTGTCCATAGACATAGTTGAATCTAATACATAGAAAATATGTTAATATTGGCATCTGTAATCTTAATTTCTATGTGGTCCAAAATAGTCCATTCTTATTGTTTGATAATGTGTGTTTCATGCATAGTACAGTTACTTTATTTCATTCAAATTTGCATTGGCATTGGTGTAATGTTTAAGAAAACCAATCCTTTTTTTTCAATTGTATTACTTGATCAAATGGTAGAATGAAATATTTTTGGGGTGCATCATATATTCCAAAGAAAATTGGTAGTTGCTTATTATTTTTGTTTTTCAAGGGTAGGTTAAATTGGTTAAGATCTATTTCAAAAACTATATAGTTTAAAAAAATCAAAGTTAAATAGAAACAAAAATAAGGTATGATGTTTTGAGATTATATTTTTCTTTTTATTTTTGATATGTTGCTCAATATTATATACTTAGCTTAAGTATCATCTGAATGACATAAAATAAAACATGGAATATACAACATCATGGGAGCATTAAAAGAACTATGTTCCAGAGCTCTATACAAGGATGAAAAAATCACTATAAATAAACAATGGACTATTTTTTTTCGACTTTCAATCTGAAATGCAATGTAAATCATAGTAAAAATTGGAATATTGAATTACATGGACATCCAAACACATATTGGCACATTTCCATATTTTTTTTACTTATTGACAATTTGTATTTCCTTCTAGATGAAACAAAGCTTGTTTTCATATTCTTGTTACATATTTAGAAACTTTTTGTTCATGTGTTGAATCAAGAAATTTTGTTGGACATGACAAGCAGTTGGTATAACAAAGATTATGATCGCGAAGAAAATAAAATATCGAAAATTTGCATTGTGTTTGCATCTCGCTGACATCCATCTGCATTGTTATTTGCATTGTTCGATGTACAATACATCAAAACAATTTCTAGTGACTAAAAAGAAAATAGGGAAATAAAATAAACATGGAACATGAATTGGAAAGGTACATATTTCTAATTTTATTTGTATACTATTCACTTTATTTTCATTTGTTATTTATTAATATTGAATATTGTATGCACTTTTGACATAAGGGTTTGTTTTCCTATTCATTTCATTTGGTGCACTACTTTCAAATTAAAATGAAATAGAGAAATTTCAAGAGATCAAGAAGTTACAATCAATACAAAACAAGAAACTCAAGAACAATGTTCGAAGAGGAGGTATGCCCATAACAATGACGCAATGAACACCTTTTGGGGGGGTAAATTGTATACATATGTAGTAATATATATTCATAGTGCATAGTATTGTGTGTGATCCAAAGTGCATATTGAACTTGCAGGTATCCTCTCCCTGGTGGGTTGAAAATCCAAGGTTTGTCAAGATTTGATCTACAAAACTCCAAGGCATATGCATATTGAATGTTTAGTGGTGCACTGAACAAGTTGTCACTCAAGACGATCTGAGAATTACGTGGACCAGTTATCCTTCTATCATATGTGAATCAACAATGTATTCAAGAAAAATTCTTGGACTTGTACTAATTGGATGATAATCCATTAACACGGTAATAAACATAGATAATTAAAATAGATATCCATTGAATTTAGAAAAGACACATTGGATTGCAAAAAGAAATATAGAATTTATATTATTTTCATTTGATATGAATGATACATATAAAGGAAGACTAATACATTTCATAGAATTTTACTATGTACTATTCTTATTTCAATAATGGTTTCATTTATGTGCACCATGGGATCTATCTTGTTAATATGTGGTTTTTCTGTTGTTTTACGCTTATCTATCAAACTGTAATAAGATTTGCGAACAAGATGGTCTTATTTATTTATATCTAGTGACCATATTGCTTAACGAAGTGACTCGTATCGAGGAGCAAAAAGAGAGAGCGAGGATAGTATTGACATCTGGTGCAGGATGGTTTATTTTTCCATATATTGTGCCATGTTACAGACTTCTAGCACTAACATTTAGTACTTAAAACGCTTCCAACGATATTAGCTTGGTCATCCTTGACTTAACTGGTACTGCAACATCACAAAAATACTATATTTAATTGTGATAGATATGAATGTGACTAGGTTGGATACCTGCACATTTCTCGAGTAAGTGAAAATCATATGTATGGGCCATGGTTTCATCCTGTATCAACTTTTCGAATGAGTAGAGTCGTTCTGGAGGTGACAGTGGGATTTGGTGTACATTTTTTTGGGCTCTCGATGTCTCTCTACTTGGGATTTCTCTAGACCAAAAAAGTGTAGAGGTACTTCATCCCACATTCCAGAAATCGAAGCACTGACTATCCCAAGTCCTACAACTAGAATTTTTCTCAGTTACTCAGACACTTGCAAAATATTAGGACCGAGTAATCACTCCAATGGGAAAGAACATCATCATCCTTGTGTTTGTTTCATCTTGGTTTATAACAAGGAATAAATGGACAACTACAACCGATAGATGGGGAAGTGCGTAGAATGGACCCACCGAGTTCAACAAAGGTATTGATCCATGGTGGCATGCATAGAAAATGTTGTCTCAGAGATATGGTGAACCATAGGATCTTTGAAGAACAATCCAGGAAATTGATTAGTGTTGGTTAGTTCACTCTTTCTATCATTCTTTGGTTGACATAGGTTCAGGTCCACTATGGTTTCCAACAAAACCCCTCTAAAACTATCGGCCCCTCTGGTAAACTAGAAGGCAATGCAGTACATAGGGTGCACTGCGCAGTCTCACCCAAGATTTTTCTATTGGTGGCTACAACACTTAGGTGCTTGCAGCCTAGGAATGAGTGGGGATCTAGGATTAAACTCTGTGATCTTCATTAATTAACTTAACATTCATCTTATATTGAATACCTTGTCATTCTTATTCATGCATGCACAATAGCAGATCTAACTAGTCATTCACGCATTTGTCTAACATCTATTCATTGACAGTAAAGGGAATACACAATATTCAATCACATAACACATGATCTACCATGGTTCACCCCTCATGGGATACATCCACAAATATTTGGTTGCTCTTCTCTTTTATTATAGTGGTTCCAAAACTAAAGCGCCTTGCACCTTACAATTCCCCATCAGTGGATCGAGATCTACAATGAGGCGGACTAGATCAAACCAAAATCCTCAGCCTATGATTTAACCCTCAAGATATACCCTTATTTCCTCTCCTCGGCTCAACAACTTAAAAAATAGAACAGGATTACAATCATTCTCGCCTTGAACGACATAGTAACAATAATCAACCAAAAAGGAAACATATTCACACACGAACAACCCCACAACCCCTCCGACCTAGACCTCCTAGGTGCCTACTTATACATGTTTTTGGCTTACCAACCATTATATTCTCTTACCAAAACTCTAACCCTATCATGGATAGGTCTTATTGCATGTGCACCATGCATGCTTTCCTCTTTTGCATGTGTGTCTGTCTTGCACGTGTTTCTTCTCCTGCATGCGCATTTGCCTTACACGTGTTTCTTTCCCTGCATGCGCATCTGCTTTCCACATGTTTCTTATCCTGCCAGTTGTATTTCTCCCACGTCATGATTTTCTCCCGAACTGGGCCTTCACCTAATAGGCCCCCAAAACTAACATTGTGACTTGTCCTGAGTCACTGCCTAAATCCAGTGTCTTTCACCGCTTGTTCCAGTGCTTCGTACATATCTACTATCCATTGACACTACTCCTAAGCTTGGATGCTCTTTGCTGACATGGCTTCGAACACTTGTGTGGTGACTGGTGGTCATAATATATATCCCCCCTCCAATCCTATATGTTCAAGGCGCACTTTCGCTACGTCAATTTCCATGACCAATTGTTTTGCCTTTTCTTGTAGGGGCTCCAACTGAGCCTAACGTGTGATCTTTTGTGCCTACACCGCTTTTTCTTCTTCCTAAAGGTTCTTCACTTTTGTGGAAATATTGATATTCTCTGGCAAGGACATTTTCCTATGTCATTGTTTGACATATGTCATTGTTGCATGCAATTTATCTTCCTCTCCTTGCAGTTCTTATATTCTCCCATCCTCTAATGGTTGTGTCCATAGTTGGCCACTCTTTTCCAACAATTTATCCACTCTATGTATGTTATGTGCAATGATTTATGCAGTTGATGTCGCATATTTTTCTCTTTGCGCTCGGAATGTTGGGGGAGTCGTAGGTACTGTGCACTCCTCCAGTTCCTTGATCTGCTCTTTATATTGTACCAGGGCCTATGCTATTTTCCTCATATTCTCTTCATAATATGCTTCTTCTGATTTTTCACTGTCAAGGATTGCTTGAAATACTCCACTTATATGTCTCTCCATCTCCTCCACTCTTTGTTGTGTTATATTTCTCTCCTTCCCTTCCTGGCTAAGTGCCTCCTTCAGTGAGGTGTTGTCTTCTTGCACCAATTGTAATTTCATTGAATCTGAATTTTCTCTGGAATGAATCTCTTACGTGATGCTCACTTGTAATGTGTATGAAGATTTGGTTGGAACCTTGGGAAATTCCAAGTCCATCATCTGAATATCTCTCAGGGGACTCTACGTTGTCTCCTCATCCATGAACAACATGTCGGGGGTAATCCTAAATTTTACACTCCCTTGTGTCGTTATTTGCATTGTATCGCCCATCGGTATCCCTTCTTTTATTGGCATTGTTGTATTTTGTTGTTGTTGCTCTGTTTTTACCTTTAACTATGCTAGCGAAGTTTTCACCTCTTTTATTTACCCCAAAATCTAAGCTTGGTGGTTCTCTGCATTCTCCCACACATCTTACAGTCGGTCCTCTACTATCATGGCTATCAACTCCACGTCGTCTTGCGTATGATGTTTCCATAGGATTTTTGTGGGCCTTTTCCTTCTTTCTAGAACCACTTGGTTCCTCCCCTGTTATCTTCCTTAAGTCCTCTGGTGGTTCAGATGCATCTAGAATCTGTGTATCCATGCTGGTATCATGTCCAAATTCTTTGTCCATGGATACCTATTGTGCCTACATCTACACTTATTTTGCACTCACCTGTCCTATCGGTCGTCTTGGTGCATTCTTTGTGGCTAGTGGACGTTATGTAGGACCACACTATGACTTCTTTTGTCTCCTAGTTTTCTTTTGAATTGAGTTGCTTTCCCCCACTATACCTATTGTTGTTTTATTTTTATGGCTAGTGACATTCCTGCCTATCTGCTGCACAGGGACTGTTCTACCCTATGTCTGTATTTGTATTGTTGGCATTTCTCTTAGAATCTCTGGCACTTTCCACTCCTCAGGCCACTCTTGGAACTCCATGTGTATTTCCTGCATCGCCACACAATACTTCAACTGCAACCACTCCTTGGTTGGATCCTTCTTTTCTTGCAGCCACATGCTATCGCGTGATGCCCAGAAATTCACTATATGTCCATACTCATAGAAAGTTTCAATGAGATCCTCCATGTATCTGCCAAGCTGATTGGATCTCTATTAAGTATTGAGAAAACATATCATTGTTGGATTTATTTACCTTTGGATCTGCTATGATTCACAGCGACGTGTAGTGCATTACGCCACATTTTCCTATCCTTAGAAGGAACATAGTGTATGTAGGTTCATGCCACCCCATAAGTACAATGAGGATGAGTAACCAAAAGTAGTGGAACTTATATCTCCATTATTGTGCATCCTTGCAGTATTCAAGAAACGAATTCAGTAGTTAAGGATCCCAGCTCATCGAGCTCCCCTTTGTGCATTGTTCCATGGATGTTACTAATCCTGTGAGCACTTATTCTTTTTGGAACTTGCGCATTAATTTGCAACCAAGAAATATGGTTGCAAATCGTGTTGCGGGATCATTAATGTCGTTGATCCTGATACCTATGTTACCCCTCTATGTGCCATACTTTTCTTTGATCTCATATGATATGGATTTCACCTTAGTCTTTTATTCTAGGTATTTCTCTGGATTCTCCCCATCTATGGGTAGCCCTATAATCTCTGCGATGAGGTCGATGTTGATCAGAACTGACCTATCCATCCATAATATGCCTCCACGCACTCTCGCTAACAACTGTTTGACACATTCATTTATGTGTTTCTCGCGTTTGAAGTGCGATATGTCTAATAAGCTCATGATGTCAGTGTTGTACAGTCTCAGGATCCACTATGCAAACTCCAACAATGGTGCACCTAATGGGCCCTCTCCCCTACTCTCTAGGTAGCTCTATGCTACCAAATTTGGGAACTTTATGGCATTAGAGACATCTTGGTTGGAGTATTTAAGGCTATTGACTCCTTCTACCATGTTATCCTGGGTCTTCACTCCGTTGGGAATTTTCGGCATCACTATACCTAGTTCTGCATGTGTGCATTGTACGCCCTGCAGACTGCTTTCTTCCCTCACCTTATTTTTCCCTTGTGGGGACAATACCCAACCCTTTGGTATGGCCTATTGATCTGTTTCATTCTCTAGTTCCAACTCTAGGCCCTGTTGTGTGGAACCCATGGTCGTTTCTTCTTGTTGCGACCCTTTTCCCCTAGACGCGTTGGATTTTGTTTGTTTAGCATCCTCTTCTAGCTGCTCGGGCACCTATGCAGGTTCCTTCTCCTCTTCCACATTCAATGTGGTCTGCTCGTACTCTGGTATGTGGATTTCATCCACATCCACCACTATAGGCTTCTCATTTGTTCTTGTTTGAGGCACCCGAGTATTACTTCGTGTGCTTCGTCTAGTTTTTCTCGGTGCTTCAACCCTTGGTGGTGACATGGCAAAGAAATATGACTTGTATGCTTCCAAATCGACCGAGGTTAGGGAAAATTCTCACTCTATCACTCTTCCACTTGGATTTGCATTCTTTTTCTTAGCGAATAACACAATAGGTCATTTTCCCACCTTTTTTTGACTTTATAGTGTGATGGAGAAGTAACAGTTGTGTCGCACTGAAAGTTGTTACTTTTTCACTTTTTTCTATGTTTCCTGTGTGCTATACCTTTCTACCGATTAACTGCTCTTTTGTGTGCAGTATTTTCAAACCATGTTTTCCTTGCATCGCACTATTATGTTATACTAGTTCTATTCTATCAAGACACTCCAGGGGCGTCGATCTATTTTTGTTTTTATCCTCTTTTTACTTTTTATGGATTTTCTTATTTTTATTTGTTTTTCTCATTTTCCCTCCCTTACTTATAGTATAATACACTATACATATCTTCTTACTGCACAGTAACTTTCTAAGTGTTAGGAGGTCGATTGTCCCTATACAGTTTCAGTCGACTCACATTGATCATTCCTATGATTTTTGTACCTCCTAAATCTTTCGATTGTACAACTCCCCCTTCTATGATAGTCTTCACTTCATATGGTCCCAACCAATGCATTCTGAATTTCCCTGGGTGTTGAAGAAATTTATTGTCATACACCAAGACTAGGTCTCCCTCATTGAAACTCCTCCTTTTAATAGGTTTGTCATGCCAAGATTTTTCCCTTGCTTTATGTACTTCTTGGTGAAATCCAGCTAGAATCCTATCTTCTTCCATCCCCATCAGCTGACTTAGCCTTTCTTGTATTGTGCCTCTTTCTGTCATGTTGGTGATTGTTTCTACGTGCAAACTAGGTACCAAAAATTCTAATGGCACCATTTCTTCTTTTCCATACACCAACTTGAATGGTGTATGTCCTGTCAACTTTTTGTATGTATTCCTATATTCCCATAATGTTGCTGGTATCTTCAAATCCCAATCGTCCTTGTTGACGTTGCAGATCTTTGTCAATGCATTCTCTAGGATCTTATTAAAGGCTTCCATCATTCCATTTGCTTGAGGGTGATATGGTGTACTCTTTTGATGATAGACTTCAAACTCCTCAGTCATAGCCTTGATAGTACTATTGATGAAGTGAGTGCCTTGGTCACTCATCAAAATCCTTGGGAATCCAAATCTAGTGATCACTTGCTCAAACAGAAAGTGTGTTATTTTTTTTGCACTGCAATATTTTATTGGTGTTTCTTCTACTCATGTCATTAAGTACTCTATCGTAGTAATGATATACCTTTCTTCTGACCTCTTTGTTGGTGGATTAATTGGTCCCACAAAATATATTTCTCATTTGTCAAATACTTGCAAGGTTACTTATGATATTAGGGGCATCTCATCCCACCTGTTAGGTTTTCCAACCCTCTAGCATACATCACATCTCTGGCAGTAGTCCTTTGCATCTTTTTGAATGGTCGGCCACCATAGTCTTGTGTGCAATACCTTTTTCACAGTAGATTTTATTGCATAATTTCCTCCAACTATTCCCTCATGAGCCTCTTCTAAAATCCTAGGCCTTTCATGTTCTAGTACACATCTTCTCAAGATGTTGTCTATGCCCATATTGTATAAGTGTCCTGCAATCAATTGATAGTCTACAGCTCTAACAAGCATATTTTTCTTCTGCACAGTGTTGAATTCTTGTGGCATAATCCTTGTACTCAAGTATTGAATGATGTCAGCAAAATATTAATTAGCTACTTTGACTAAAAATAATTATGCATCAGGGAAGTTGTCCTCTAAATTTGTAGGTTCCTCTCCATTGGTGATCCTTGGCAGGTGATCAAGTCCTGGATTCAACCTCCCTGGTTTGACTATCACTTCAAAGTCAAATTCCTTAAACAATATTAACCATGTACATATCCTCCCCCCCCAACACTGGCTTATTGACTAGGTATTTGAGGGAAGAATGATCTGTGAACATTTTAAAATGTTTCCCAAGTAGATAGTGTCTAAACTTCTGTAGTGCATATACCATTTCTAAGCCTTCTATTTTTGTAGTATTTTATTTTTTCTCTGACTGTGACATTTTTCTTCTTGCAAATGCTATAGGATGGTCTAACTCTCCATCTCCTGATTGCACCATAATAGTTCCAAGTGCTATGGATGATGCATCTACATGCACATGAAATGTATTTTCCCAATCTGGGAATACTAGTATCAGTGTTGTTACCATATTCTATTTTAGAGTGTCCAACCCTCTCTGACAGTCCTCATTCCAATTAAATTTACTATCTTTCTTCAACAATTTCTCCATTGGTTCAAAGATATGCGCATACCATTTTATGAATTTACTGTAGTATTTTGTGTGTCCCAATGTTTCTCTCAGCTGGCGTACTAATTTTGGTGGTTGTAAATTGACAATCACTGCAATCTTGGCAGGATCTACTAGCAAGCCTTGTTTGCACACTATATGGCCCAATAGTATTCCAAATGGTGTCCCAAAAATGAACTTCTTGATATTTAATGATATTTGACACTTCTTGCATCTTTCCAACATCAGCCTTAACACCTATACATGATCTTTCAACAGATTGTAGACTATCCAATCATCCATATATACTTCTAAAAATTGATGGATGAATTCTTTGAATGCAGCTATGACTACTCTTGAGAATATTGTTGGTGCATTCTTCAGTCCAAAAGGCATGATTTTCTACTAGTAGGATCCCCATTCTATGGAAAAATTGGTCTTGTACCTGTCATCTGGGGCTATATTAATATGATGGTAGCCTGAGAATCCATCTGTGAATGAGTATGCTTCCTGGCCTCCTACATTCTCTAATACCTCATCTATAAAAGGT
>ML800159.1:0-54549 GCA_009831015.1 Picea engelmannii
CTTAGTGTCACAAAGGTGACAAATTCTTCATCCCATGGTGTTTTGAGAGTTGTCGAATGACCAGTTTCAATATGTAGCTCATGAGAGTTTGTTCTTATTTTAGAAATGTTGATTCTCTTCTTTATACTTTTCAAAACAGAGAGGTAATTTTAATATTCTTAATTAGGGTTGACCACCTCCTTGTAGTATCTTAATTTACTTTTATCCTATAATTCTTTATCGCACCAGATATTCTCCTTAAATTTGGAAGTGATAATATTTTTAATATTATTCATATTTGGCATGATGACTTCTTCTTGTATTCCCCAATGACTTAGCCAAGATTTGAAATCTTTATGCCATCCCTGCTTGAGCTGCTGGTGGTTTTTGATAGATTTTGAAGCAATCTTGGGGAGCCTCTTGCCATCCTTTTTGTTTATCTTGTTTGTGTACATTAGGTACCTAGTCATAGCAATTCTCTCAATCAGTGGAAGACTTTCTTCTATGAGGAGGATAATATAGGGTATATTCCTCTTAATTTTGAGATTATAAGTTATAAAAATCTTTTGGATTTGTTCTATATTTCTCCATGATTCTCTAAATATACTGCGACCCCAAACTTCACATCCATATAAGATAACTGGAGTGACGATAGTGTGAAAGAGGAGTTTCTTTTATCCCAAATCCAATGGTCGACTGATTTAAAATTGTTTTTGAGCCCATAATAAGATTTCCACCCTCCAATTATCCTTTTTTCAACACTATAGTTCCAATTGAGCTTGTGGTGGATATCGATTCCAAGATACTTCTATGAAGACACTTCCTCCAAGCTATTGTTGTCTTAAACAAATGTATCGTAGGTAATCCTTTTGGATTTAATTATCATAAACTTTGTTTTGTCAGTGTTCACAGTCATTCCCATGCTAGAGAAGAGGTCCTTGAGGATTATTAGTTGCTTACCTAGGTCATAGGGACTCTTCTCCATAAGAACAATATCATAAACATAAAGAAGGAGGATGATGACTATACTAGAAAGAGTTGGGCCAACACAACATGTGTCCGCCAAACAATATTCTAACTTATCAATATATATGCCAAAAAGGGTAGGGGATAGGGGACAACCTTTATTGAATCCTATATTATATCTCATTTCTTCCGATCAACCATCAATGTTCCTAAACATGGCAATAAATTTCTCATATAGCCTTATTGCAGCATCTCTCAACTTGAAAGAGTCTTTAATCTCCTCTAACATATTCCAGAGGTTAGTCATAGGAATAGTGTCAAAAGATTTTTTTAAATCAATGAAACAACAAAGGAGATTGGTTTTATCATTACAACAATCCTATGTAATGATCCTAAAGGTATCAAGGTGGTAAACATAGGAAAAGTAGCCTCTAAGCCCAACATGGCCTCTCGCTCTCTTTCCATGGCTTTCTATCCATGTGTCGATCTTATTTTCTAAAATTATTCCATATAGCTTAGCTAAAATGTGGCTAATCATAATGGTCCTATAATTACAAGGATTGCATTTATCCCTACTTTTAAAAATAGGTCTAGTGAGGCTTTGAGTCCACGTTTTTAGGAAGCCTTGTTGGATAACTATATTGAAGAGCTTATGTGTAACATCCCACTCTTGCACACTTAGCGAACTTATTCCTTGAGGACACTTGCTCGCAAGTGATCTGGATTATGATACTATTAAACATTTGATTTTGATTATGAGGCATTATGGGTTGATGACATGTTGTTTTATTGCATTGACATAGATAGGTGCTATTGACTCGGTTTTACTGGGTGTGCAGGATTTTGTACCTCGAGGATGCAGAGGCATCGATGGAATCCCTTGGACTCTGGATCGAATTAGGGAGTGAACCATTGGGGTTTGATTGTTTTGTTAGTGATATTAGTGCATCTGATTAGATGATATGATTATGGATATATTGATGACATGATTCGTTGATGATGCAGGCTGACGATAGCTTGTTGACCAGACTCACATAAGTAGAGGGGTCATGCATGACTACCAGAGATGTTGAGGGAGAGGTGTGGACAACATCCCTACCACAGCTTACTAGCACTCCCTCCGTGGCTCGAACTGTAGGTTAATGTTTACCTAGTTCGATAGGACCCATGATGCCATGAGAGAGACTGCGACAGATGCTTACGATGATTCTAAGAGGCACGCAATAAGGCGGGGGTCTTATTCCTTAGAGGCCCTTATTCCCCCATAAGTTCACCTGGCAGAGTATTGACTCTAGGGTTTTTTTATGTCTACCAAGTCATTGAAGAGGCGAGTGGCACCCTTCGAGCACGTGGTGCGTCCTGAAGGGCACGTCGCGCAAGAAAAATGGAAAGAGGCGAGTGGCACCCTTGGATCATGTAGTGTGTCCTGAAGGGCATGTCGCGCAAGAGAAACAGAAAGAGGTGAGTGGCACCCTTGGAGTACCTAGTGCGTCCTGAAGGGCACGCCACGTTGTTAATGATAAATGAATAAACCTAGATGGCCTTAGGATGAATAATGTGATAAGAAATTTTTTAAAACAATTTTCCTTAATAAAATGTCGCCCAACAGGAAAATTAAAGTCTAGGTCTAAATTATACTGGTGGCATAGTTTTTTCTATCCATTTATATATATATATATATATATATATATATATATATATATATATATATATATAAAGATAAAATAAATAATGATGATAATCCTCATTAATAGTGTAACAAGAAGGGAGTAAGAAATTTAATTGATTCATAAAAATCTGTTGGGATAAAATTTAAAAAAAAGGGGGAAATAATTGTTTTATTATATTATGATTTAAAATTTATTAATTAAAAAGGGAAAAGGGAAAAAGTTAATTTCTACACCTGCCAGTTTGAGTTCTAAATGAAAAGGGGAAAGAGGGAAATCTAAAATAATTAGGAAACTAGGAAAAAAGGGAAACATAAAAAGAAAAGGGAAACACAAGGGAAAAAACAGAAAGTCAAACTTAGTAAGGTATCTAGCATTTAATAACTTTCTAATTTAAACTGAACTAGAAAATTAATAATGGGGAAAGTCATTAAAGTCTGTAAGGGAATTTGGGGACACCTAGGAGTGATTCTAGGAGTGAATCTTGGTAGGTGAGGGAAATAAGGGTAATTAATTAATTTAAGAAATTAATTTATGGAGGAATGAAGGGGATGGGTGACACTTGTACGAGGAGGATTTTTAGGAATTAATTTATTAAACATTAAATTAAATGGAATTTTGGAAGGTAAAAGACTTTGAAACTCTATATAATGGAGGAAGGAGAAGGATGATGGATCTCTTCTTCTATGCATAACGTCACGCTGCAGAAATCTATACTTGACTGACTTAGCTTGTGGGAGTTGGGATACCCAGCTCGGTGAGGAGTGGTAGCTCGGCCTTGCTACGTGAGATGGGAACTAGCTGAATCTTTGGATAGTGTGTGTGGTCCCTTTGCGGCTCGTGGGGTTAAGGGGGAGGAAGAGTACCCCTAGCATTGGCTGGGAGGTACTAGTGAAGTCTCAGGTCAGCAAGCGAGAGTTGCATGAAGTGTGCAGGACATCAACTCAGAGAGGGCAATCAGGAAATGGTACGCTTTCATTATTTGCATGGTAGATTGTAGTAGGATTTATTCTTTGGATCTGCATGTTTAACTGGGTAAGTAAATTGATTGTCTTAGCGTTCTAGTTATTGAATGAATTTTTCCATAGCCTATAGCTCGATGATTGATTGACTCTCATGGCCTTCGATTCCCGACATGTCTTGATCGCCCTGTGGTGTATTGATTTTGAAGATTGTGGTTGTTTTGCCTTTGATCCCTAGCTCTTCATTCCTTTCCTGAGCAGTCGGCCAGGAGCCTGATCTACGGTCGTCGTTTCGGTGTTAATAGACATATGGATCTCAACACCCTGCTTTTCTGTGCAAGGATGACGAGCGAAGGATGTTTCTGTCATCTTTCTACCTATGATGTTTGTCCTTGGCTGATGGTTCACCTTGCTTCATGTGGGCTGGCGTCACCCCTTTTCTTCATCCTCTTGTGTCTCGTCGACCTTTTGTGTGGGGGTAGGTATAGTCTTCTAGTCAGTATTCAGTTCCTAGTGCGTCGGATTTTTCTAGAGTCCTTGGTCCGTATAGATTATGTTTTCACCAAGGTTATTGACGTGTCCATCACCTGGGAATGACATGATTCTTTATGAGGGAATCATGGCGCACCCTATTGGATAGCGGTGAACGAGAACTTGCCCGGAGTTGGTACGTGTTGGGTGAGTGTTGACGAGCATTGTAAGTTGCCTTGGGTGCATGGGTGGAATGCCTTCATGCATTTGGTTAGTGCGCCTGAAGGATCTAGTCAGGTTCATCAAGGTCGATGTGTCGTGAGGGGTAAATGGTCCCTTAGCTTGTAGGCATTTCATGTTGTGTTGGGCGGGTAGTCGTTCCTCTTCATCCTACGCATGTGTCATCTAGTTTCCCTTGTGCCAGTGTGTGGAGTCTTAGATGTTGTTTCCTGTTCTACGGGTGTGGTGCTTGTCGTCAACTACGTCATCTAGCTGTAATCGTTGTTGTTGTCTTGTTTTTAAAAAGAAAAATTGCACGACTGTTTCGCTTGTAGACGTAACGATGGGGTTGTTACATTATGTATGTGAGGGATGAAGATATGTACTCCAATTTTTAATATTTCATCTTGGTAACTTTCAATGTCCGTAGATTTTCCTTTTCATAACCACTTAACCCAAAAGTTAATGTCTTCTATAAAAAAACTTCATCATTTGTCAATGAACTGTCAACACATAACACTTAATAAAAATATAATAAATTTTAGTTCCAAAAGTAAATTTAAACATAAAAAAAAAATATGATAAAAGAATAGATGAAAGTCTAAAACAAAATATTCAAATTAATAATACGATAATGCATACAAGAGCATGGAACAAATTTTATTGGACTGAAACAATGTTAAAAGGAAAGAAGGTGAATTATGATAATTAATAAATATTTTGATTAATTTATTTAAAATATAAAAATTATAAGATTAAAAGTTCAAATAAAAAACAATTTAAATATAACATCGTATAAGAAATTAGGAACAAGGTGAAATATGATAATAAATAAATAATTCATGGATAATATTATACATATAAAGAATAAGGTCAAAATTAATTAAAATAATAAAATGTTATAAATTAAAACAAATAAATATAAATTGACAAGGAAGGAATGAATATATAAGAAAAAGGTAGAAAAGAAAAAAATTAGGAAAAACTATAAAAATGATAAAGGAAAAAAGAGTAAAGAAATGAGATGTGAGGGTGAAATTTATTGATGAAGTTGGTGGACAATAGGTTTTAGGATTGGTTTAATTTATAGTCATTTTCTAGATTAAAATGGTTGGAATGTTTTTTTAATTTAGAGACATTTTTCTTACTATGTTACAAGAGTAATTTGGCATATTCTAAGATTTTAGTTTACTTGAAAAAATTTAATCCATTAGTCATTAACGACCATAATTTTTATTTACATGATGACTTCATGTAGCTATTCATGAAAGTGCCATGAAAAGCACAATTTGGTGTAGCCATTTGTGTTTCTTGTTTATGAATAAGTTGATTGCGCAAAGAGGCACTTTCTACAACCTAGTAAGAGGGAAATATGTAATTCCTTCTATTTTCAACATGGAATTGACACACACACACACACACACACACACACACACACACACACACATATAAAGAACCACCATAAATCCATTTTAACTTTGGATCTATCATGCAACTAAAGGGATCAAGTCCTTCATATATGGTTAAAACATTTCAATGATCCATCTTAACTCTGGATTCATCATGTAAGGAGAGGGATCAAGTATTTCAAGGTAAATTTTTTACATTGAAGAAACTTGAAAAAATGTTTCCACCTTGAGGGATTTTATCCCTCTCAACATATTTGATCTATAAATTGTTATGAATATTCCACTCGAATAGTTCGTCACAACAAATTTGATAAATGAAATTTAAATGTACACTATGAAGGTTAAATTTCTTTAGATTCCAGAATCTTTAGTTATTGATTTTCCACTTATGCATGAAATAGATAAAATGTAGAAAATAGAGAACAATAAAATACAATCACACAACATCCACAAAATAACACAAATATTTTCTCAGGGAAACCCTTACGGGACAAAACTATCAAGAAGGTGAGGCTTCTCTACTCTCTTTTCTATGGTATTGAAATAATGTAAGTACAAAGGAGAAGGAATTCTCTAGAGAGTTACCTAAGACTTATGACATGTTAGGCTACTACATAACATTAACCCCATATGTTATACTCTTTAATTTACCACTCCTAGTTGTTATGATCTGCTATCCAAAACAAAAAACAATAACATAGAATGTAATCCATTCTCCTCCTACCGAACTAGTATTTAACATAGCCTAGTAGTCGTCCAAGGTTAGGGTTTTGAATTCCTCAACCCTCAATTAGTGATTAGTTTTGGACCTTATAGAATGTTCTAAAAAATACATAATGTGGCTATCCCCATACATTTAAGTAATGGGGGTTGACATAGAATCCACTCACACCGTGGTAATCAATATGGTAGGTCAACTTGCGAGAGGCATAACTTTCGCATACAAACTTTGATTGAGGGGATTCTTGCATTGTTGGAAAGGTATCGGTTTTTAGAATGTAGACGACATCCTGATAATAAGGTTTGGACCACAAAATGGTGTCGTTGATGCCTAAAAATTGATATGGAAGATTTTGGACAGTTTTTTGGAACTAAATTTCCAAATTTGGACCAACTGTTAAAATGGCTCTACAAACGTTTTCCTCCATTTTTTTCACCCATAAAGCATTGAGATAGATGAAAAATAATATAATGATCCATTTTGGATAATACCTCCCAATTTATGGAGACCTTTGGTCCCCAAAATATTTACTCAATGAGGTGAGGAAATGTTTCCTCTACCTTCTCCTTGGAGTACCACTTTTCTTTGCTTGGAAGTTTTCCTTTCAACCCAGCCTACCAAAGGTCATGCTACCCTTGTCTTGTAGTTATGGATTGCTTCTACAAGATTGTGTCCTTTCCCAACTTTTCTTGAAATTCTGATGCTAAATATTCTATGGAAGGTAGGACCTTCTCCTCCTCTTGATCCAATGTGGAGGGCTCATAGAGTGAGTAAATGTGCATGTATGGGGGTAGATTGAGTATGTAGGCGTTATCTACCATCTTTTCCAATACCACAAAAGGACCAGACCCTAGATCTTTTATCTTCTTATCATGACCATGCAATCTTTCCTTATTCACTTGTAACCATACTCTATCTCCCACTCTAAATGTACTTTTTGTTTTGTGATGATCGGGTCTAGACTTGTGCTTTTCCCATGAATTCTTAAACATATCATGTACTTTAAAATGGATTTTCCTAATCTTCTCAACTTTTTTTTCTTCTTTTAATGCATCTCTTATGAGGTCCTCGCTCATTCTTTGTTTTCCATATACAACATCTATGCGTAAAGTTGAAAAAATTCCAAAGAAAGTTTCAAAAGGTGACTTACCAGTAAAAGTGTGGATTGTTGTATTATAAGATTATTGTATATATATCATATTTTCATCCGATGTCTTTGGATGCTTCTTATTTTAACCCCTCAAAAGTTGCACCAAGATCATGTTGACTAATTTGTCTTCCCATCTATATGTGGATGGAATGTTGTACACCTCTTGAGATTAGTGTCCATCTTCTCCCACAATGTTGTCCAGAAGGCCCTTCAAAATATGGTGTCCCTATCTGAGATGATGCTCCTTGGTATCCCAAAGTGCATCCAAATCTATTCAAATAACAAGTTTGTTTCTTCCTATCCCTTGATGGTCTTCTTACAAGGCATGAAATTGCACATTTTGCTAAACATGTCAACTATCACAAACAAATAGTTGTGCCCCTTCTTGGTTGCTAGAAAAAATCCCACAAAATCCATGGAAACACTTTCCCAAGGTTGAGTGGGTACAAGTTAGGGATGGTATAGACCTTTCTTCCTATTATTAGGCTTTCGGGTCCAACAAAATATACATCCACTTATATAGTGCTACATATTCTTTCATTCTAGGCCAATACAAATACCTTTGTAAATTGGAAACTCTCTTCCCAACACCAAAATATCTTGTAACCTTGGAGGTGTGAGCCTCTCTAGTAAGCTGCAATCGTTCACCTTTAGGAACACAAAGTTTGTTGAGCTTGTAGAGTAGACCATTCTAGAAATAAAAATAATTCTTGTTGTCTCCTTCTTCTATATGAATTTTTCCCTATAGCTACTAAAACATTTCCTTGAAGTCCTCATCTTTTGTGTATGCCTATTTTTATGCATCAAGGGTAAAGGGCTCCATGTGCATCAAAGTTACCAAAGTTTTCACCTTGGATGTGGGTGTCCTTGAAAGAATGTTTTCCAACTTGTTTTTTCTTCCCTTCTTATAATTGATGACTAGATGAAATTGTTGCAAGAACCCCATCATTTTGTACTTCCTAGTTTCTAGTAACTTACTATTGGCTTGAAAATATTGGAGTGCTTGATGATCTGTGTGGATGACAATCTCCTTTCCTAGTAGATAGTGCTTCCACTTTTTTACAACTTGTACCAAGAAATAAAGCTCCATGTTGTAGGTAGGGTAGTTGAGGACCACCCCATGAAATAATTCAGAATTGTAGCAAAGAAGCCTTCCTCCTTGCATCAGGAATGCTTCCATGTCATACCCACTTGATTTTATATGCACTTTGAAGGGATTATTCAATTTTGGTAGTGCGAGAACTGATGTTGCAATGATCTTTATTCTCATCTCATCAAAGGAATTTTGATGATTCTTGCCCCACTAGAAACTATTACTGATTGTTTTTATTGCATGGAGTGGTGTATTACTTTTGAAAATGAAGCTGTGAACTTACACAAATACAGTGATGTCCCAAAAAAGATCCTAACTTATGTGACATTTGTAGGAATTATCCATTTCATGATGGCCTCCATCTTTGTAGAATTTATCTTGAGCTCGCCTTCACCGATCACATACCCCAGATAGACCAAACACTATTGAGAAAAATTGCATTTCTTGAGATTGGCCAATAGTTGGTTCTTCTTATGGGTCTCTAACACCTGCATAAGATTTCATACGTGTTTCTCCCAAGTAGAACTATAAACAAATATATCATCCAAATAAAAAATAACAAATGAATATAGACAAGGGTGTAAAACATAATTTATTAGTCTCATAAATGTAGTTTTTGTGTTGCATAAACCGAATGACACAACCAATCACTCATACTAACCTTTCCTTTTCTTTAAGGTATTATTCTATATATCTTCTTCTTTGACTTGTACCTGTTGATATATTGATTTCAAATCTAGATTATTGAAGTACTTGATATGATACAACTGATCTAGTAGATCATCGATCCTAGAAAGAGGGTATTGATGCTTTAGTGTAATATTTTTCAATGCCCTGTAATCGATACACATTATCCAAGACCAATCCTTCTTGGGAAAAATTATGATAGGTGACCAACAAGGTGGGGTACTTGGTCGAATCTCACTTTTCTCCAACAACTTCTACAACTACTTCTTTACTTGGTTTGATTCCAAAAGATCTTGTCTATACAACCTGATCTCCACTTCCCTCTTAGGTGGTAGCCCTTTAGGATCTTGGAAAACTCCCATGTATGCCTTTAGAAACTCCTCCAATTCATTTTTATGCTCCTTAGTACACCCTTCTAGGGATTTATTTAATTTTAATGACTCTTCAAAAGACTGATCCTCCCTTGGGAAAAGTAAAATATATTTATTTCTAGAACTGAGCAATTTCTTAGCTTGATTGCCACTTGCTAGTGAATCTTTTTATTTTCCTTTATGTGCATTGATGATGAATGGTTTTTCATATTTGATGAGGATATATTGGTTGGATATTCACATGAAGATAACATCCCTAATATACATATAGGGTCTTCCAAACACTACTCCACATATGTCAAGGGGTACTACATCCAATTCCACTTCATCAATAAAACCAAGACATATAGAAAATTTAATATTACACTATTATGTTACCTTGATCTATGCATCCTTGTTTACCCATACTAATGGATAAGGGATAGGATGATCGTGAACCTCCAATCCAATCTTTCCTACCAGATCCATTGCTATGATATTATCCTATGAACCAAAGTCAAACAGAGGTGTCTATATTAATCTTTCTTGTATGAATCTTTATGTGGAAGAGTTTTGTAGTCTCCTTCTCTTCCTAGTGATGAATCCTATTTTGATTCACCTACTTCTACATTGATGTGAAAAATATATTCTCATCCACATATGAGCTACTTTCAACTTGATTGCTCGAATTTATGGCTAGAAGTTTTTTTTTTTCTTCCTTCTTGCAGTTCTTCAAGTTCAACTGTGGAATATGTAATTTCCAACACTTTTCCTTAGTGTGGCCATCAATATTGCAATGGTTGCTAGGATCCTTGAACTGATGTGTAGTGGATGTCATATTCTTATCATTTCCCCCTTTCCACTTCTTCTTTACCTCCTTGGAAGCTTCCTAGTGCTCCTTTTTCTTGAAACCAATTGGTTTCCCTTTCTTGTGGCCTATGTTTTCCATACATTATGCATGTACACATGCCTCGTCAACTATCCCTGTCTTAAAAATCATCAATTATTTTTTCATATGACTATGTAGACCCCCCAAATACTTGAGGAGTACATCTAGGTTGTAGGGATAGATACCCAACATGATGGTCATCTTCTTGAACTAGGTGGTATACTCCTGTACACTTTGCCCATGTATTTACCTAAAGTAATTCCATTTGATCCATTGGTCCTCTACATACTTAATAGGATACAACTGGGACTTAGTGAAGGTTTTTAAATATATAATGTTCCCAACTAGGATAGATGGGGAATATATGTGTACTACCCAAAATTATTATTCTTCTTTGTGTGATTTTCTGGAACAATTGCTAGAAGTGCCAAATAGTAGCCTAAAACTAGATCATATATACATTATAAATAGAATAGACAGGATAATCATGTCATCTAATTATGGATGGAAACTCCAAATTAGTACAAGTATAACTAAGGGTTGTAATAATAGATGCAAAATACTACTAAGAAAAGAAACTAATGGTTTCTAGGAAACATCACAATCTACTACAAAAACAACACAATGGAACCTAGAATGATGTCAATATATGGATCCCAAGGCTCTCCAAACCATACTATGCTCTACTCTAGTGGCCTTTTCTCTCTGGATGGTCCTCCAAATTCTTCATATCTCTTCCCAGAACTAATCCAATGAGCTACTGCAAAACCCCAATTCACACGGGTCCTCACAGGATGTCTATGGGATGTCTAGAGGGGCCCCGTGGGATGACCCTTGCACAACACACGTGGAATCCTACTTTTATAGGTGTGTGAAACCCTTCTAACACCTGTGGATGTGACGATCAATATCCTATGGAGAAATGTCATAAACCCCCTGCATAATATGATCTTCCCTCAAGACCTATCCACAATGAAAGCAAGTACCACAATGAACTCAAATTAGGATTCCAAATGAGTCCCTCTCTTGTCTATATAGGGTGGATATTTAACCACTGAAACTAAACCTTCAGTGGAAGGGTTTTTCCCAAAACCCCAAAGAAAACACTGTCTACAAGAGCACTAAATAAGATATAAAATCATAATGACAAGGGGAAGGGTTTCTCCTCTATTTATCCTTCTTTTAGACCTTCTATATCTTTCCCCTATTTTGAACAAATCAATTCTTTTTCCTCCAAATCCATTTAAATATAATTGTTTCTTTTATTTAATGTCACTTTTAGGGTTTGTCAATCTTTTAACCTAGTGACACCTCCTTGACTCCCTTTTTCCTTGTTGACTATATCCTACATGATTCATATAGGATATTGAGTCACTCCCCCATCATGGTCAATTAGAAGAGGACATTATAGTCCTCCCTTCCCAAGATATTTTGTCCTCAAGAAATTCCACATCATGGTGTTGTCATATCTTCTCCCCTTCCTAGGTAGCATCTTTTGTGGGAAATAATATTCATACAACCAAATACTCTCGGATGACCCTACTCCTAAGTCTCCATTCCCTGACGTCAACTATCCTCTCAGTAGATAGAACCAACACTCCTTCATAGAGTGGATGAAGATCTAACGAAGTGGTGACCTATTTTCCCAATTCCTTCTTGAGGAAGGATAGATGGAAGGTATTGTTGATCCTCCTGCCCTACGATACCTCTAGATCCTATGCTACTTCACCAACTCTCATGATCACCTTATAGGGCCTGGAAAAATAGGTCTTAATATTCTCTACACCACTCCTCTTCAACGATGAATGTAATCTAAGAAAGATGATATCTCCAACCTCAAAGTTCTATTACATCATATGTTTGTCTGCATACATTTTCTGTTGATTCTGAGCGGTTTGCATATTTTCTTTCAAAACTCTTAAGATGTCTTGACTTTCTCATAATCAGTGCTTATCCTTGGGATATTTTCTCTCTCCAAACACCAAATAAAAAAATACAGAGCATCATATCCATACAATTCCCTAAAGGGGATCATCCCAATGGACATTTGATGAGTGGAGTTGTAGTAATGCTCCCCTATATGAAACCATTTTATTCATGCACAATGATTCCCTAACACATGGTTCCTCAAGTACCCCTTGATACATTTGTTTATTATCTCGGTCTTCCTGTCTGTCTATGGATGATAACTACTACTAGGTGTCAAATTTGTCCTAGATAACCTGAACAACTGCTATGAAAATGCATTGAGAAACATGTTATCATGTTCACTGACTATGTTCCTTGGAAGTCCATGGAGTTTGAACACCTCCCTGAAGAAGATATATTCTACATGAGATGTGCTCTACTCCCTAGGAATAAAAAATAAGTCTCCATATTTAGTCAACCTATCCACCACCATTTAAATATAGTCCCTGTCCTGCACCTTTGGTAATCATGTGATGAAGTCCATGGAGATGATTTTCCATTTCTGTTCTAGAATCGGTAAGGGCTGGAGAAGTCCTATAGGATGTGTGAACTATGACTTGTTTTGTTGCCAATTCATGTATTCCCTCACATGAATAAGTACATCCCATTTGAGACCATTTCATGTGAATCTCTCCTTAACATGCCTGTAGGTTTTCAGATACCCCTGGTTCCCTACCAATGGTGCATCATGTGTTTCCCTCAAAATGTTATCCTTCACTGTGGACTTAGGAAAAATATAGATCATGTATTTATAGTGGATGATGTAATATAGTACCTGGTACCTGTCATCTTGGACATTTGCCTCCATCAACTCACAAGTGAAGGTATTCTTGGAGTATTCTACTAGGAGCATGGAATTCCATTCTGTTGAGATCTTTGTCACAGAGAAGGATGCATGTATCTTGGATAAGGTGTCAACAACTATATTATTCTCCCCCTTAACATATTCAATGTCGAAATCATATGCATGTACCTTTCTCACTCATTTCTACTGTCTCTCATTCAGGTCCTTCTACTATAAGAAATATCTCTATTTGTTATGGTTAGTCTGAACCATGAAGCATCCTCCTACCAAGTAATCTCTGAATTTGGGAAATGCATGCATGATGGCCAACATTTCCTTATCATATATTAGGTAGAGCCTCTCATGATCCATTAGCTTCCTTCTCTCAAAATCTATCGAATGTCGATTCTACATCAATACTTCCCCAATCACTTCACCGAATGCATCACACTCTAGGACAAAAGGCTATGTAAAGTATGGAAGTTCATGTTTTTTTATCCTCTTACCTCTTCTTATGTTGACCCAAGTTTGGATCTCAACAGGTTTCCAACAAAACCTTCAAAAACTATCGGCCCTCCTGGTAAACCAGAAGGAAATGTTGCACACAGGGTGCACAACACAGTCTCACCCGAGATAGATTTTATGGGAGACCACAACACTCAGGTGTTTGCAGTATAGGAAGGAGTGGGGATTTTTTGTTGTGTTCTTCCTTCTTTATGCATTAACCTTTTTCATTATTTAAGTATTTCTAGGATTTATTCATCTTTAGCCTTATGCATGCATACTGATATATCTAGTTTAATCATTCATTCATAATCTAATCATTAACAGAATGTAAAAATTCAATAAACATCACAAAAAAACCAAGTTTTATCGTGGTTCACCCCCTCCTAGGGATACATCCACAAAGATCTAGCTTCTCTTCCCTTTTATTTAATCTATTGCAAAATCTTACGATGCATGCATTACATCTCAGTAATACAATCAAGATTGAGGGTAGTAACCATCTGTGAGTTGGACTAGATCACATCAAGCTCCTCATCTTGTGACCTAACCCTCAAAAATATCCCTTAATTGACTCTTCTACAAACTTATTATAATCAACAATCCCACAAAGTAATATGATCCTTTCCTTTCCTTAACTTACATCCCCTTCTCTAGACCTCCTAAGTTCTTATTTATACTATTCTGTAGGATTATATCCATTACAATCCTTAACAAAAACGCTAACCCTATCCTAGTTAGGCTTGTCTTCCTGCGTGCCACGTTTCTTTTGCTCCTGCATGTTGCTTTTCCTTCTTTTTCTGCATGTTGTTTTTACTTCTTTTTTTACATGCTTCTTTCTTACCACTTGTTGCGTGTGCTCCAAAACTAGATATTCCTTTCCAAAAATAGGTATTTCCTCACACCAGATCCTTCTCCAAAAGTAGGCCTACGACCAAAAACCCCCAACACTGACATGTGGCTCATCCCAAGCCACTCAGGTGGTGCACGCTCCCTGAAGAACCTCTGCCAGGATGTGATACTTTCCTTCTAATTCATCCCTTTTTTATCTCGCTTACGCAACTTTCTCTATGAGCTATTCAACCTTTTGCATTGTGATGTGTTCTTTGAGAGACTTTATGCTATCGACATGATATTGAGCCATCATTGTCTTCTCCTCCTCCATTTCTGCAATTATTTTCATTGTTTTCTCCTGGAGAGGCTCTAACTAGGCTTGCCTAGCCTACTTGTTATTTTGCACAGTCTTCAATTATATATACAAGGCCTTCATCTCCTGCGTGCCCTTGAACCACTCTATAATTCTTATGGTATTGTTTCACTGCTTCAACTCCTGGATTGAAATGTTGATTCCATCCTCTTGTTGGTCTAGTTGTTGGACCTTGTCATCTTCCTCCAAGGTCGTCCATAGTTGCACGGTTTTGTCAAAAAGTTTTGTGACCCTTTTGGATTCTTTCTTCATCATTTCTACTTGGATAGCTTCCTGATGTTTTGATTCAGCTGTAACTTCGAGATGAGTGGTTGGTGTTAAATTTTCTTTGAGTTCCTCAATATCCTTCTTATAGTCTTCGAGCATCTACACGATGGTAGGAATATTTTTTTCATCACTGCTCATGGTTGCCTCCTCGTTGTTTGAAATTTTTGTGAAGACTTCCTTCAGCTTCTGCTCCAATTTATCTAATCATTGCTTCTCTTGTGTCTCCAACTTGAGTTGTTCTACCACTAGTTCTAGTGCATCGTTTCGATCTCTGGTTACCTGCAATTTTGTCATCTCTGCTCTCGCTCGTGATTGCACTATTGATATTATGGTAGCTGCGGGAGGTAGTTACCTCCACATGTAAACATGAAGAGAATAGAATACTCTGGGAAGCAATAAGAAACCCTAATGAGTTGGCTAATAACCCTAGAATACTTGTCGGCTGAAGAAGATAATTTATATTAGGTTATTAGCCTCCAAGAGAAGAAGTCGTATAGAAGAAATAATAATATACTGAACAGAAAAATACCCAGAATGGGAAGTCGGTCCAGGTAGTTAGCCAGAATTAGTATAAATACAGGAGGCCAGTTCTCATTCTAGCAGGTAGTCTCAAAATTGCAAAATAGCTACTTCTGTGCACTTCAGAGCTTAGTCTTGTGCATAGGTTTGAGGAGAGTTGCCATTGCAGCTACTGCAGCTAGCATACCACATTTGGCTTGGACTATCTCTTGGTTAGGGTTTGGAATATCTAATCAACTCTTATTTGTGAGCTATCCTTGGGGAAAGGTGTGCTACCCTTTGTTTTTCTATCTAGGCTAGGGTTTTCTTCCGGAGTGATTCTATGTCAAGGTTAAGGTGCTCAGAGGGTGGCTTAGGGATATGGTTGGGTGAAAAGGGTATTGCCAATGGTAAAATGAGCACATCCACTTACATTCTAACAGGTTATGGGCCCACACCTCCTTCATTCAGTCTAACCACTGGAAGGAAGCATATCCTAAGGATATTAAGCTCGTTGAAGAACTATCGCTAGGTTTTCTAGCAAGAGAAGTCACCAAAGCACTACCGCTAAGGTTAATGGAAAGTGCAGTTGTAGAAACCCTAATCCTCTTGTTGAGGCACCTTAAATGAAGGAATTGACATAATCTTTGAATAGATCAATGCGCCCTAGCCTAGCGCATCTCTTGGTACTCTCAGAAAGCCATGACGTGAAGTTTGAGATTTTTGTCAAATCTAGGGTTGACCAAGTCAAAGTAGCCATGACTTACTCTACAAAATTAGAAAACAAGTTAGATGGAGCTTCTAACTTCAGAGTGTGGAAGACAAGGATTGATCTCATCCTTGCCAAGAATAAAGTGTTTGATATCATGAAAGGAAATATCGTGAAACCGGAGTTTGAAGAAGGGAAAGAGAAGGAACCGCAGAATGTTGCAGCTATGGAGAAGTTCAAAGACGGTGCATCAATGCCATGAGTATCATAGTGGATTCTATAAAATACCACTTGATACCCTACATCTCCCATCTTGACTCATCGAAGAATATGTACAATGCCCTAACAAACCTCTTCTCAGTCAGAAACATTAGACAAGTAATGAGTTTGAAGAATGAGCTCCATGACATGAAGATGAATGATGATGATAACATAACATCATACTTTGTGTGAATCTCTCAGTTAAGAGATAAACTACAAGATATTGAAGAGATCATTTCATAGAAGGAATTGGTAACCATAGTATTCAATGGTCTTCCCCAGACATGGGATGCATTTGCCGCAAGGATGAACACAAGGAAGGAGTATCCTACATTTTAAGAACTTTGGAATTTCTGTGCTCAAGAAGAATCTAGGATAAGTGAAAAAGAGAACCCCCAAAAGAAGTACGATGATCAAGCCTTCACAGCAAGATTCAATAATTTCAGGAACAAAAGGAAGTTTGGTTCAAGGAGGAAGACAAAATAAAGAGAAAGACATTTTTAGAAGTACAATGCTTCAACTGTTAAAAGTATGGTCACTACAAGAATCATTGTCCTAAGCTAAATAAAAGGAAGGAGAAACATGAAGCATCAGTTGTTGAAGAAAAGGAACCCACAAAGAAGACTAAGCAGGATGAAAGAGACTTCTTCTTCTATAGTTAACAATACTCTTCTTAGTTCTTGTACATATCTTGTTTGTATAAGTCTCTGTACATATCTTGTATATATATATCTTAAGAATATGTTCCAAGAAGAACTATATATATGGAAGAACAACAAGATAAGGATTGCTATCACTATACAATAAAGGATGAAATATATCAAACAAATCTTGTGGAAGCTATTACAACATAAGCCAAAATTAGAATCAATCTTGAAAAAACCTAGAAGAAAGAAGAAAGACTTATGACGCTTTGCAGAAGACAATAAGGATGCAGAAAGAAATGTGGACTCTCCTAGATGGAGGGAGTCGATTATATATCACCATAAAGAAGAGCATATATTCATATATGAAGCAAGGATTGGGAGGGAGATAATCCTATGATCCATTGAATATGATGAAGTATATATCCATGGTAGCAAACATGAAAATCAATACGTTTTTAGTCTGACCTTACAAGAAGTCTTCTTCGAAGAGAAGCCTTAAAGTATCCCTGGTTGTCCATTCACATCCATTATCCTATTATGAAAGGAAAAAGTGGAATCTTTAGGCCATGGAATCTATAAGAAACTGCATGGACCCAAGAACTAAATAAAAACATGAAGAAGAACATGAAGATTCCAAGAAAGAAAGAGAAGCTTGAACAACCAGTCATTAAATCAAGAATCACAAGATTACCAGCCTAATATGAGCTCACTAAAAACAATTAATCAGAGGAACTGAAAGTCATGATGAAGAACAATGTATGGAAGACTTATGAATGAAAGCATTGCGATATCTAGAACTAGAGGTTCTCCCAGATGGAGGGATAAGACTATGATGATTACTTGTTCCAATAAACTAGACATATCTCTACATGAGTCATTATATCATCCGCAACATCCATGATTTGGAATTCTACATCAGATAAATGAAAAAACTATTCTCCAGAGAAATTGAACAAAGAGCGTATGAAGAGAAACCTCAAGACTTTGAGGAATACTGGAAAGAGACCCTTGTATGCAGATGGAAAAAAGATAACTTGGTGGAGAACCTCCAATGCACAGCAGAAGTGTGGTGAAGATTTTCTATAATAGAGATATTGTATCAAGATGATTACTCAGTATATCAGATCTCATGATGACAAAAGAAGTGCCACATGGATATGTTCCAGTGTTCCAGACTGAAGTACATTTGAAATCAAGCATCACATTATTTGTGATGAAGTCCAGAAAGGAGAAAGTGGTTCTCCAATACATATCTCCACAGATGAGCAGATAAAAAGACATTTTGGTAAAGCTTCTATCCAAGATGAAAGAGTTTGCGTACTCAAGTTGGAGCTCGTGGAGATGACTTCCTTATTAAAAAAGGAAGAGATGACTCCCATGTTGGGAGGGAATACTGATATGTATTGATTTATGGACAATCATTTTTCAGTTCGAAAAATGGTCCAGATTGCTGATGTACCGTAGACAATGACTTCCCATTATGGTTAACATGGGGAGTGGTCTAGGGAAGTCTTTCTTCTTGAGGGTTACTCAAGAAGACTAGCCTGCCTCGTTGGAAAACAATTTCTCATTGTGGTTAACATGAGGAATGGTCTGTTTTGGAGGTTGGTACAGGATAGTCTTTTCCTCTTGTGGTTAACAGAGGAAATGGTCAGGACAGTCATTCCATAGGGTGTATTCATTCTCTCCAGGTTTCACTTTGTTTAGTGCCGGAGGAATGGCCTAGGGTGGGGAATGGTCCAGGCTCAGTAGTCAGGGACATGCATTCCTTAGGGAAGATTCATTCTCTCCAGGTTACACTTTGTTTAGTGTTGGAGGAATGGTCCAGGGTGAGGAATGGTCTAGGCTCAAAAATCAGAAAAATCATTCTTCCTTGTTTAAGAAGAATAAGGAATATATCCCATCGTTGATGTTCTACTCTGGGGGAAGATATTCTTTCAAGATCTCACAGATGTGAGTGAAAGATTGGCCTAGATGATTCAGTTTATATCATAACACTGTTTATGTGCAAGTTAATATCAGATGATTATTATGAAGGCTGTATGACAGTAGATGTATACTACTATGGTGAATGTGTTCCACTGTTTGTGACTATACGTTACTGATCAAGTACTTGTTTTCTACTTGGTGTGGTAGTGTACCATTGGATTGTAGTTATGTACTACTATGGATAGACACAATTGTGTTCTATTTTGTTCTGATTACCTTGAAAAATATCAACAGTTTGGTAAATCATTATCATCCAGATAAATGATTAAAGGACAGAGATTTCCCAAACGGAAAATGGTTCAAAACATCTACTCTTCTAGGACATATGTCCATATTAGAAGAATGGATTTTGTATCACTATGTGGTGTGAATGACTAATCCTACATCATGTCTAATTACTCAGATGGAGTATGGTTTCGAGAGATGATGCAGCTAATGACACTGATAGTGATGATGGTTCTCATGATCTAGTCATGAGATAGTCTAGACGACTATGTTGATGCTACCGGGTGAATGGTATGTTTTTTGCTCAAGACCATTACCTATAATACCTCCCTAGCTAGGAGGGAGTGTTGATATTATGGTATCTGTGGGAGGTATTTACCTCCACGTGTAAACTTGACAAGAATAGAATATTCCAGGAAGAAAGAATAAACCCTAATGAGTTGGCTAATAACCCTAGAAGACTTGTCGGCTGAAGAAGATAATTTATATTAGGTTATTAGCCTCCAAGAGAAGAATTCAGCCAAATAAATAATAATATACTGAACAGACAGATACCCAAAATGAGAATTCAGCTCAGGCAGTTAGCCAGAATTAGCATAAATAAAGGAGGCCATTTCTCATTCTGGCAGGCGGTCTTAGAATTGCAGAGCACCTACTTGTGTGCACTGTAGTACCCAGTCTTGTGCGTAGGTTTGAGGAGAGCTGCCATTGCAGCTGCTATAGCTAGCAGATCATGTTTTTCTTGGAATATCTCTTGGTTGGGGTTTGGACTATCTTATCAGCTCTTATTGGTGCACTATCCTTGGGGAAAGGTGTGCTACCCTTTGTGTGGCTATCTAGCCTAGGGTTTGCTTCTGTAGTGATACTTTGTCAAGGTTAAGGTGCTTGAAGGGTGGCTTGGGCCTATGGTTGGGTGACAAGGGTATTTTCAATGGTAAAACGCGCACATCCACTTATATTCTAACATGCACTTCTTGTGTGAAACTAAATTGTATCTTGTAAAGTGCCTTTGTTGGTATTTTAGCCAATACAAACTATACATGCACAAGGTCTTTAAGTGATGTCTGGGTTATGGCTTCATCGATCTACAACATATTTGTTGTTATCTGGAAGCTAGGAATTTCTTGGGCTACGATTTGGATTGTGTCTTCTTCATTTTGCGTAGTCTTGTCCCCTGCTTCTGTCACTCGAGGGATCGGTTATGTTCCCCTTTCTTGCATTTGGGTTGTTTGTATCTATTCCAGGACCTCCTTAATTTTGAAAAACACGTTTCTTATCCTTGCTCTTTAGTTCTTGACCTCCTCAATCTTTTCTATTGTGTGGTTCTGTACCCTCTCTGCAAAAAGATCAACATCATCCTCGATCATTGTGTATTCTGGGATTTTTTTGTGGTCCTTGGCTTTCTTGTGCGACCCACTTGTATGTATGACTGGCCTTTTGGGTGGCCCTGTCTCTTGCAGAGTAGCTTCCTATGGGGTTTCCTATGTCGTTTTGTCCCCCTTTCCTTGTTCTTCTTACACTGGGGCATTATCTTTATTTCCCATCTGCCCATCCTTCTTTGGGGCATTTCCCTTCTTATGGTGTACTATCTTTTAACTGAGATTCGCCTGCTATGTTAGTTTCTTGGTTGTGGCGCTGCCTCCTACATATGTATTGGACGACCATGCTTCCACTTCTTTTCCCTTGGGCATGTCCTTGCTAATGATTAGGTCCTGCACATTTTCGTGTGAACCAATATCCATCCCGACCATCATTGGGGCCTTCCCTTCTTCCTCTACCAGTGTGATGGTTACTGGTTCAATATGTGGTGAAGGAATTGCATCGACATCGACGATTCCCTCTATCTGTGTAAATGCTTGTTCTTCCTCTGGGGTTTCCTGTAGTGACTTATGGATACTACATGTTTTCCATGTTGTTTGGTTATGTGTTCTAACCTTTGGAGGTTCCATCGTGGGAATTTTTCCTTCTCTGTTTTGAACTTTGGCTGCTACGATCTTTGAAATCACCTATTTGCCTCTTGTCTTTGTGGTCCTTAGCTTCAGAGTTTTTTAAATTCACAATGCGTCTTGTTTGGCCCTCATTTTAATTATATGCGGGGTGTTAGAAGTGCTTCTTTGATGGTCACAAATGCATTAAATCTTGTCTATCAAGCTTCGTTAAGTTTCATAAATGCTCAATTCATGCCTTTTTACCCTGACTACCCATTTTTTCTTTTCCGACCATTCTCTCGTTTTCTGGTGTGCTGAAATTTTCCGGTGCACCATACATTTCTATTGTGAATTTTCCCCTGGTGCTATTTGTTTGCTTCCCGTCAACCATATGTTGTGTGCGGTCACTTTTCCTTTTTTCTCGCTTTGATTCCACTATTGTTGTACATGATATTTCCCAGTATTTTGTATTTTCTTTCTTTGTCTACTTTTTTCTTCCTTTTTCTTCTTTTTCTACTTTTGTCTTCCTTTTTCTTCTTTTTTCTTGTTTTCTATGAGTTTTTTTTTCTAATATCTACTATAGTACACTATATACTTGACTTTCTTACTGCACCATAACTTTTAAGAATTAGTAGGTCGACTATCCCTGTACAATTTTAGTCGACTACAGTTGATCATTCCTTTTAGTTTTGTTCCTCCCAATTCTTTTAGATGCACAAATCCCCCATATGTGATAGTATTTACCTCATATTTCCGTAGCCAATGCATTCTAAACTTACTAGGGTGTTGGAAAAATTTGTTGTCATAGAGTAGAACTAGGTCTCCCTCCTTAAAACTCGTCCTTTTAATATGTCTGTCATTCCAAGACTTGTCTCTTTCTTTATGTATTTCTTGGTGAAATCCTGCCAAAATCATGTCCTCTTCCATTTCCATTAGTTTATTTAACCTCTCCTATACTGTGCCTCTTTCTTTCATGTTGGTAATTGTTGTCACATGCAGAATAGGTACCAGAAATTCTAATGGTACCACTGCTTCCTGCCCATACACCAATATGAATGGTGTTTGTCCTGTCAAATTCTTACATGAGGTCCTATATGCACATAGTAATGCTGGTATTTTTCAGGTCCCAATCATCCCTGTTGACATTGCAGATCTTAGTCAAAGAATTTTCCAATATTTTATTGAACGATTCTATTGTTCCATTTTCCTGAGGATGATATGGTGTACTCTTCTAGTGATAGACTTCAAACTCCTCAGTTATATCCATGATGGTATTATTAATAAAATGAGTGCCTTGGTCACTCATTAAAATCCAAGGACATCCAAATATTTTGATCACTTGTTCAAATATGAAGTGTGATGTTGTCTCCCCACTACAGTCCTTGAATGGTGTTGCTTCTTCCCATCTTGTTAAGTATTCAGTCACAGTAATGATATATCTAGCTCCTGACCTTTTTGTCGATGGATTGATCGGTCCAACAAAGTCTATTTCCCATTTTTCAAATACCTGTAGAGTCACTTGTGGTCTTAGGGTCATATCATCCCTTATGTTGGGTTTTCCAACCCTCTGATAGACATCACATTGTTGGCAATATTCCTTGGCATCTTTATGCACTATTGGCCACCATAATCCTACGTGCAATACTTCTATGCAGTATCTTTTCCTGCATAATTTCCTACAAATATACCTTAATGAGCTTCTACAAATATTCCAGGTCGTTCATATTCCAATACACACCTTCTCAAAATGTTATCTTCTCACATATTATATAAATGTCTTGCAATGAGTTGATAGTCTGCAGCTCTGACTAACATATTTTTCTTCTGTGCGGTGCTAAAATCCTGTGGCACAACCGTCGTAATTAAGTATTCAATAATATCATCAAAGTCTTCATCATCTACCTGTACTGAAAATAACTATGCATCAGGGAAGTAGTCTTCCAAGTTAGTAGGTTCTTCTCCATTAGTTACCCTAGACAAGTGATCAGGTCCTACATTGAGCTTCCCTAGTTTTACTATCATTTCGAAATCAAATTCTTGAAACAATAATAGTCATCTATAGATCCTTCCCCCAAACACTAGATTGTTGACTAGATATTTGAGGGAATAATGGTCTGTGAACATTTTAAAGTGTTTACTGAGTAAATAATGCATGAATTTATGAAGTGCATATACCATGGCTAGGCCTTCTCTTTCTATAGTGTTGTAATTCTGCTCTGATTTTGACATTTGTATGCTTGAAAAGGCTATAGTATGGTCTAAGTCCCCTGCTTTTGGTTGTGCCAAAATTGATCCAAGTGCCATGGTTGATGCATCTACATGCGCATGAAATGTCCTTTCCCAATTTAGAAATACTAGTATAGGTGTTGTTACCATGCTTTCCTTTAGAGTGTCCAATCCTTGCTGATATTCCTAATTCCATTGAAATCTGGTGTCCTTCTTTAATATTTTTTACATTGGTTTACTAATTTGTGCATACCCATTTATAAATTTCATGTAATAGCTTGTATTTCCCAATGTTTCTCTTAACTAGCGCCTAACTTTGGTGGTGGTAAATTTACGATGAATACAATCTTATCAGGGTCCATTAGTAAACCGTGTTTATATACTATATGTCCCAACAATATTTCAAAAGGTGTACCAAAAATGAATTTCTTGATATTTAATGATATCTAACATTGCCTGCATCTTTCCAAAATTAGTCTTAACACTTCTACATGGTCCTTTAAAAGAATGTATACAGTCCAGTCATCCAGATATACTTCTATAAATTGATGTATAAATTCCTTAAAAGAAGCTAAGACCACACTTGAAAAAATGGTTGGTTCATTGTTCAAACCAAATGGAATGACTATATATTGGTAGGATCCCTATTCTGTAGAAAAGTTAGTCTTGTTCCAGTACTCTGGAGTTATTTTTATCTGATGGTAACCTGAGAATCCATTTGTAAATGAATATGATTCCTAGCCTCACACATTCTCTAAGACCTAATCTATAATAGGGTAGGGAAAGGGTCATGTAAGAAAGAATCATTGAGTTTCCTTAGATCTAAACAAATCTGTATCCCCCCTTATTTATTTTCTTGGACTACCATCGTACTGATCCATTCATATTCCTCTACTGGATCTATAATAACAACTTCCAACATTTAGTTAATTTCTTCTTTCACTTTTTGCTTATACACTAGGTTCAGTTTGTAGGTTATTTTCTTGACAGATCTAGCCTCAGGTTTGAGTAGTATCTTCATCTCACCCAGCTCCCCTGCTATGTCTTTCATCTCATTAAAGGTCATTGGGAACATGCCACTATATTTGTGTAGTAACTATGTTATTCTTTCTACTGTTTTCTCATCCCAATAGTCTCCAATACTTGCCATTTTAGGATTTTTATTCGTCCCAATGTTGACTTTCTTAACTTTGATTGGTGAAAAAAAAACATGTGAATCCATATATGGGCCTTCCACCTCTCTTTCCCCTTCAATTTCTATAATCTGAATGCTGCACGGGTCGTATTTATCGGGTGCTTCGTCTTCGATATGATAGTATGAGAGTAAGTCTTTGACTATATATATGTTCTGTTGTTGATATTCTGTAATGATTTCAACCTCTATTTCATCAATAAATATCACTTCCTGTATTATTTTCAACATTGAATCAATGTTGGGGTTCTCATGTTCAAATGATAAATTTACTACAAAGTTTTATTGTAATGTTGTCAATTCTATAGTTCCTCTGTGCATCTCCTGGTCTATATACCAGGTCCATGAAATCCCTTCCAATGTATGGAGAAAGTGATGAGGTCATTCCTATGGTGGTGTCATCCTCCATTATGTCTTGCACTTCTCCAATTTTTCTACTGGTGTTCCTTGTCCATCATACCTCTTCATTTTATTGCTTCCCCGTTCTACACCAAATCTAATGCCCAGTAGTTGTTTACACTGATACCAATCCTAAATTGTTTCTTTTTCTGCACCCTGCCATCTTGCAGGTGTTTCCTTGAGTGAAATATATAGCTGGGATAAGATCCTCTAATTTCTAACACTTCATCTTCATATTTTGTCAAGAGTTCCTCTAATTCATTTAGCCCATGGAAGCTGGGAGGTTCTCTTATCTCTATACCAACCCATCTTACCGCACAATCTATTCTTGCACACCTCCTTGTGGAAGCTTCATGTAACCGATGTTTCCAATTCTCCAAACTTGTTTATGATTCGGAAGCACATGATGTAATGCTTCTCCAACTGAGTACCCCCTTTGTAGTTGGGTTAACATAATCCTCTTCTTGCGTGGTGGTTTTGTACAGATGGTTTATTTCTTCTAGATCCAAATAAGTGACCTATAGAAAATTTTCTCCTTCTAAAGGATCCAATGGTGTAATGACTCTATATTCACCTTATTCAAAGGTCATTTTTCTTGTCTTCAAGTTGATTATAGCTTGGTTATCAAATTCCCAATCCATTCCAAGTAATGTTGGGTAAGGCTTCGTTCCATCCACTATCTCTGTCACTTCAAAATATTCCATAATGCACACTCCATACAAATCTACTGTCACACCTTTAAGTCTTCCAATAGGTAAAACCCTATGTTGATTAGCTAGTTTCAACTGGACATGTGAACAACCTAGTGTGGGTTCTCCCATACACTACCATGTCTTCTTACGTAAGACATTTACTTCAAAGCCTAAGTCCAGTACAATATATCCCATTTTGAAATCCCCAATATCAACATTTAGTCTAAATTCTTTGCTTTTCCTTCTTCTGGTATGGAGATGATTGACTGTTTTCTACTCTAACTTTCCTTCTACCTCTGTGTTGCATATTTCTAGCAGATTTTGTAAGATCTTAACTAATGATGGATCCTTCAATAACTTATCATAGGATTGTAGAAATTGTTTCATGGTAATTACTTGCTCTAAAGGTTGTCCTGTACTATTATGGTCCATTGATAATGGAATCCCATATATTGGTGGGTTTTGATGTAGATGGAACATTCTTCTTGAGACACTCTTGTTTGGCTTCCTTAAATGTTTCCTCTTCTTTCTGCGTGTCAAACTGCTTTTGTGGGTCGGTTTTCTTCTTAACCCATTGGTGTTGATATGGATCACGTGATACTGCATCAGTTCCCATCTTGGCTCCTCCTCAAATGACTATATTGATGTTTCTCCCATCATCCCTAGATTCTACAGAAATCCATTGGAAATTTTGGTTGTTTTGGTTTCTTTTTTCTTGGATCTTCCCCAAGAGTTTTGGACAGTCTTCTATGTCATGATCTGTTGCATGACAATACATACATGCCGCTGGTGGGGGTGGACAATCCCTTTCATAATGTCCTGCTTATTAGAAGTTATGACACACTACTGGTCCTCTTCCTCATCCAAATCCTCCTCTGCCTCGTCCTCCACCTCTGTATCCACCTCGATCTCCTCATGGTGCATTGTACTGATGTACATGGTTATACTGCATGGGGTTATACTATGGTTTCACATTATTGTATTGTGGTTGTGCATTATTGTACTGCTGCTACACATTATTGTATGGTGGTGGTACATGGTTGAACTGAGGTGCAACCTTTCTTGTCATCATTTATTCTTCCACCCTATAAGTATCCAAAGTTCTTTCTCTCATCAAATCCATCTTCCTACAATCCTTATCATCATGACCCACTGAACTTAAAAAAATTTAATATGAACTTTTGGGTATTGTCTTATACTTTCACATCATTGGAAAATGATATGGATCATCCCCATGTGTTTTAAAAATCTCTCACCATGTTCATCCTATTGGAAAGGGATTTGGTACACATGTTGCCATATATTGCGCAAAAGTTGGCAATTCATTCTTATGGTGTCCTTCTGTCCTGCATAGGGTACACCAAACAACTTCTCTTTTCTCTTTGCCCTTATTTTGGTTAATTTGAAATGTTATATAATTTATATCCTCCTTCAACTCCTCTATTGTTGAATCTATCTTCTTATAATGGTTTTCTTCTAGTTGTAAGGTTGCATACAGAGCCTCTTCCTGAGTTTGGAAATTTTGTTGTCTTAACAGGTATTTCAAGTGTGGTAACAGTGAGTTCAAAAATAAGTTCCTATGTTGCATGTTAGTAATTTCATAGTTCAACTTACCTTTCAGACATTTAAACCTCTGATCAATCTCCCAAATAGACTCACTTGGGTTTTTCCTGATTTCAATCATTTCATTCATATACTGGTCTTTTGATATGGTATTTTAAAGTTCATTTATCAATAGTTTTTTCACGTCTACAGTAGTCCTTGTCACCCCCGATGGACTATTTACATATAGGCTCATATACAAGTCAGTGCGCGGTCACTTAGTGTGATAGCTAACTGTGAAAGTTAATATTCTCATCTGTGATATTCTCACAGATGAACAAGTGTTTTTCATGGTCCTCTGATGCCTCTCCCTAAAATTATGGTAATTTGATTGTGGGATCATGTCCTATTGTTTTGAAATTTGTTGAACAAATTCCTCCACGCGGTGTAGATAATTGAATGTTACTTCCTAAACTAGCTCCTCCATATGATTCTCCTTGATTGGATGCATGTCCTATTTTTTTTTCTTCCACTAAAATGCATTTGTCTAAATGTTGGTGTTCTTTCTGGTGTATTAGTTGCACATGGGGTTGTAGGTTCCACACTAACGATGATCTGGATTGGAGTTATGCCTTCTGTCCCTGACATTGGACCTCCTGTTTTCCTTTCATATGTTGCATGTAGGATTTCCTCATTATGATCCACAACCCGAAGATCCTCTATCTCTTCTTCATCACTTTCCAATCCCTCTCTATCAACTATGGTCTCTTCTTATTATTCATTTTATATTGGTAGGGTACTCCACTACGCTTATTTCTATCTTTTTCCATTATCTGCTTTATCTTGTCTTCTTCCATCATGATTGGGTCCATCTCCTCATTCTTCTTTCCCTTATCCATCTCTTCCTCCATTTCTCAACCTCCTATCGGTGCTTCCCCCCTTCCCCCATGCACGCAAATAATTTTAGTTGTTTGATTCCATGGTAATCACACTGTTGCCATACAAAAAAATATTGATTGAAGTATACAATGATTTGATGTACCTACCTCTGGGTCCTTTTAGAAAATCCTACTCTACTTACATTTAATACTGTGCAGTATCTATTGCAAATTTAGTGATAAACCTTGCAACAATATTGTCTAACCATAAATATACTGCATGCATAAATTTGTTATTAAATTGCTGTAACTACGCGATATCCACAGGATTCCACTCCAAATGTTTTATTTGATTTGTAGGGTGGTTTTACTTTAATATCAACAACCACTCTGGCAAAAAATGTGGGAAATCATAGAAAAATACATCATGCAGGTCGCTAAACACGTATTTGTGAAGATATTTGTGTGGTGTTAACTTAGGGTTTCTTTTCTGTTTATACACAAACTCAAGTTCCTTTATTTCCAACTATCTTTCAATCTCCTCCTTTATTGGATTCCATGACCTGAACATTCCCTTCTATACTTTCATCCTCTGTGTGTTTCTTCCATGGATCTTGTCCACTCAATCTTGTGCAGTTCCAACTAGAAATGGAACCAATTGTTGTTTCATCCTCTTACCTCTTGTTAGGTTGACCCAGATTCGAATCTCAACAGGTTTCCAACAAAACCCAAAAAAACTACTGGCCCTCTTGGTAAAATAGAAGGAAACATTGAGCACAGGGTGCAGAACATAGTCTCACCCGATATAGATTTTATGGGAGACTACAATACTCAGGTGTTTGTATTCTAGGAAGGGGTGGGGGTCAGTGGTTGTGTTCTTCCTTATTTATGCAATAACCTTGTTAATTATTTAAGTATTTATAGGATTTATTCATCTTTACCCTTATGCATGCATGCTGAGACATATAGTTTAATCATTCATTCATAATATAATCATTAATAGAAATTAAACATTCATTAAACATCACACATAACCCAAGTTTTATCATGGTTCATCCCCTCATGGGGATACATACACAAAGATATTAATTCTCTACCCTTTTATTTAATCTGCTACAAAATCTTATGTTGCAAACATTACATCTCGGTAATACAATCAAGATTGAGGGTGGGAACCCTATTTGAGGTGGACTAGATCACATCAGGCTCCTCAGCCTGTGACCTAACCCTAAAACATCTCCCTTAATTGAATCTTATACAAACTTATTACAATGGACAATCCTGTAAAGTAATATGATCCTTTCCTTAACTTACATTCCCTTTTCTAGACCTCTTAGGTTCTTATTTATACTATTTTACAGGCTTATACCCACTACAATCCTTATAAAAAACCATAACCCTATCCTGGTTAGGCTTGTTTGCCTACGTGCCATGTTGCTTTTCCTTCTTTTTCTGCATGTTGCTTTCTTTCCACCTGTTGCGCATTCTCCAAAATTAGATATTCCTTTCCAAAAATAGGTCTTTCCTCAAGCCATATCCTTCTCCACAAGTAGACATGTGCCCAAAATAGTCTTCCTTTCTCAAAATAGGCATGTTCCCAACAAATCCAATACTGGGAAAGTACACATGACCCTCTTCATTATATCGAATGCCACCTGTGCATCCTCTGACAATTGAAATTCCACCTTCTTGGTGAGGTTCATTAATGGTTCCTCCAATTGTGAAAATCCTTTCAAAAAGCCCTTATAATAACTACATATCCCAAAGAATCATCGTAAATATGTGAGTGTCCTAGGGGTGGGACAATCTAAGATTGTCTAGATCTTCTCCTGATGCACCTTTTCTCCTTCAACGGTGATCACATGCCCTATATAGAGGATATCGGTCAAACCGACCTCACACTTTGCCTCCTTGGAAAAAACACAAATTTTCTTCCATAATGGTGAGAATCTCATCCACATGCTTCAAGTGTTCCCCCCATGTCCTAATGTACATGAGAAGATTGTCAAATAACACCAATAGTAATTTCCTCATTTTTTTGTTAAATATATCGTTCATGCATGACTAGAAGGTAGTGAGTGAGTTAGTCAACCTAAAGGGCATGACCAGGACCTCATAGTGCCCATAGTGACAACTAAATTTTGTTTTATGGATATCCTCCTCCCTAACATGGATCTAGTGGTATCCTGGTCGCAAATGAACCTTTGAGAAGTACACTGCCCCATGCATCTCATCGATCAACTCATCAATTCGGGGTATTGGGTATCTATTTTTGATGGCCTTGTTGTTTATTTCCCTGTAGTTTGTGCACATCCTCACAGTACCATCTTTGTTCTTCACTAATAAAATTGATGAGGAAAAAGGAATATAAATAGGTTGGATGTGTCCCATGTTTACCAGGTCCTTTATGTCCTTTTATATTTCATCCTTGAATCTCTTGGGATGCATGTAGGGAGTGTTGATGATGGGATTTGACCCCTCTTCTAGCTCAATGACATGCTAAAATACACTGTTAGGTGGTCTCCCTGTTGGAAATGGTTCAAAAAATTTCTCAATCTTTCCAGGTAATGCTTGGATATCCATGGGGTAATGCCTAGATATCCATAGTGATCAAGCACTCTACTGCACAATCCATGTCCCCATATCTAAAAAGGGCTTCCATGCACTGGTTAGACACGATCCTGGGGACACCTGTCGACATACATATTAGGACAAATTGTTTCCAATCCTTGTCCTGGAACTCCATCCTCATGTCCTTATAATTCATGCAGATATATCCCAAAGAGTATAACCATTAAACTCATAGTACCACATTAGTATCTGCCAAATCCACGACATAAAAGTCATCGGTCAATGTATGTTTTCCCAAGGTTACTTCTAGTCCCTTGATCCACTGAGTACACATAATTTTGTACCCATATGACACTACAATATTGAATCCTTCAAAATCCTCTGCAAGGATCTTTCTTTTGGTGACAAGTGCAACAACAATGAAGTTGTGGGTGGACCCACTGTCCAACAATGCTATAATCCTCTGCCCTTGAAAAATACCTTTGATCTTGAAGGTATATTATTTAGGGACCCCTGAAATTGTATCAATGGTTACTCCCTTCGGTCTATCTTGCAATGGTTCATGTTCTATAGTATGTGATGGATCACCATTGTCCTGTCCAACACCTCCTTCCTCCGTGTCATCCTCCTCATTGAAAACTACCTCAATGTAATGGACCTTACCTTTTCCCATACATCTGTGACCTAGTTCCCATAGATATTTTCAACTAAAGAAAATTTTCTTCCTCCTTAGTTCTCTCTGAGTTTCCTCATCCATCCTATCCTTCCTTGTCCATGACTTATGTGTAAGCTTTGTTTCCTTGCCTCCATGAGGGATGTAATATTTTGTCGGTAGCTTCCTGTTAAGTACATCCTTCATGTTCTAGAATCTCATGATCACTTCATGCAATGTTGTTGGACTAAAGACCTTCACCCATCCTATTATGGGTTTATCTATACCCTCCGTGACTAACATCACCAATCGCTATTGAGAGATATTTGTCAGCATAACTGCCATCCTTTGAAAATATGTGATGTATGCTTCTGGTATGCCAATCTATTTCAACTATGCCAACTCCATGAAATGTATCTTAGGGTCCTTCTAGTCAAATGACTCCATAAAATTTTGAGTGAATTCTACATATGAAGTGATGTTGGCATGCCCTAATGTCACCATCCCATGTTACCACCATTCATGAGATTCTCCTTCCAAGTGAAGGGTGGCATACATAATTTCTTTGGCTTCAGTCATTAGATTAAGTTGGAGATAAGCATCCAACTTATGTACCCAAGACCTAGTCATTCTCTTTGTGGACCCATCAAAGGGTGGAATAATAAACCTTCCCACCTTATGCATGAGTTCAAATTTTTGTGGGCTCTGTGCTCCCTTGTTTCTCTCCTTCAGACCATATCTATGTTTAAGGACGCAAAAATATTTTTAGGAAACTTTCTCTCAGATATCTTCATGTACTGTATCATACTCTTTGTATGAGGTGTTAATATCAAACCCCTGATTCAGTTTCTCTAGTGCCTCCATAGGTTTCTATGTCAGGAAATGTGGTAATAAAGGCCTAGGTGTCTTTAGAATTTTGTTCTAGCTAAGGGTATGGATATTACTTGCTTCTTTATAAGATCCAATTCCTCTATGGATTCCCTCTAATTGGTTCCCATTGTAGCCTCTAGGGTTTTGATTTTCTTGAGTGTTGGTAAATAACTTTGTCATTGTAATATCCCCAAGGACGATCCCCAGTTGTATTTATAAATTGTAAACTTATTTTGTAGGATGGTGAGGCGAGTGTTGATAAGATGGTGGGCTTATATGTTTATTAGGATGGAGAGACTAAGTGTTAAAGGTCAAGAGACTGATTTTGTATGTGTAAATATGAAGATCATTAATAAAATATAACATCGTTGCGTGAAGACCAACCATGAAGAAAGAGTGATGGGGGACTAAGCTTACACAAGGTTGGGTAAGGGAGGAGGATAAGTGTGTGACCTAGGGGATAAGATATGGGGATTAACTCTAAAGGGGATAATAATTTATTATTATTTCTTGAAGGCTAAGGTGGACATGTTGAGTATTGTCCTAAGTTCATGTAAAAGGAATGTGTGCTATGTGGAAATCATGTGGCTCTAGGAAGACAAGTGTCGACCTAGGCACATGCAGTTAAAACTGATGAGTCATCCATGTTGGGGGTCATTCTGTCATTCTGTCATTCTCTGCCTAAGTTCATTGGAATCCTTCTAGAGAAACTATTTTGTCTCTGCATTTTGACCTCTGCATTATTTCCTGGTCACGCACCCTGAAACCCATGGGGAAAACCAATAGACTAATCTATGTCTTCTGTGAAGCCCGAGTATCCTTTGTATTATCTATGTCATGTGTGTCATGAATGTGGGTTGTTGTGGCCATGTAGTTCCTTGGATGAGTGTGGCTTGCTGTCGCTGTTTGTTCCTTGCTGAGCCTTATTGTTGTCCCCCTTATGCGGGAATGGACTAGAAGAAGCAGGTTGTCAGGCCTATGTACAACACTCTCTCCAAGTGAGGGAGGTGGTCGTGACTGAAGAGGCAGGTTGTCAGGCCTGTGAGAAAATATCCAAGGTGAGAGAATCTGTTGGGAAGTGGTTTTCTCCCAGATAAAGTCCAACACCAGCTACGAAGCTTTGAGAATTCTTGATATGGCCTGTTGCTGAGACCCAGAGAGGAAGGTGAAGCAACCGATGGATTGTGCTTGTGAAGGTGTATACTCCCAGGTGGAACAGGCATGTGGGGAATGAGAGTACGTGAGTAGTGGGCGTAAGAAGGCTCCTCAAGAGAATCCTTCTGGTTTCTCTATGTAGTTCCCTGTAAGCTCAGCCTAGTCTAGGATTCCCTTGCCCTCAATGGAGCTTAGTACCAACTTGAGGGTGATCCATTACTGAGCATGATGAGTAGCATGGTATATGGCTAGGAGGTTCATGGAATTTCTGCACGTAGTTGGTGGATATACTCCAGCTAAAAGATAAGTATCAATATGTGCTTAATTTATATGTTATGGATGTTTGTGATAATGATCCTTGAATTTTATCATGTGTTATGTTGCATATATGAATTACGGTCTATTACATTTGAATCTAAATAGTAACAATAACTCTGTGTTATGTGTTTAATTTCGATTAAAATTCATGTTATATATGTGTGTGTGTGTGTGTGTGTATTCTACAGTGGTAGCATTACTTGGTTTCTGTGTTGGTCGGGGATGTTACAATTTGGTATCGGAGCCAAGTGAAGGCTCCGAGTAGTGGCATTTCCCAACCTCTTGTTGGATGGGGATGTTACAAATTGGTATCAGAGAATGGTTTTCAACACTGAGCCTAGATGGGCCATGTTAGTGGAAGTTGAAGCAATAATTTCAGAAGGAGTTGTTGTCGAAATGGACAAAAATCAAGTTTTGACCCAAGTTTTCAACACCGAGCCTGAATGGGTTGGATAAGTGGTCCTTGGACCCACATTTTCAAGAGGAAATTGTGTCTGGAGGACCAATTTCGAACCTCAAAACCTTCCTGAGTGCCAAGAATTTACCTTGTCCATGTTACGAAGCTCAGGAGGAGTAGCGGTGTCGTAAAACCACGACAAAAGTGATATTGGGCCGCATAGTAATGTCGACCTTAGGATATTTTCGGGAGAAGGAGAATCCTTCACAACCATAATATCTATTAATTATGTGAGTAAGTGATCCATATGGATATAGGTGGCCACCCACCTTTTCCAACTGGCTCAAAAGAATTTTCTGACAATTTTGGCAATTTACTATTTTTAGCAGTTTTAACTTCTGGGGCCATTTTGAGGGCCTAAATGAAGGTTTTTTGGGATCAATATCCTCAATTTGGGAGCATTATTGAGCCCCCAAAATGAATCTCCTCGATTATACCTTTCCAACGGGCTATCACATGCCTAAAATGGAGATCGTATGCAAAAGTTACGACCCCGGGAAGTTGATGTACTAACTTACCCAAACAGAGCCTATATGACTTTTGGTGCTTCATCTCCTAGGGTTAGGTTTTTGGATGTCTAGAATTTTTGGCATTCTAGTTTATTGTAAAAAAGGCCTTCAGAGCCTCATTTTAATCTTCTTCTTGTGAATGCGCGTAGTCGTCACATCTCTTCTCAGAGATAAGCCGCCACCATTCCAGCAAGCTTGTTTCTGATGCATTTTACAGTTTCATCTTATTTCATTATTGAATAGAAAAACAGTTTTACTGTATCTCTGTTATTTTGTGTTAAGCACCTATTAATAATCTGTATTCATTTTGTTCTGCTCATAAAATCTGGATCAGTGGTATTAGAGCGGTCTGCTCCTTGTCGTCTTAATGCATGTCCCCGATGAGGTCGGAGTACAAAGAGTTGGGTCTCGAGCTTGTTTCTATTGAGGACAGAATCTCTCGCACGCCAAAGAGACCCCTCATGGAAAGAGAAAATAAATATGATGGGATAGAAGATCCTTTCAAACTATTGATTGAGGAATCATTCATGCAACAGAGGAACAAGATGATGGATAGTTTTGTGCAAATCCTTCGGCAGCTACCAACAGATGACACATCTTCTTCGAACGGAGGAGCCGCCCCTTTCAAGGTACAAATAAACTTCAATATTCCTATATTTGAAGGTCATATAGATGTAGATGCTGTAGACAAGTGGTTGAATCTACTAGAAGGGTATTTTTCTGTCCATAACTTTTTGAATAGAGAAAAGATTACTTTTGTGCTCCTCAAAGTCGTTCCCCATGTCAAAGATTGGTGGGAAAATTTCTGTGAGCAAAAGGAAACAGAGGGAACATCATTATTTTTAGTCATGACCACCTGGGAATCATTCAGGGATACTATTAAGGAACAATACTACCCTATCGAAAGTTATGACAACCTGTATAACAAATGGACCACACTACAGAAAGAAAGAGACCAAGCAGTGCCCGATTTCACAAATATATTCCATACCTTGCTCACCAAGATGGATATCAAATATTCAGAGTGACATCTGGTGCTCAAGTATCATTTTTCTCTACATAGATTCATCCAGAATGAAAAGGAATTTCTAGACATCTCATCCTTGGGCGCAGCCTACCAATATGCCGTCAAAATCGAGCAGAAGCTTAAACAAAAGATGTGGCAATTTGGGCCTTTGAACCTCTCACAACAAAATCCGGGAAAAGGCGGCCCCAACCCATAGAACAAAGGATAGAGAAAATATGGACAGTATCAAGACAACCAGTACAAGCCGCAAGCAAAGAAGCACACCAGAAAGACAAAGAAATATACTAGGACGTGGTGCGACTTCCATAAGAGCCCTTGGTATAACAATGCTGACTGCCGCTCAAAGAAATTGTTGGTGGCCGAAGTGAAACCCTCTAAATCAGATGCAGATTCTGACTCTGAGCCAGAACCAGAAACGGGAAGACATATCATTGACACAGAATCCAGTGCCACCGTTGCTATCACCAAGATCCAACCTATTTAACTAGACGAGCTAGAAGAAGGAGAGTGCCTCTTCCATTCATAGATGTGGGTAAAAGGAACCCCGCTGCACTTCATCGTTGTAGTGGTAGCCAAAATAACCTCATCTCAGCATAGGTCGTCAAGCGGCTCACCTTGCCAACAATGTTGCACCCACAACCCTACACCATTGGATGGCTCCGCCAAGGTAGCAATCTCCATGTCAACCAATAGTGCCGACTATCGTACGACATCAATCCCTTGAAAGACGAGGTATTATGTGATGTTTCTCCTCTTGAAGTTTGTGATGTTCTTTTGGGCCAACCTTATTTATGAAAATGTCATGATGTATATGAGTCTAGGCCTCGTATTGTTATTATTACTTTGAACAGGAAATTGTACAAGATACTCGAGGTAGTCCCACCTAGTGCTATTTCCTTGATATCTTCTAAGCAATGCAGGAAGGTCATCTCTCAGACGGGGAAGTTTGTCTTCTTCGTGATGTGCTCTCAGAATAAGAGAACGATCATAGCCACATCCAGGGTCTCTCTGGTCGACCTCTCCACACAGCATAAGAAAGTAGATAAGGTCATGGAAGAATACTCATATATCTTCTCCTCACCTACAGGGGTTCCTCTACACTGCCAGGTCAAGCACCCCATCGATATGACCCCCAGTTCATCGCTTCCCAATGGGCCAGTTTATTGCCACTCTTTGTTAGAGATTGAGGAGATCAAGCAATAGATCCAAGAACTTCTCCACAAGGGGAACATTTGTCCCAGCTCATCACCTTGTGAGAGCCCAATCGTGCAGGCACAGAAGAAAGATGGAACTCGACGACTCTGTATTGATTAATGAGCTCTGAATAAAATCATAGTCATAAATTGGTACCCGATTCCCCGAATCAACGACCTCCTTGATCAACTCACGGGGGAAAAATACTTCAGTAATATCGATCTGAAGTCTGGCTACCACCGGGTCCCGATAGAACAGACAAATGTATGGAAGACCGCCTTCAAGTCAAAGGAAGGCCTTTTTGAATGGTTGGTCATGCCCTTTGGTTTGACAAATGGTCCATCCACTTTCATGAGGATGATGGCTGATATCTAGCAACCATTCACCAATACTTTTGTATTGGTGTATCTGGATGACATTCTAATTCACAACAAGACTTGGGCCAAACACTTGCAGCATATTCAATAGGTTTTGCACAGCCTGCGGTAGCACAAGCTATACACCAACTTGGAAAAATGCTCCTCTGGTATGGACAAGGTCCATTACCTGGGATACGTCATTATTCAACATGGCATACATGTGGATCCAGTCAATATCCAAGTCATCCGTGACTGGCCAACCCCAACAACACTCATTGAGCTTCAGAGCTTCTTGGGCCTTGCCAATTTCTACCGCAGGTTCATGTTGGAATATCCCATATTACATGGGCCCTCAGCCAAATAAATAGGGGTGGTGGTAAGGCGAAATTTGTGTGGGGATGGTCCCAACAACAAGAATTTGATGATTTGAAGCAGCGCTTTTGCTCAACCCCAGTAATTTCACTACCAGAACTGGAACATCCCTTTGAAATTGAGACAAATACTTCAGACTATGCTGTGGGCACCGTTCTCACTCAGCACGGCCACCCCGTGGCCTATCATAGTGAGACACTGTCAGATACTGGCTGTAAGTACCCTACTTACGACACGTAAATGTACTCCATTATACAATCCTACCTCCAGTGGAGTCATTACATTCTTTGGAAGGAGACGGTCATCCACAATGATCATAAGCCATTGCATTTCATGCATACACAGGGAAAATTGTAGAATGACCACCATCAAAAGTGGTCCACATACTTGCAACAATTCCACCTCAACATAAAGTATAAAACAGGAAGCACCAATCATGTCATTGATTGCCTCAGCAGACCGCCAGTGGAAGCACTCACCATGGTTCTAGACTCTTGTGACCATGAGACATCTGGATGACCCCAACTCTATGAGACAGATCTTGACTTCACCACCACCTACCAAATGTTGGGTGCAAACGCAGTTGTCGATAATTTCCATCTTCAGGATGGGTTGTTGTGTTGTCTGGGCCATATTTGTGTTCCATCAAGTGAGAAAGCGAAGCTGATCTGGGAAGCCCACTATAGTTGGGTGGAATGACACTTCGGTGTCGAAAAGATAGTGGCGATGCTACATAAACATTTCTACTGGCCGAAACTTCGACATGAGGTCAACAAGTTTATCAGGTCCTACACTGCCTGCGCTATTGCCAAACTAAACACTAAGAAATAGGGCCTGTACACCCCTCTTCCTACTCTTGACAGGCCATGGGAAACCATCTCAATGGACTACATGTCAGGCCTCTCGTCAACCAAGCGGGGAAATGACTGTGTTTTTATGGTTGTTGATCGCTTCTCTAAGATGGCGATTCTAGTTGCCTGCAAGAAGAGCATCACAACAGAGGCCACTACCAAGCTCTTATTTGAATGAGTCTAGGTACATTTTGGAATCCCACAAACCATTGTCTCATATCAAGATAGTCCATTTCTCATCACATTCTGGTCAAGCCTCTAGTCACTACTGGACACCAAGCTCACCAATTCCACGACCTTCCACTCCCAGACAGATGGCCAAACCAAGGTTGTAAATGGAATGATTTTTCATATCCTTCGCATGTATAATTCAAAGAACCCTCGCACATGGGATGAGAGCCTTACTTATTTCCAACATAGCTACAACCAATCCCCTTTCAGGTGGGGTTTGGATTCCAACCATTGGGTCCCATAGATGTTTCACTTCCCCTTGCAGTCACCCCGACCGACTCATCTCCTACTCCAACTGAAGCTGACAAAGCCACCTGGTTCATTGACCATATCTAGCACATCCACCAATAGGTTCAAGATATCCTACAAAAGTCCAATGACAAGTACAAACAACACCATAATCAGCATCGGGTGCCACATAAGTTTCAGGTGGGCGACAAAGTTTGGTTGCACTTGCAGAAAGAACACCTTACAAGACCCCATCGGAAGCTTCGACCACTCTGTTATGGGTTGTACACTATCACCAAGGCCATGGGGGACAATGATTTTGAGCTCAACATTCCTCCCTTCCTTGGCCTACACCCAGTGTTCAACGTGGATCTCCTTCGCCCTTATTTCCAACCATTATTGGACACCTCAGAAGTAGCAAAACAGAGGACACCAATAGATTTCAAACCTGAGTGCATACAATAGGAATCCAATGATCATATTGTGGAGACATATATCAATTCCACTCGACAACAAAGGATCCATCTTTATCGAGTCATCAAAGTTGGGAAGCTCCTGCACCAAGGCAAGTGGCTCACCCAGAGCCAAATTCAATAGAAATTTCCTCATTTGATGGGGGACCTCAACGCAATGGAGACCATTGATTACTAAGGATGGAGGATTGATCCATATGGATATCGATGGCCACCCACCTTTTCCACCTAGCTCAAAACAATTTTCTGACAATTTTGGCAATTTACTATTTTTAGTAGTTTTAACTTCTGGGGCCATTTTGAGGGCCTAAATGAAGTGTTTTCAGGATAAATATCCTAAAAAATGGCCAAAGACATGATTTGTCCCCCAAAATGAATCTCCTCGGTGATACCTTTCCAACGGGCTATCACACGCCTAAAACAGAGATCGTATCCAAAAGTTACGACCCCGGGAAGTTGATGTACTAACTTACCCAAATGGGGCCCACATGACTTTTGGTGCTTCATCTCTTAGGGTTAGGTTTTTGGATGTCTAGCATTTTTGGCATTGTTGTTTATTGTAAAAAGGCCTTCAGAGCCTCATTGTAATCTTCTTCTTTTGAATGCGCGTAACTGGCACATCTCTTCTCACAGATAAGCCGCCACCATTCCAACAAGCTTGTTTCTGCTGCATTTTACAGTTTCATCTTATTTCGTTATTGAATAGAAAAATAGTTTTACTGTATCTCTATTATTTTTTGTTAAGAACCTGTTAATAATCTGTATTCATTTCATTCTTCTCATAAAATCTGGATCAGGAAGTTAGCCGTGAATTCCTTTGGAAATACGCAAAGTAACAACGTTTGTTCTGCGCCATATGATTTGTTCGAAAGGAAGGGAAATCACTTGCGACCGTCAGATCTGGGGAAGGTGTAGAGGAGTTAACCCAGAATCCCTTTGGACTTCGTGACTTCAGTGAAGTCTGATGCCAAAAACAAGAGAAGGGCCGAAGCCCGAAGCTCTGAAGTGTATCTACACCATAGATCTGGAGAGGAGAGCTCGACCGTTGGATCAAGCCAATGTTAAAAGGTCAAACTCATTAGTGAAGGGAGAAAGCTCTTGAAGAGCTGAAGTAGTGAGTCATGATGACATCACCTATATGTAAATAGACACATGTGATTTGTGCCACATGTTAGTGGGTTTCGAACCCGTGGAAGGTTGAAATGCCATTTGCAACGTGACATGTGACACCCATTTGACTGGGCCACAAGTCAGCCGCTAGTATTCCACCATGTTACATCCTGTAGGAGCAGGGTTAGTGGGGCTCAAGGTTACATAATGTAGATAAAGGTCAGAGGACCCACAATGGCGTTGATCATGATACATCAAGATCAACGACCAGAAGGAATTGCGAGGACCCAATTTGCATGAAAGTTAATTATCCAAGGTGGTCCCGCAATCCAAACTGCAGTTTCACTAAGGGATTACATGTTAGCATCAAAAGAATTATGGGAAAAAAGGCAGGTTTCTCCAAACCACTATTACATGCCCCCGCAATTGGAAAATGTTAAGTTATGTGACATAATTATGTCACCAAAGGTGATTGGGAATGTTTGGAGATTAACAGTTCGGAGGTGTGGATGCAAGATCCTCTGAAGCTCTGAAGTCCCAAAGAGCCAAAGACCCAGAACTTAGACATCTGAGGTTCCATAGTGAGTGTCAGTCATCGGATGTTAGGTAGGCGTGGACTGATGATCTTCCCCACTTCGTGAGTTCGGCAATCCAAAAATTTGAGAAATTATTGTGTGGTTCTTTGAAATCTTCTGAAGTTGAAGGCCCAAGTAAGCACCTAGTGATATAAGCACTTGGTCAAGGACCATGATCACATAGGTTAGGGACTGAGAGAAAGGGGATAGTGCCCGGAAATTATTATAGAGCAGAGAAGAGCTCGAAAAGAAAATGAAATATGAACATTTTCTTAAATCATATTAGTTTGAATGCATAAACTGGTGAAGTATTGAATAAGTTTCAATTGTTTCTCTTCTTTGAGTTTTCGAGTGCAAGCAGTGCACATTGTCCGCATGGAGTGCATTGATAGAGGTAATTTAACCTCAGTGAAGCTCATGAGAGATACCATTGAACCTTCATCAACAAAAGTGCAAGGAGTTCATAGGAAGAACTCTGTGTTGAGTTCAGAGATTGATAGAGACACTGAGACCTCTGTAGGGCTCTGCCAGGCAGGCATTGCGTGAGTGCAAGTGTGCACAGAGAGAAATATTTTTTGAGTTTAAGTAGAAGAGTATTAGAGAAAGATACTCACAGAGATGTTGAACATTCTGTAGAAAATGCTCAGCAAGGTGTGCTTTGAGAAAAAGGTTGCCAGGAGGGCACAAAGTTTTCCTTTGAAATGGAATAGAAGGGTCAAGACCCTTGGGAGACTGAGTAAATTGAAAATCTGAGAAGAGATAACTCTTACGAGAGAGAATATGAAATTAGAGAGGTGGACTCTCAGGAGAAAGGTCAAAGGCCGAAGCCTTTGAACACTGACAAAATCTTCCAAGGTGGAAGAAGTCAAAATCTCAGGAGAAGGAGCGACAGAAACCATCATATCGGTTGTGGGGAGGATCTTGGACCATTAGATCAATTTCCAACAGAACAAAGGAAGCACAGAGGAGAGGAATGGATTCCATCTGTTAGGTATGAGCGCGAAGGACCAACAACCACTGGATCTGGAGGTAAGCACACGAGACTTAACCCTTGTGTGTGTAGGAGAAATGGACTTTTCAAAGTCTAGAAGTCCCAAAGTGATTTGGGACCGTCCATCATCAAGGAGGATAGGTGGTGTAACATCCACAACTTCAAAAGTTTGTGGACAAGGAGGAGGAGAAACAGCCGAAGTAAATCTTTCTCATTGATCTGAAAGTGGATGCGTGGCGCCAGATCTGGAACTCCTGGTATGGAGCACTCCGAAGGAAAGTAGAGGATGAAAGCACCAACATCCCAAAGGAGATATCGATTGTTGATCAAGGATAAGGTCGAAGGATCATTGATCTGGTCTTGGTCGGAAAGAGACGAAGTCTTGAAGAGCATCAGGGCCGTGGATTTGGAGAGGATGCGTGGCAGAAGATCTGTCACTCCAGGGAAATTCACTCTAGAGATTTGTGTGTGTGGAGACGTGAGAAATCCCAAAGGCCGGAGAGCCGTAGTTCATCAGAAAAATTTGATTGTTGAGGACAGGTGTCATTAGATCTTCCACTCTGAAATATTTTCATACGTGGAAAAGCAGATAGTTGAGAGTTGAAACTCCCAAGGTCTGGAGAGCCGGAATCAACCGTAGCCGTTGATTTGGAAGGGAGATACGTGTCGATAGATCATGTAGATCTGGGATCGTGTGAGGAAGGAGGAAATAAGGTAGAAAAAGGAGGATCGATAGCAGTCGTTGATCGTAGATCATCTCCAAGGCGTTGGAGATCGACGAACGAGCTGGATTGCGGGTCCAGAACTTGCTCGGATGTTAAAAATATGAGAGTGGGCCGAAATTTATACCATAGTTTTAACAAAGTGATGTGTGGCAGCTGGAGGTGAATTGAGGGGAAAAAAGAGGGTTGGCCTAAAACCATTATTTCCCACGCCCGTAATCACATTTTTCCATGAGGTAATAGCCCAGGGTCATATGAAGGAAAGGGATAACGAAAAATGTGCTAACGCCTAAAACTTGGAGTTTTGGAAGCGTGCAGGAATAAGCCCACAGGTATGTGAGGACTTGTTCCTAAAGGAGAAAGGGGGGCCTTTTTATAATTGTTTTGGGTTCAATAATGAGCCCAAAGAGTCAATGCGACTCAGAAGTTTGAAAGATCCTTTGATCGGGAGGTCAACAGACCCTGCTGAGGTGGGGGCACTGTGTAGAAAGTACTCAGGGAAGGAATAATCATTCACAGTGATCACAGTGAGAGCACAAGAAGATCCAGGAACCCAGGAATAATTGAAAACTTATGGTATCAGCAAGGAAAAGTTGCACATGGGAAAGAAGTTGCTGCAATTTCTATGGCAGCAAGTATGTTACGACTTGTTGAGTCAGCCAAAGGAAATAATTCTTGCGTGTTTGCAAGTGTTGTTGGTGATGTTGTTGCATAAGGAGGGAAGCAACAGAGAGATGAATTTCTGGTTTTAAGTTTGATAAAAAAGCATGAAAGATTCTACTTCCATCAAACTTTTAGGTAGTATAAAATTTATTAATGGAAGTCATGCATGTATGAGTTTTTATTACTCTTTTTGCATAATTGTTGAAAGGAAATTTAGGTAAGAATTTCCTCATCCATAGTTATTTTATAAAATCACATGATTATATTATTTAATGCATACCGCTGGATGTGGTAAAGGCTACATGCCTGTATTAATTCAAATCCTTTTAGCTTATGAATGCAGACATTGACATAGTAGAATGCCATGTTAATTTGGTTGTGGGGTAACAACCAAAGATTTAAAAGATAATAACTTGTTGTAGGAATGAATTCCAGTAAGCTAGTCATGTATGAGACCAGGACTTGGTTGAATATGGAAAGGTACGGATATGGAAAGGTTATGAGACACAAAGGTACTAAAATCTTCCTACCTTTAAATAAAACTTGGGCTGCAATATTTTTGCTAACACTAATGAACACCACAAAATTATATTCTTGGTGTAGTGTTCGGGTCGAAAAGGAAGGCATCCAATCAATTGGGAAGACAATAGGAAATGTGTGGAGAATGTGTCAACACATTGTCCATAATTGAAAATCATGGATGGTGAGATACATGAATGAGATAAAGAGCATTATGTAATTCAATGCAAGGTGCACTAATTAATTATGCATTGAGAATTGCACTCATGCATAATAAGTGGTAGACTTGTATACTAAATGCAATGGATTAATGAGTTTTGTAAGTACATGCATATACATTATTACATGCATATATATATTAGAATGAGTAAGTTCAGAAAAATAAGTAATGAACTTACATATATTACTGTGAACATGCATATGCATAGAATGACGAGTCATTCTATTTTACTAAATTGTTTGGTAATTATTATTGAATTTCTAGATGCAGACAATTATAAATTCACTACATATGGTTATGTACATATTGCAATTGAATTATGATGTACATGAAATACTAAAAATTGTTGGCAGCATGCAATATGAAGCCTTGCAGGAAAATGGTATACAGTTTGGTGCTTGTGGAAAACCACAAGGAAGGTTGCAATCTTAATATGGCAACAACCAAGAAGAATTATGAAATAAAATTTCATGTTTTGGGGAAAAAGTAGAATTCCCTTTTGAACTAAGTTTTAGTTCCTAAATGAATTAATTTATGTTTCCTCATGATAAATGCATGTGGGCAATGAAGATGAGATGATGTTAATTAAAGTGGAATGTTGACTAGAAAGAGTAGCTCGGGAAGATGCTGATTTGAAATCTCTGAGGGCAGTTGGAACTCCGGGAGCCATGGTGCTCTGAGAATTCCTGAGTCGGCTTGTTGTTGAAGCCCAAGGAAAGGGAGGTGTAGCAGCGGATGGACTGTGTGACAGTGAAGGTGTACACTCCTGGGGTGGGAAAGGATTGTGGGGAAGGAGAGACCATTGGTTGGAGTGTTTCTGAGGTTTGGTACCTTGGCCTAGACCATGTTGATATGGAGGTCTTCTCAATCAAAAGATAAGTACAATTCTCTATTTATTGTATGGTGTGTATCTTGTATACAGGTTATAATGTTATAAGAATTGTCTGTATATACATATATATACATTGCATATATGATTTCATTACCTACATCCATGAATATACATAATGTGTTTCATGTTTCATTGCTTAATAAATATATACCTGATGCTAATATGTTATTGATTGGAATGTGATTTAGGTAGAGCAAGAAGGTGTCTTGCAAGTGAATTCAGTGTGCATGTTGGACTGGAAGAGAAAACAGCTCTGGAATCGAGCCATAGGGCTTGTAAAGGTCTAGTGGACCTTGTATGGTCCTAAGGACACGACACAGGAGCATGAGGATGTTATGCGAGCAGAATACCCGCATCTCTTTGAATATATTGGAAATCTTGTTGATGTTGTGTAAAGAGTTTCACTAAGGACACTGAAAAAATAAATGGAGGGGATTGTAATATCCCCAAGGACGAACCCCAGTTGTATTTATAAATTGTAAGCATGTTTTGTAGGCTGGTGAACCAAGTGTTGATAAGCTAGTGGGCTTATGTGCTTATTAGGCTGAAGAACCTAAGTGTTAAAGGCCAAGAGCCTGATTTTGTATATATAACTATGTAGATCATTAATAAAATATAAACATCATTGCGTGCAGACCGACCACGAAGAAAGAGTGATGGGGGACTAAGCTTCCACAAGGTTGGGTAAGGGAGGAGGCTAAGTGTGTGACCTAGGGGCTAAGCTAGGGGGATTACCTATAAAGGGGATAATAATTTATTATTATTTCCTGAAGGCTAAGGTGGACATGTTGAGTGTTGTCCTAAGTTCCTATAAAGGGGATGTTTTCTAAGTGGAACTCATGCAGCTCCAGGAAGAAAAGTGTCGACCTGGGCGCATGCAGTTAGAACTGATGAGTCAACCATGTTGGCGGTCATTCTGGCATTTTTTCATTCTCTACATGAGTTCCCTAGAATCCTTCTGGAGAAACCATTTTGTCTCTATGTTTTGACCTCTGCATTTTTTCCTAGTCACGCACCCTGAAACCTGTGGGGAAAATCGACAGACTGATCCGCATCTTCTGTGAAGCTCGAGTATCCTGTGTATTATCTGTGTCATGTGTGTCATGACTGTGGGTTTTTTTGGCCACACGGTTCCTTGACTAAGTGTGGATTGTTGTCATTGTTTTCTCCTTGCTGAGCCTTACTGTTTTCCTCCTTGTGCAGGAATGAAGTTGAAGAAGTAGGTTTTCAAGCCTATGTGCAACAATATCTCCAAGTGAGGGAGTTGGTTGTGGCTGAAGAGGCAGGTTGTCAGGCCTATGAGAAACTCTCCCAGGTGAGAGAGTCTGCTGGGAAGTGGTTCTCTCCCAGAGAGAGTCCATCACCAACTACAGAGCTCTGAGAATTCCTAATCCGTCCTGTTGTTGAGACCAAGAGAAGGAGGTGAAGCAACTGATGGATTGTGCTTGTTAAGGTGTATACTCTCGGGTGGAACAAGCATGTGGGGAATGAGATTCCGTGAGTAGTGGGCATAAGAAGGCTCTTGGAGAGAATGCTTCTAGTTGCTCTGTGTAGTTTCCTATAACCTCAACCTAGTGTAGGATTCCCTTGCCCTATATGGCACTTAGTCTCAGCTCGGGGGTAACCCACTACTGAGCCTGATGAGCAGCATGGTCTATGGCTGGGAGGTTCATTGAAGGTCTGCACGTAGTTGGTGGATTTACTCCTCCTAAAAGATAAGTATCAGTCTATGCTTAATTTATACATTATGGATGTTTGTGCTACTGATGCTTGAATGTTATCATGTGTTTTATTGTGTATATGAATTATTGTCTATTACATTTGAATTTGAACGGTAACAATAACTATGTCTTGTGTGTGTGTGTGTGTGTGTATTCCACAGTGGTAGCATTACCTGGTCTTTGTGTTGGTCGAGGATGTTACAGTTTGGTATCGGAGCTAAGTGAAGGATCTGAGTAGTGGCATTTCCCGGCCTGTTGGTGGATTGGGATGTTACAATCATGACTCATGTCAATTTTCATTGTTCATTGACCATGGATTCCAATAGACGCAAGACTATGTCTTCATGATGGTCCCCCATGCCACCTTCTAGCTCTGATAATGTGTGATTTTCTTTTTTTTCTTTCTCCGATGAATCTCGCGAGGTATGTCCCCCACACCCTTTTCTTCTATGAATCAATGTAGTCATAGGATGGAATAATAACCAGCGTTAATCCCACTGTCATTTTCCCAACTAGGATAGATGGGGAATATATATGTACTACCCAAAATTATTATTATTATTTTGTCGAACAATTGCTAGAAGTACCAAATACTAGCTTAAACATAGATCATATATCCATTACACATAGAATATAGTAGAGAACCATGGAATATTATTATGGATGGAAACTCCAAATCAATACAAGGGTAACTAAAGGTTGTAATAATGGCTACAAAATACTAGTAAGAACACAAACTAATGGTTTACATGCAACATCACATTCTACTACGAAAAAAACACATTGGAACTTGTAATGATGCCAATATATGGAGCCTAAGGCTCTCCAAACTGTCTTATTTTATGATATAGTGACCTTTTCTCTGTAGATGGTCCTCCAACTGCTTCATTTCTCTTCCTAGATCCAATGCAGAGAGCTTATGCAAAACCCCAATTCATAGGGGTCCTCACGAGATGCTTGTGGGGTGTCTAGCAGGGCCTCGCAAGATGACCCTTGCTCAACCTGTGGGGACACATAATTTTATAGGTGCCTGAAACCCTTCTGACACTTACGGACCTCGAGATCAATATCTTCCAAAAAAATGTCATAAACCCCGTGCGCAAGGTTATTTGTCCTCAAGACCTCTCTGAAATAAAAGCAAGTACAACAATGAACTCAAATGAGGATTCGGAATGAATTCCTCTCTTCTCTAGCTAGGGTGGATATTGCACCACCGAAACTAAACCTGCAGCAAAAACCCCAATGAAAATTTTGGCTACAAGAGCACTCAATAAGATATCAAATCGTAATGACAAGGGGAAGGTTTTCTCCTCTATTTGTCCTTCCTTTGGACCTTCTAGATCTTTCCCCCATTTTGACAAAATCAATTATTTTTCCTCCAACTCCATTTAAATATAATTATTTATTTTATTTAATGTCACTTTTAGGGTTTGTCAATGTTTTAACCTAGTGACACCTCCTTGAATCCCTTTCTCCTTGTTGAATATAGCCTATGAGAGTTGTAAAGGCTATTGAGTCACCCCCCCATAGTGTTCAATTGGAAGAGGAAATCAAAAAATCCTCCCACTTACTTACTAGCAGATCACCATCTAACCTAAGTGTCTCTATATGAATTTCCCACGAGGTGAAAGGATGACCGTCTAACTTCAATCTGACAAATGATATCATTTTCTCCTCATCTATCTAGTGAAGGATGAAATAAAATTCTAGTTGCTACGACCAATGATTCAATTTTAATCCATCGATCTCACCTTTGTATGGATTTATGTCCACTTTTGCTTCTATATTAAATAGGGACCGAGAAGGGTTCATGGCACTGGAATTCGGCTTCTATTTCTCAGGTTTCTTCTGTGACTCATTTTTTGGTTCTTCATTATCCTCCAATTTCCCTCTAATATGATCTTTCAGTTCAAGCCTCGATATTCTCTTAATGGTACAAGATTTCTTGCTAGAGCTTCCATGAGGAGGCACATATTTCAAGATATATCAATGATTTTCTCATCGAGCCCCACAAATATCTCCTCTACCGTATCTCGAGGGTTGTTATGAATAGACTCATCACCCATGGCTAGGGTTCTATGACTTTCTTCTTAAAATAATTTCTAGATCCTTGAAACCTTCCACAAATACCCCAATAAAAAATGCTCTGATACCAATATAATTTGTAAACTTCCATGGATATTCCATTGGAATAGTTCGTCACATCATATTTGATAAACAAAATTGAAATGTATACTATGAAGGTTGAATTCGTTTAGATTCTATAATATTTAGTTACTGATTTTCCGTTTTTGCATGGAATAGATAAACTATGGAAAATAGAGAATAGTAAATTACAATCACACACCATCCACAAAATAACATAGATATTTTATCTAGGAGACTTGTATGATATAAAATCCAGCTAGAAGGCGAGGCTTCTTCGATCTCTTTTCTTTGGTATGGAAATAATGCCAGTACAATGGAGAAGGCACTCTACGGAATTACCTGAGACCTGTGGCCTATCAAGATACTACAAAACATTAAACCCCTATGTTATGCTATCTAAATTCCCACTCCAAGTTGTTATGCTCTACTGTGAAACAAAATACAATAACATAGAATGGAACCCCTTTTCCTCCTAGTGGTGTGGTATTTATCATAGCCCAATAGGTGTGTGGGGTCAGGATTTTGAATTCCTTAAACCTTAATTAGTGATTGGGTTTTGATCTTCTAGAATGTTCTAGAAAATCCAATACATGGCTATCTCCATACATTTAAGTATTGTTGGTTTATGAGACGATGAGTCTGTTCATAACAACCCTCAAGATAACAACTTTCACATATGAACTATGATTGAGGCGATTTTTCAACCATTGGAAATGTATCTGTGTGTAAGTTATAGATGATAGCTCCATAATAATATTTGGATCATAAAAAGGTGTTGTTGATGCCTCAAAATAGCTTTGAAAGATTTCAAATAATTTTTTGGATCCAAATTTTCAAATTTGAACCAACCACTAAAATGACTTTGCAAGTTGATACTTCAAATTTTTTCACTTACAAAACATCTAGACAAATGATAAATAATATAATGATCCATTCCATATCAATATGATACATCGAAAATTAAAATAAATCTATGCTAAATTTAAAATAATGACAATATTTTTTATTAATATAATTTCTTAAAACACAACAATTACTTAATTACTTAAGACAAATTACAATAATACAAATTACCACAATAAAATTTCCTTAAGACAAATTACAATAATACGATCCCAAACCCAAAAGCCAAATTTGCCATAATACTACTTACAAATTTTCTAAAAAAGCAAATTCACCATAGTAGTACTTTATTTCTCGAAAATATCTTGAATATTTCTTGAACTTTTTTTGGAATTTTTTTTATCATAATGTTGATCGAAAGCAGTTTTGAATTTGCTTTTCACTTTTGCTTATAAAATTAATTTTCTTTCACGTCTTGAATTTTTATATTCTGTCACAAACTGTTTGATCTAAACTGTGTTTTTTTATAATGAAGTCTTAATTTAAATTGCTATTTTTTAGATACATATTTTTCATTTTATTTATTAATTTTTTTAACGTTTTAGATTTTTGTATCCATGTAATAACTCATCTTATCTTAAAAAAAAAATGTACCCTTCAACCATTTTTATACGGATAAATATCATAATATTAAAAAATGTAAAATAAACATTATATTAAACACACGATTTATTAAAAAAATAAACATTTTTTTATTTATTAATTTTTTTTTGCCATTTTAGATTTTTGTATCCATGTAATAAATCATCTTATCTAAAAAGTACCCTTAACCATTTTTATATGAATAACTATCATAATATTAAAAAATGTAAAATAAACCTTAAATGTTAATAAATTAAACGCATGATATAAAAAAATTATAATAATTTTTATTTATTTATTGAACCATTTAATTTATATATGAATATTAAATTAGCTATGTTTCATGAGTTTATGCAACGTGGGAATTTTGATACGAGTTTCTCTCATATTTAGAGGAAATGTGAAGTTGAGAGCGAAAATAATATATAATAAAAAAATATAAAAAATAAAGTTTTTCTTAGTGCAACAAGAAACAACTACAATATCAAAATTATTAATTTAATTTGTACTAATAATTATATAAATATATTTAACTCAATATTGAATGTTTAACATTCATAAAGGTTCCATTAAAAAATGAGAAACAAAAATAAAAATACATATATAAAGTTTTAACATCTTTTAAAAATTAAACGTTACATATATAAACTTCAAACATCTTTGTAAATTTCAAGCATTATTCTTGTTCTAATTGGAAAAAGCTAAATAGTGCTACTCTTGTAATATGGAAACACAATAAAAGTCAATGATATGGTTGGTTGATAGTAATAACAAATTGGAGCAAATGCTTTCCATGGATAGGGTATTGATTTATTCTACTTTCATGTTTAGTCACGTTGAAGAAAAACACACATGTATTAAAAAAAAAAATCATATCCACAACTATAAAGTGAGTAGTATTAATTTTTTTTACTTAAATAATTTTTAAAATAATATTTAGTATAGTTTAGTCTTTGGTTTATAGTGATATTTTAAATAAATATAATGAAAATATTTGTAATAAATTATGTATTTGTAATAATGGAATAAACATGTTTACATTTTAATTTAATAGAATTTTAATTTAAAGCTCTTCATTTCGGAAACCAGTTCCCAAGCTCTCATTTTCTGATGTTGAAGCTCCCAAAAAACTCCCAAGTTCTCAAAAGAGTTCCAAGCGAGTCCTCCTTTCCCAAGCTCCAACTTCTGTAGTGAGTTTCAAAGATGTTGGAAATGCCTGAAAATTCGGGAGCGAGTTTCAAAGATGTTGGAAATGCAGAGAGGGGTCACTTGCCACTATGGAAATTAGTCTTAGTGTACTTAAAGATATGTAATTAATTTTTTTTAATTCAATATCAATTATTGTTTATGGTGAATGAACATAATGTGCATTGCTAGCAATTACATCTAAATCTTTTACCATATAAATCTTTGATATATAATATTGGTCTAAACCCATCATAATTCCTTGTATATCATGCATCCAAAGGGATCATATTCTTTAAGGTACAAACCATTTTTCAAATTTTGTATTATAAAAAAGATCTGCATCTCTAGGGATTTGATAACTCTCATGTTAAACACTAAATGAATTATGCATCTCCCTTATACTCAGATGTAAAATACTATATATAGAAGAACTAATATGAGAACTAAGAACTAATAACTAATCTTAGTGGACTTTCTTCTTCTTCATCATCATCATCATACATATATATATATGTGTGTGTGTGTGTGTGTGTGTACACATACACACGATATTAAAATATTTTATTCAATATGTACATTGAAATATTTTTTTGTTATTAATAGTTTTTAAATGTCATGTGTCAACTTCATGTTTTTTTTTTTTTAAGTAAAAATGTGAGACCTGTCATATTAAAGCTTCATCCAAAAAGGTGGATACATGACACATATGAGCCAGGTGTCCTGCCTGTGAAGGAAACCAGGACACCTGGTTGTCTTACTGTAACATATCCAAAAATTAAAGAGGACATAGAGCCACCCTGCCGTAGGAAACCAGGGGGTATATTCATGACTAACATCAGTTTGATGATATAATGTCTAAGGCTATCCAGCCTAACACCTAAAGGACTACTGTCCTGAGAAAAACCAACAACAAACATAAAGAAAATCATGCAGACTAAGACCTGTTAACCAGTGCTCTGTTTGTCGTCCTTCGCTTCCTCTGCACGGGCTGGTATTGCGAATGGCTGTGAACAGGTAGGACATGTGCATTTAGGCGTGTCGTTGGAGAAAGTCGCATAAAGCATATCCAAGCGCTGGTTTGCACAGACCGCTCGGAAGATTTGGTCTTCAACTAGACTTCTCACTTCAAATATGAGCTGCAGCTGTTCCGGGGGTAAAAGAGGTGGCGAGGGCGGCCTCGGCTGCTTGTCGTCACGTCCCAAGCATCCTACATTCTTGGCTGCACCAGTGTCCATCCATGGCTCTTCCTCAATGATGCAAGTTTCTGCACAGGGGTCTAGAGAAGCTTTAGCGCAGGAGTCAGGGGAGTTTCTGCTGTGGGGAATTGTTCTGTATCTGAATACACAGGTGAGGGGGTCCCAATCATCAGGGAAAGTAACCATTTTCTTTTCCGAGAAGTTTGGTGAGAGCTGTATGCTCGTGTCTTCTTCCACCATTGTGCCAGGAGGTGAACCTGCTGCCAGAGTTATCTTTCGTCGTCGCTGCCTGGCTAGTTTCATTGTGCATTTGAATTCTCGGTGTCGTTTCCTTCTGGAGGCGGCTGCATACCAACTAGCCCCTCTGCGTGGTTTCCCCCTCAGACGTGGCATGACTGAAACAAAGGTTAAAGCCAAGTCGACGAAAGCTGGAGGGCATCCTCACTGTGCAGGAAAATGCTCGGACACAATGGAGCTCCCGAGAAGGTTGATGGGTGAATAAGCAGCTATGATCACCATTAAATCCATGAGCTTAATGCTCTGGCTGGCTGGACCGAAGGTGCTCGTACTGAGTTACATCAGGTTACGAAGGTGGTAGGAGCTAGAGCCCATATTAATTCGCAGAGTGTGTGGGGAGGACCGGTATTAAAGGCCCCCCACCTCCCGTCGTCACCTCCCCTTGCCACCTCCCCTCGCCATCCTCAACGCGTGTCACCCCATTCGGGGGTCAACTTCATGTTAAGCATTAAAGGAAAATCATCTATTTATGAAATTAATTATTTTTACTTGCAATTAATCTTTTTATATATAAATTTCATATACAAATATTTTAGTTAAGGTGGATCTCAAATACTTTTCTTATTTTGATCAATGAGATTTATGTGGTAAGGGTTTTCATCATTGTTTGAAAACACCACAATATGAAGACTGGATTATAATTGAAGAGCAAAACTTAATATAAATACTAAGGGGAAAGAAAAAATCCTAAGGATTGGCTAGGAAGAACCCTAGTTTTGATTAATTTAATTTATTTAAAAATTAAATTTTTATTTTATTTTTTAGGTTTTAATTTAATTTTAAATTTTCTTGTCAATTAAATATAAGTTTTTAGTAATTTAGATTTTTTAAAATTTTTAATTGCTTTAAGGTTATTATTATATTATAAGTTTTGTTTTTACTAAACGTTTTAATTTTTTCTTCTTTTATTTAGAATAATTTACATGTTTTTTTTATAAATGGGGTTATTTGTTTAATAATCTAATGATTTAGATTAAAAAATATATATTTTTAAGGATGGTAATAATGATTTTGTTCTTATTATTAATATGTTTTAAATGTCACATATGAACTAGATGTTGAGAACTAAACAAATT
>ML800159.1:61735-72715 GCA_009831015.1 Picea engelmannii
TAAGAGTGTTGCTCACTTTATCAACCAACATAAACCACATCATAGCAACCATACCAAGAATTCCCTAGGCATTCACAACACAATAAGAAATTTTATCCATCAAGACAATAATGTAACCATACCAGTGTCTCGATGATAGATCTAAGCCCATAGAGTACATATCTGGAACCTTCTTCAGTGTTCAACATCTTGCGATCAACTCAACCACAAAACTCCATGAATTTTTCCACTATACTCTCTCTATAAACTGAAATCCTGCGTACTGTACACACCTTGTACACTGACAACTTGCGTATATGCCCCCTATACACAGATAGCCCGCGTACGCACCAATTTTTTTTTTTTTTTTTTTGTAATTCCAAGAATTTCACAGTCATGATCTCAAACTTGCCAAAAATCCAATGCATCCATGAGACCTTCCTCGCGCTCTCTTTCTCAAAATAGATCTTCAATCATGCTCAAGAGATCCACACCAAAATGCCCTCACAAGAATCTCTCCATCAATACTCTAAAAGATATTCTCACAAGAAGCTCTCCATTGATCCACGAAAGGATGATCAACAAGAGACCATTGCTATCTTATTTATACTTTCATCCTGTAGTTCACTTAACCCATTTTTAGGTCACTTAACCCATTTCTAGGTCACTTAACCTATTTTCCTTATTTTAGGGTTAACAACTTTCCATAAATAGAAAGTTCTACGATACTTTATCATTTAAATATTCCTTCTTTATTTTGTCACCTTACTTTATCATTTCTTGATTTTGTCACTTCTTTTTATTACTTAAATAATCCACCTTGACTTTGTCACTTTACTTTATCATTTAAATAATGATTTCTTCTTTTCAATCACTTTGACTTCTTTGACCTTGTGGGCTTCAAGCCAACATGTGAGGGTCCTCCAACTTCGTAAGGCCATAACTCTCAAACTGTGAGGAGTTATGTGACGTTCCACATACCACCGGAAATGGTATGACAAGCACTATCCATCTAGGATAGTTTCACCAACAAATTCATTGATCTTAATCTCATTATTCTACATACAATCATGGGTCCTCCAACCGTTCTTCTAAGATAAATCAATCTGCAAAGTGTCTTCCCGTGAGGGATTTCACCATAAGGGGACCACTTTGGAGTTCATACATTTGTGCACCTTATCAATCCTGATAAGACAATAATGAGTCATCTATACATTTTTCCAATAATGCATCGTATACCAATGAAACCACATCGATCCATCTTCATTATGTATCAATGACAACTCATTGATCTTCATCATATCAATGACAACTCATTGATCTATTTTCATATATGAATTCTCATCAAAGACAATACATATTACATTACATCAATCATCAATCAATCAATATTTTGACATCAATCAATCACTTGACATCAATCAATCAAACCATTGGCATCAATGACAACATGATCCAACAATCAATACATTAATAAAGTAATATATTAATAAAGTACTAATACATTTCAATATCTTTGTGCTTTTGAAGGCGAATAATACTTCTCCGTAGACATCATCAGTAGAAAAAAGGAGAGAAGAGAGAGATGCCAAAATCCAAATAGAGTTATAATCACTAGAAAAAAGGAGTGAATAAAGAGACTTAAAACTCCAAATAGAGCTAGAGGCAGTGATAGAAAAACTAACCAACAATTTGACCCTCAATAATATGGAAAACAAATTGGATATCAAACCCATCAAAGAGGAAATGAATAAGCTAATCGAACGGGACCATGAGCATAAGAAAAGATCCTTGAACCTCATAATTTTTGGTATAAAAGAACAACACCAGGAGGATACACTAGCAATAGTAAAAGAAGAATAAATAATAAATCACAAATTGATACAACTTACCTCATAGAAGCAATGAGGCTAGGAAAAATAATTGATCACAAAGATAGGTTGATCTGTGTCAAAGTAAGTTGTAATGACCATAAATATAGCATACTTAGTAAATCTTCAAGATTAAAAGGGTTAGGAATATTTATAAATGAAGACCTCATTCCCGAAGACCAAGTTGAATTAAGGAAGGAAGATCAAAAGGTAAAAGAAGCCAGGAAAGAAGGAAAATGGGCAATAATTAGAAATTGAAAAGATATTGTTAGGAATAGATACCAGAAGGATAATAATAAATAGGAATTTGGGACACTTGGGATCCTTTTTTGGAATTTTCATGGATTTCCATGGAGTGAAGTTCATATGATAAGTTGGATCCCGAGTGATATTGACATTATCTGTCTAGTTGAAACATGGGAGCATGTGGAGTCTAAGGTCCCTAACATAGAAGGATTTCCCTAGTGGTCTGCATGGAACAAAAAATCCCGCCGTCGAGGGATAGGTGGCATAGCTTGTTATATTAGAAATATAATTTCTCCTCACATTCAACTTCATAATATTGACCCTCTCAATCAATACATTTGGATATAAATTTCAGACGCCAAAGCTAAGAAGATGTATATAGAATTTTTCTATTTTGCACCTATTAATTCTAGTTTTTATAAGAAAATTAATCTAGATAACAATTGTCCCTATAATAATTTAGAACAAGATATTTATAGTTTGAAAAATGAAGGTAATATCCTCCTGCTAGAAGACTTTAATGCTAGGATTGGAACTAAACAAGCTACTCTTTTAAGTACTAATTCCAACCATAATCCTTTATGGCTAGATGAGGACCTTGTTTTATCTAATAGCTACAAAATAAGCTCTTAAGACCTAATTGATAATTTGTTTGGTACTGAGTTGGTCAAGCTTTGTATCTCGCAAGACCTAATAATTTGCAATGGAGTAATGAAGTTGCCAAACTCCAACCAGATGACTTGTATTCATGGGCTAGGTAGTCGTGTTGTAGATTATGCGATATATGATGGGCTAGGTAGTCGTGTTGTAGATTATGCGATATATGATATCCTCATTTCCAACCAAATAATAACTTTTGACCTTTTAAATGACATTATCCTAACTTTGATCATAAACATTTAACCCTCACTCTAAAATTTTCCATGCATAGGAGCACCATTGAAGAGAATTCTAATAATCAAAGGAATTTGCACTTTGACAAAAGTAAAGTCGGCATTTTATTAAAGGATTTAAATAGTAAATTAAATCTCCTAACTTATAACAACAACATTGAAGAACTCTATCATAATTTTACAACTAACCTTTCCACTTCTATTAATAAGTTCTCTTTCGAGGTGTCCTATAAAAAGAATATTAGAACGACCAACCCTTGGCGTGATAAATAATTTTAAATTGCTAGGAAAGCGATAGGGGATGCCTCTAATGATTCCTTAAAAATCGATAACATCAATAGATAGAAATCCTAATTAAAAGGAAAAAAAGGCACTATATCAATAAAAGGCAAGAGCAACTTTCACAACTATATAAGTTGCATCCTAAGAAGTTCTAGAGTCAAATTCTAAACCGCAATACTAAAGAAAATAATAGGATTCCCTTAAGGGGTTGGAATTCCTGCCTTAAATGTCTTTACGAGTTCTCTAATTCCATGGGCACCATTCTTATTGTCCCTACACTAGAAGAAATATTTTCTTTAGATGACATCGAGTTTGGGGTTAAGCGGCTTGCAAATGGGAAAGCTAAGGACAATGAAGGCTACCAAGATGAAATTTTTAAAATCAAGGGGCCAATCCTTATCCCTCACATACACAAGATCTTCAATTTAACATTAGAGAAGGGATTCCCTGAACCCTAGACACAAAGCCTCATTGTTCCTATTTTTTAAAATGGGGATAGAAAAATTCCCTCTAATTATAATAACATTATGATTAGCCTGATTTTAGCCAAACTTTATGGAATTATTTTGGAAAAGAAGATTAGCCTTTGGAAAGAAGGTCACGGTAAAAGACATAAATGACAGGTCGGGTTTAGGAGATATGATTCAACTATGGACCATATTTTTACCATTAGGATCATTGCAGAGGAGTTCCGCAATACTAAAACCAATATTTTTTGTTGTTTTGTTGACTTTACAAAAGATTTTGACATGGTTCTTAGGAAAAACCTTTAGAATAGGTTGGAAGAGATAAAATTTCCTCTCGAGTTGAGGGCTGCGGCAAAAAGGATTTATGAGAATGTTATTGCTAAGTTTAAAAATACCGAGGGTTGGTCAAAAGAGATTAAATGCAATATCCGAGTCAAACAAGGTTATCCCTCGTCCCCTACCTTTTTTGGCATATACATTGACAAGTTAGAAGATTGCTTGGAAAAAAAAGGTTGTACCAGCCCTACTCTCATTGGTATATTCAGAAATATTCTTCTTTATGCCGCCAATATTGTTCTTATGGAAAGGAGTCCCCATGATCTTGAAAACCAACTAAGAATCTTCAAGGATTTTTTCTCCAATATGGGTATGACTATTAATACTGATAACACTATGGTCATGATTATTAAATCCAATAAGATCCCTTATGATACCTTGGTATATGAAAACAACAACCTGGAGGAAGTGAATTCATACAAATATCTTGGAATTAATATTCACCACAAGATCAATTGGAATTACAACATTGAGAAAATGATTATTGGGGGATGGAAAGCTTATTATGGGCTTGAAAACAATTGTAAATCAAGTAATCTTTGGAGTTGGGATAAAAATAAACTCTTCTTTGAGACTCTTGTTACACCTGCTATTCTTAATGGATGTGATGTCTTGGGTTGTAGTATCTCTCGTGAATCCTGGAGAAATATGGAGAAAATACAAAAGAATTTTATAAGCTATAATCTAAAAATTAAAGGAAATACGCCCTATCCCATCACCCTCTTAGAAACAAGCCTCTCCCCCATTGAGAGCATGGCTATGAATAGATACCTAATGTATAAGAACAAGTTAAACACCATGGAAGACAAGAGGATTTCTAAAATTGCTTCAAAATCGAGTCATAACCACCATGGCATAAATATGTCGAGTCTTGGCTAAACTATTGGGGAATCATGGAAGACACCATTTTGCAAAATAAATATACTATTAAAAAAAACTTCAAATCAAAATTTAAGGAGAAAATGTGGTGTGATAAAGATCTAGAGGAAAAAAGAAAATTAAGGTATTATAAGGATGTAATCAACCCTAATCTAGAAGATCAAAATTATCTATTTGTTTTGCTAATTGTAAAGGAAAAAATAAGCATTGCTAAGATAAGAACAAATTCTCATGACCTCCATAGTGAAACTGGGTGTTGGTCAATTCCTAAAACACCATGGGATGAAAGAGTGTGTCACCTTTGTGACAGTAAGAAGGTTGAAGATGAAAAACACTTTCTCTTAGATTGTCCAGCCTATACCCATATTATATCTCATTTTCAAAATATTTGTCAAACTACCAACCTTCCTAACCTCTTAACTCAACAAAAGAATGGTGATCTTGGAAAGCTTCTCCTAATGCTTTTCAAGCACATAAGAAAAATTCTAAAGAATCGCAAATAATCACTTACTCTCTTAAGGTCCGATAGAGAAATTCAGTCTTAGTGGACATTAATCATCATCATTATCATCATTAATACATTAATACATATTTAATCAAAACATTGTTAAAGTATTAGTACACTAATAAAGTAATAGATTAATAATACATTATTAAACTATTAATGCATTAATAAGTACATTATTAAAGTATTAATACCTTAATAAATACATTATGAAAGTCGTAATACATTAATAATACATTATTAAAGTATTAATACATTAATACATTAATACATTACTAGTTAATAAAATTTTAAAGTATTAATATAGTAATAAAGTAATACATTAATAAAGTAGTAATACTTACGGATGTTAGTAATGCATTATTAAAGTATTAATACATTAATAAATTATTAATACTTTAATTGATAGCTTCAAATGTCCCTGATGATGGGTGAAGTGTCCTCTCGAAACATTTAAAAACCTCATATACAGTTTATATCCAAAAAACTTACTAACAAAAAAATGATCATGGTTGGGTATCATTGACCATGACCATGGTTTCTTATGGTTGACTGTGACCATGGTTATCTTTTGTAGACCTTGGTTGACTTTGGGAAGGAAAGGTTGACCATAGTTAATTATGGTTAATTATGGTTTACCATGACCATGGTGACCTTGGTTGACCATGACCATGTTTAATTGTGGTTGAAGTTGGATTACCATGATCATGGTTGTTAGCACTGATATTCACCCTCAAACTGCAACATGATAAGCCCAGTACCCATAAAAATATAAATGTATTGAAATGGTTTGAGTAGGTGGATCAAAAAGAATTTAAAGAAAGGAAAAGACAATAGATATCCCTGCAAGGAAGTGTGGTCATCGATCTGTTGCAATCTGTGATTTGATAAAGCCCTGCTTTTGCTCCCACACGTCGCTCTTGGATGAACCCTACTTCCTGCTACAAAGATCAACGAATCTCAATTACTTCGAGATTTTTTCTTCTACTTTCTTGCACAATCCTTCGAAGTACTGAATTTGTGAAGTGAGAGATATGGTGACCCGTGGCCTCTTTATTTGGATGGCCAAGATTCACTTCGAGAGTTTAGGATTCAGTCCTTTTTCTTTTGATTTCTAGCACAGTTCTTTCAAGTGTCGAATTCCCAAAGTGAGAGATCTGGTGACATGTGTCCTCGACCTTCAATGGATCAGATTTACTTCGGGACTTAGGGACTCTTAGCTAGTCGTTAATCCTTGTGTGACTTTTAAACTCCGACTATCCGAGAGCTGCTAAAATGAATGACACATGGGATCTCCACCGTGGAAAATCAAACCTGCTAGTTTCTTGTACTTCAAACTAGAAACAAACCTCTTTTGAATGCTACACTTGGATGTTACCTGTGCAAGAAAAGACTTGGTCATCCTATGACCTTCACAACTTTATGTGATAACATTTCGCTCCATGGGGGATGGCATGCTCCCTGTGAGCTACCAAGAACAAGCAGTTCCAGTACCTTAGTTGTTGGGTTGTGGAGTCCAGCTCAAATACATTTCACTGAATACAATAGACTGATATGTACACTGCTCTACTTACAAAAATAAAGAAAACATGCATGCTCTAGAAGGATCTTATTTATGTACAATCCTACGCTAACTGATCTTACAATGCTCTAGGTGAAAACAAACTTCCACTAGATTCATTCAAGTAACCTCCTAACTGAAAACTTATTTACTCTGTCACTGATTAGCAAGGGACAATAAAACTGTGACAACAAATTAATTACATCCTTCATATTACCTCCCAATGATGAAGGTAAGATAAATATCGAAGGCTTAATTATATTGAGGAAATACAACTCCATGTACTCCCCTATAGGGTCATACAATAGGTGATAAAACTTATTGGCTTGGTAATATAAAGCCTTCTCTTCTTTACAATTGCTCACATATCATTGAACATCTGTGGAAATCATAGGTGAGTGAAAGGCTAATGCAGGATGTTGATCCAGTTCTCTTTTTCCCTCTCTGATAACATCTTCTAGCTGATGGCAAGAAATATCCTCATGTATATAAATGGATGGTTGTTTCTCCTTAACATGTTTCTATTGGCATAAGATTTCATTTTCATTAGAAGGCTAGATGCTAATGATTTTTTATTCTAAGGAAGAAAACACCTCAACATCTTCATCATTGTCTCCATAATGATCAAATAAAGGAGGAGTCTTGAATGGCATAATAAGAGGTATCTTCTTCCCAACATGAGAAAGCTTCTCTTCATTATTAAACACAGGATACCTTTCAAGATTCAATCTAGCAAGCAATATCTTATCATCATCATATGAGTCAAAAATAGGTTGCTCATATATAGGTTTTTTAGAGACAGGGTTACAAAGAATATCAACTTCCAGAATAGACTCAATTTATGCACTTTCCTTATTGAGACAACAAACACAGTGTTCATCTGATGTAGATGAACAGGGAAAATAAAGAGTTGATTCCTCATACAAGGCATATTATTCATTCTCACAGCCTTCATAAGAATCAATTATATCTTGAACATAGTCTTTATACTCCTCACAAAAACTATGACAAATTAACTCAAGGGAATAAAACTTATGACAATGAATATTGAAAGCTGCATGAAACTCTTCAAGTGAAGAAACGCTAGAAATCTCAAGAGAGTGATACCAAATACGAGCATCTCCTTGAAGAGAGTACATAAACAAATTCATACGTATGTATTCATGTTGGATGTCAAGCTGTTGCATCAAAGCATGGAATCCTAGAACATGTTCAAGAGGGTTGTCATTCTTACCTTCACAAAATCTTGGCAACAAATCTTTCCATTCATCAATTTGAGGCACAGGATGTGGATGACAACCTATGGATGAAAAATTTAGTGGGGAAAAATTCCTGGCCAGGATAGCCTCCATAGCCATTTGATTTGTCTCCTTCCAGTGGAGTCACCAACAGATTATGAATAATGGATTCGCCATGGTGAAATATAAATAGTCATAATAATGTGTGCATCTTCAGTTCACCATCTAAAACTGGATCTATTCATTTTCATTCTCCCAGGAAAGATATATTCACTTCCTTCCTTGACAATGGAAACATTAATGTTATAACTAAGATTCACCCTCAGATTACAAGAGGATAATCCCAATACCCATCAAAATACAAATGTATTGAAATGTTTTGAGTAGGTGGATAAACAAGAATTTAAAGAAAGGAAAAAACTATAGATATCATTGCAGATCGGTGATGGCCCATTGGGCTATGGAGTCATAAACATTCTACTCAATGAAGGCATTTAAGCTCCTTATCCGACAAAATTTTTGTGTAATTATGAAGAGAAGAATAAGAGAATTAACATAAAGATGAAAACTCGCTAAGCAAATATCCTCCCTGCAAAGAGAATAGATGTGTCTGAATAATGAACAATGAAATATGTGAAAGATAACAACATATCCTCTACTGTCTCAAGAATACATAAATCAAATATGCTACATCCAGTGAAGCATGGGAAAACTAATGGCAGATCCTCTACTATCTCAGGAATCCATAAATCAAAGATGATACATCTAGACAAGAAGAAAAATATAATAGAAACATAGAAGACAAATCGGATGAAACAACTCATATGAATGTTCAATAACAATACCATTTACAACTACATGCCCCTACGACAGACAAACTGAAATATATAATCATAAACATTTCTCAAAATTTCCTTCGGTCTTGGGACGAACCCTCCTCCTTTTGCTTAGTTTGGATCTCCTTCTTTTATACCCAGAATGGTGGTCAACAACTAGGAATCCTGGTTGGCCCTCCTATCATAGGGATTTTCATGTGGGTATTTCTTCTTTCAGAAGGCAAGTCGGATCGACATGGGTCTGCTGGAGAAACAACCCCCTGTGGTACCTTGGGCTAACAGTCTTTTATCTATGACCAGACCCTCCATGCTTTGTTTTTACGGGGTGAGTCGAGGTTTCAATCACCACTCCCTTGCTTCATTAAATGATCTTTTCTCGGTATCGGGATGAGGCTTTTATGCCGAGAAGGTTTCCATGTGCTTCCAACAGATTGGGCACTAAATAAGCATGTGAATTCGGGTTACAAAGGTCAGTCATTTCTCATTGGTTGAATCCTCCTTGGGATCGGGACGTATCCTGACAACTAGGGGGAAACCACATGTTGCTCTCAGATTTGATGTTGAATAAGAACATGATTGTGGCATCGTCAAAGACGATTTGGATCCACACTTCTTTTGAGCCCGCAATCCACCGCCTTCTTCCACATAGCCCTTTCTTCATACAGTGGTTTTGATTGCGGGACCACTCTAGAAATTTATTGTTCAAGCATGTTCTATCCCCGCAATGAAGTGTGATCATCGATCTTCTGTGATCTGTGATTTGTGAAATCCCTACTTTTGCTTCCACTCACTGTTCTTGGATGGACCCTGCATCTTGCTGCAAAGATCAACGACTCTCAATTAATTCGAGAGTTTTTCTTTTGCTTCCTCTCACAATCCTCCAAAGCATCGAATTTACGAAGTAAGAGATATGGTGACGCATGGCCTCTTGATTTGGACGGTTGAGATTCACTTCAGGAGTTCAGGCTTCAGGCCTTTTTAATCTACTTGCTCGCGCAATTCTCCAAAGTGTCAAATTCCCAAAGTGAGAGATCTGGTGATGCATGTCCTCAACCTTTAATGGCTCAGATTTACTTCGGGACTTTGGCATGCTTGGCTAGTCGTTAATCCTTGCGCGAATTTTAAACTCCGATTTTCTGAGAGCCACATGGGATCTCCACCATAGAAAATCAAACCTGTTGGTTGCTTGTACTTCAAACCTGAAACAGACCTCTTTTGAATGTTGTGCTTGGACATTACCTGTGCAACAAAAGACTTGGTCATCTTGTGACCTTGACAACTTTATGTTATAACAATGTTTATTTATTATTGATCGTGACCATGGTTAACTTTCATAGGCCTATGGTCGACCTTCACTATGGTTGAACTTGGTTGACCATGACCATGGTTGACTATGTTTGACCATGGTTCATAATGGTTAACCATATTGTTTGAGAGTTGTTGTTAGTAGATGACCATGGGTGGGATGAACATAGATTTCCATGACTATGGTTCACCATTACTATGGATAACATTAATAATGTATTAATTAAGTATTAATTAATACATTAAAACATTAATAAAGTTTTAAGACACTAATTGGGATGAAAGGTTCTCTACATTCGAGTATGGGAGAGATGTTCATGTAACATAACACATTAAAATAATAATAAAACATTAAAAAAATTATACACACACACACACATATATATATATATAATAGTTGCATGGGAACTAGTACTCTATGCATTGTTCCCAACTTTCTTGTTGTTGGATTACTGAGAGGGGGGGTGAATCAGTAATAGAGCAATTTAATCCCTTTTAACCATATAATCCAAGTGCTATATCAATGAAGCATTATTATCCAATAACTGTAGAGTAAATAAGCAATGAACAAATGAACAATCA
>ML800159.1:141571-151587 GCA_009831015.1 Picea engelmannii
GAAAAGATTGTGAAGAAGCTGAATTTTGTAGTATGGGATACTATGTTGCGACACTTTTTAGGTGGAACAATAGTCGGAACTACCTCTGGTATTCTGTAGAGATGACCCCCCAGAGAAACAATGACACTGCGGGGTCGAGACTCATAAACAGTGTGGCGCTTCCACATATATGGTTGTCCCAAGAGAACATCATAGACATATAGTGGGGAAACATCACATAATACCTCATCCTTGAAGGGTTGTATGCCATATGACAATCGACATTGTTGGCTGACAAGAAGATCTGGTCCTTGGTGAAGCCACAGGATGTTGTATGGTTGTGGTTGTGGTGTTGTCGACAATCCCAACTGTTTGACGACCTCTACTGAGATGAGGTTCTTCTGGCTTCCACTATCAACAATAAAATGCAGCGGGGTCCCCTTCACCCACATCTATGAATGAGCAAGGCACTTCCCCTCTTCAGGATCTGTTGGTTCTTCTGGTTGAATTGTTGCGGTCGCAACAATAGTAGTGGGGTCTGCGTCAATGGTCTGTCCTTTACCAGTATTTTCAGAATCAGATTCTGAATCAGGGTTCGGCTCCTTGTCTTTGATCTCGGCCACCAATGACTATTTTGAGCGACATTCATCGGTGTCGTGCTAGGGGATTTTGTGGAAATCGCACCATTTTTCGATGTCCTTATTTGTCTTCCCGTGACCCTTCTTTTCATGTGGCTTGGACTAGTCTTTGGGAGATTGTTTGTTAGGGACGTCCTTGTCATACTTTGGTTGTTGCATATTTGCAGAACCAAAATCCTATTTGTTCTGGTACTTAAATTTATGCTCGATTTTAACAGCATATCGATAAGCGTCACTAAGTGATGAGATGTCCAGAAAATCCATTTCAGTTTGGATGTATCTGTGTAGAGCCCCACAGTATTTTAGAACCAAATGTCGTTCAGAGTCTTTGATACCCATCTTGGTGTGCAAGGTATGGAATGTATTGGTGAATTCCAGAACTTCTTGGCCCCTCTCTTGCTACAGTGTGGTCCATCTCATATACTGGTCCTCATAGTTGCCAATACGGTAATATTGTTTATTTACCACATCCACAAAAAAATACCAAGTGGGATCGACCCCATATATTTCAGACTCCTCTATGGAATTCTGCTCCCAATATTTTTCCCACCAATGTTTGACATGAGGGAGAGCTTTAAGGAGTGTGAAGGTGATCTTTTCTTTGTCAAAAAAATTGTGAACAGAGAAATAACCTTCTAGCAAAGTTAATCATTTTTCTAGGGCTTCTTCATTTATCTGTTCTTCAAATACAGGAATATCAAAATTAACTTGTACCTTGAAAGGCAAGGTGACTCCAAAGTGTCCACTTGATGAATATGCACCTATTGTTATCGATAGGCATTGAAGGACATGGTAAAAATTCTCCATCATTTCATCCCTCTGTCGCGTGAGAGCTTGCTCAAGCAACAAATTGATAGGATCGTCTGCTCCGTCATTTTTATTTTCTTTTTCCATTAAGGATTTCTTGGGTGTGAGAGAGCGATTATCTTCAATAGAGACAAGCTCGAGACCCAAATTTCTATACTCGGACCTCATCGGGGAGATGCACTAAAAAAACGATCAAGAGCAGCCTGCTCTGATACCACTAATCCGGATTATTTTCGGCATGAAATGAGATCGGAGATATAATAAAGAAATGCATAGAGATATCGCAAATATTCAATAATATAATAGAAATATATTAGAGATGCAACCATAAACATAGATATACAGTAATAAATGATTTCTATTAATGAAATAAATGCATAGAGACTGTAAAATACAGAGTGAAAGACTCGATAGAATGGTGGCAGCTTATCTATGAGAAGAGATGTGATGGCTACTCACATTCACAAGAAGATGATTACAATGAGGTTCTGAAGGCCTTTTTACAATAAACAGGAATGCCAAAAGTCCTAGACATCCAAAAACCTAACCCTAGGAGATGACGTGCCAAAAGTCATGTGGGCCCCGATTGGGTAAGTTAGTACATCAACTTCCCGGGGTCGTAACTTTTTCATACGATCTTTGTTTTAGGTGTATGATAGCCCATTGGAAAGGTATAGTAGAGGAGATTCATTTTGGGGGCTCAATCATGCCTTTGAATATCATTGAGAACCTCGATATCGAAAAACCTTCATTTGGGCCCTCAAAATGGCCCCGAAAGTTAAAAACTGCTAAAAATAGTAAATCGCCAAATTTGCCAGAAAACTGTTTTGACCCAGTCGGAAAAGGTGGGTGGCCACTGATATCCACTTGGATCATTATAACCTATAAAATAAGGGGTAGGGGTCCCATTTGAAAGGAGGAGAATCATAGTAAAGAAAATATACCCAATTAAGCATTCCCTTCGTCCCAACCTTTATCCATCCTTGTACAAAGAGAAGTATAGAGAAAAGTAGTTGGAAGATAGTGGAAGAATATCCCAGGACAAGGATCGAGGAGAAGTAGCCAAATTTTTCATTTTAAGGTATCGTTTTGAAGTTAATAAAATAATTTCTTTTCTCGTCTTGCCATATGAGATTGTCATTATTGAAATATTGATTGTATGATTGATTAAATCTCTAACCTGTTAGTTCATAGATCAAATGCATGTGGAGTTATTTGTTTGTATTTAGTGAATGCAGGTCAGCATTGGGAGGAGAGTTGCAGTCAAAGAATGACCAAGCGCGAAAAGGGATCGACACCAAACACGAAAAATAAGGTACGCCAACTTAATCTCTTGAGCCTTGTATTTACATATGAGTAATGGGGGTCTAGGAATGGGATGATGGTAAAAAGTAAGAATATTCAGGTCATTTATGCATGCATGATAAAACTCTTAGTGTTATTCTGTATGAGGGATTTCCCACCCACAAAAAAATTGGCGACCATACTGGGGATCTCTAGGGTTTCTGGGAATGTTTTTTTTGGGTATTTTAAAGAACTGGTTTCATTTCTTGTTTTTAAATCTTCTGCAAAAGTCTGAGATAACACAGATTCTGGTCTTCCATACCAGTTATCTTTGTTTCTTTGCTTGACTGCATTTTTTTCGAGACCCACAAAGGTACACGCGACTTGTATAAGTTCTGCACGTGTGTACCTACACCCTACCTTCTCATAGCCCATGTGTACACGCTAGCTGAAAAAGTGTCAGTCATGTGTATGATTCTAGAAAATTTCTTTTAGAGAGGCAGTCATCCTCTCCCCTGTCAGAAATAATCCTTCTCAGGGGTTTTCTGGAACTCTTTCTAGTCATTGTTGTTTGCAGTCTATAGCTTAGGTTTCACCTCAGATTGGTTTGTTCTATGAAGTTTTCCTTGAATTATTTTCTTTTTTCTGTTAAATTAAGTGTCTAAGTCTTCAAGAGATCCTGGTTCTCAGTACCATTAGTCTCTGCTTGGGATGGATTGATTGGCCTTTCATTTGTCTTAGAGTTTCAGAGATACACGCGGCCTGTATAAGGCCAGCACATGTGTACATGTAGCCTGACTTTACACATCTCGCGTGCACACGCTTGCTATTGAACTGTCAACAGTGTGCCTGTGGAGAAAATTTTTGTTGAAGGTGAAGCAGTGATCCTTTCCTTTGAAAAGAGTTATACCTCTCAGTTTTTTGGGTCTCTGTCATAGCGGTCAGTAACTTATGTTTGATCACAACAATAGCTTTCTTTTTCATTAAGAAGTTTTCCTCAATTTTTTCTTTTTATAGGGTTTCTAGACAAGTGTGAAAGTCCAGTTTTAATTTGCTTGTGTGTGATTTTTAAATTGACTCTTTGGGATCTGCGTTAGACCAGAAGTTTTCTTGGTTTTTACATGTTGATATTTTTCCTTTTTTCTTTATGAGCATTCAAATAAAAAAAAATCTTTTATTTCTTTGTTTGGTTAAATAATGTTGTTTTTCATTAGTAACCAGGGAAAAGTCTTTGCTTTCCTAAGTTCTTGATGGATTACTTAGATCATAAGTAGCTCATAGTCGAGTGAAATCCTGCTTTGAGTTTGTTGTTTAAAGATCTTAGAAAATTTTTAGTTTGAAAAGTTGTTTAATATTTGAGTCAAGAAGAAGTTATTTTGTTTCCATCTTTCTGTTTATTTTTCTTTCATCTTTCAAACATCACTAGTTTCACTTTCATAACCTTTGACTTAAGACAATCCATAAAAATTAATGCTAAATCTAAAGTTCATTAGACGTTTTATGTTTGTAGGATCAACCAACTAGTTTAGGGCTAGGGCCTTGAATTAGGTTGGAGAGGAAACTCTTCAAGGCCATTAAATCAAACATTGGAGTCTGAGTTAGGGAGTTTCAAAGTCCAATATCGTGAAATTTATCTAGGACCCCCCTCTAACACAGGGGCTAAACACAAGGTCACGTGTGGAAAGGTAGTGGATATAACCCCTCCAAAGCTGGACCAATCGTAGTGGAGAACACATATAGAGGGATTTTCTTGGGATTCTGTCGATTGCATTTGCCACAGAGCTTCTTGGGTCTCGAATCCATTTGAGGTCCTCAGTTTTCTTTAGGACCACTTTCCTTCGATACCCTTGACAGGTTTCGAGCTCGACACCCTACTCATTGTGGTCTACCCGACTTTCGACTGTACCCTCCTGGTGATTGTTTGCGCGCTGGCAACCTAGTTGCCTATCTTTTTAAAGACATACACAGGTGACTGCGGGGCTATACCGCAGTACCTAGGACAAACGTCAGGCCACACTTTACATAGTATACCTGGAGGGTGATTCCTTGTTCGAATTGCACTTGCACTGGTAAGTTGCTCTAGTGTTGGTTGTTGTAACTGTTCTTCCAACTATTTTAGTGTTTGCTTGTTTTATCTTGGAGGGACCTTTTTAGTGTGTGTTGTTTTTTGAACGAGTGGAAATCCCTAGTGTGTCTTCGATATTTTCACACAGTGGAGGATCACGAGCTCCACCAGTCACGAAGGATTCTTGGCCTATCACCGGTTACATTGGAGCCACCTCCACCACCACTAAGACGAAAGCTAGACCAACAAGGGTCTTTTGAAGCAACCGGGTCACAAGAAACTGTACCTGAAAAACATCTGGAGGAAATGACCGTTTTAGACCTTGGAGTGAAAGCTCTTGGTCCATCCAAAAATCCAACCACTAATCTTTGGACACCCATCATCGTACAGGTTCACCCTTATGAGTGCCAGACAATGTCGCACACAGCAATGGAAACAAATGTTGCCACTTCTTCTAGGAATTCTTCAATTCCCACTATGGTTGTCACCACAGGGGATATTCCACCTCCTAACCCATCGTCACTAGTCCGAGCCACCACGGTCTCGACTGCCTCTACCTCATGCAGTGGTCCAATCCCATATATGGCGGCAGCCACTGCCCATTTCACACCGAGTGCGATCGACCCTCTTTTCTCATACAGGATGCCTAGATCAGGTACAAGTCCTGTACTTTCCTACTCCACTTTACAGACTTCAGGTCTGGGGGTAGGGAGCTCTAATGCTCCTCTACAAGGACACATGGGGGGAACTTTAGCTCCTTTTAATGCTTTCCCTTACCAGGGAGGTCATATACCTCCTTCGTCCCCTTCTCTCGGTGGCACCCACCAACAATCCACCGGGCCACCCGCACACCATAGTTTATTTGGAGCAGGGAATCAAGGACCACCTTCTCATAATATGCTAGTAGTTTTGACACCATTTTCTTTGTTTGGTGTGCTTGGTAACAACGCTTTCTTGTCAGCTTCTTTCCCGACTGGGGGAAACCCCGGCTATGGACAAGCTATTCCTATGCAGGGTACTATTCCTGCACAGGGGGCAAACCTAGGAACTTCTTCCACATCAGAACCTTGGAATTCTTGGCAGGGATTAGTTCCCTCATCAATAATGTCGATCTGGGGCAATTCTTTTTACAACCAATGGAACCTCGGACAAGGTACTATGCATATGCCCATGGGATCGGCATGGGGAAACCCTTCCCAAAGTCCTCTGAATGTAATGCACGCCAAACCGTCTACATCCTATTTTGGAAATCAACCAATGATGTCTCCTCACATGCAGAATCCATATACTGGTCATGGCCATGGTTTTTACTAGAACCCAAGCCAGCAGCTGAACTTTTCCTGGCAACCTCCTGCCAGTCAAACTCTAGGTCCCTTTTTCCATGGTTATCACCAACAACCCAAACTACCTTTCCTGACAACCTTGCATTTGCCAGACTTGACAAGGTTGTTGAATGACCCTATCTGTCATGATCCACGTTGGCCACCTATGCTGACAAAGTTGCCTTTGAACATACCAAAGTTCGAAGCCAAGCCTAATGAAGATCTAGGAGATCATGTGACCACCTTCCATCTTTGGTGCTCATCTAACTCATTGAAAGATGACTCTGTGTAGTTGCAATTGTTTCAACGTACTCTCATTGGGGGTGTCGCGAAATGGTACATTGAGGTCGACCGCTCAAGATAATCTTCCTTTGACGACTTGGCAATGGATTTACTAAACCATTTCCAATTACCTATGAGATATGACGTTATCACATAATTGTTGGCCAATTTAGATTAGACAAAAGCAAACCATATCTCTGATCACATCCGAGAATGGAGATGTCGGAAGAGTTTAATTAAGGTGCCCATCCCACCAGCATTCCTACTCAAGTGGTTCCTTAATTCTTTGGTCCCATAGTTATCCAAAGACACCGCGACGTCGAGAGTGTTTTCCGAAGAATATGCCATCATGAGAGATCAACATCTTGAGCTAATCTACTCTCAGTCCGGTTTATTATACGAGATCTTGCCATATGCGCCACACTTAATACTTGATAAAACCAGACAAAGAGTTGGACCACATGCTGATGGTATTGTGGGTTTATCACAAACAAAGTCTACTGAGCAACTAACGAAGCAATTATTGCAATTGTCTATACAACACACAATGTCCAGCCAAACTACTGTTTTGGTTGCTCCCCCTACCTAAACATCAGATATACACAGTGAAATCGAAAAATCCAAAGGCCACCTAGCAGCCTGAAGGAAAGAAAAAACAACGAAAGAAGGGTAAGGGGGATAAGAAACCCACTAATAATGATGGCAGAGGAAACACTAAGAAATAGAAGGTGAGGTATATGTACAACCTGTGCGTGGAAGACCACCCGACCTACCAATGTCCTCGGCTTACAGAGGCCCAAATGTTTGTGACATAGCAATAGCTTACCATGTTAACCAATCCATTTCAACATGGGCAAAACCTAACCCAAACGTCTACAAGCATGGAAGGGGGTAGTCAATGACCCTCTCCATCTTCGAATAATCCTGCATTCGTGAATGTGTATATGATGAAAGGTGATGCTTTTATATTGACTAGAGTGCATGACTACAGTAAACCAAGCACTTATGAGAAGGGAAAAGAAGCCGGAATTCCATCTCTTCCTCTCCAAATTGAGAAGACTTTGGGAGAAACAATGACACGCATCCCAAAAGGTGCGTTCAAGAAATATTCTCACAACCCAAATGCAAGGGCCACCCAGAACTATTCTATGGTGGAGGATTTGTCCCAAACCCCTTGTGCGATGTCTTCTTTGGAGGTCCTCCAAATCTTCCCTATGCAGAGGAAATATTTGTTAGCCACTTTAGGATCTACTGAGACTTGTAATATAGGTACAATCATGCTGGATACAACCGACTTAAAACCTCATCTACCTTACCATGTAGCATTTCAGATAGAAGTGGTTCACCCTATGAAAACTTTTACTAGGAACATTTTCTGCACAATGGTTGATGAGGGTGCCTCAACATGCATTATGTCATTGGCATGTTGGAAGGCCATTGGCTAGACCATTTTGTCTCTGTCACCTACTCTTCTCACTGCTTTCAATGGTCATTTGTTTTTACCACATGGTATCATTCCCTCTTTCCCCATGCAGTTAGGAGGGAAGACCATGTGTGTCAAGGTAGAAGTAGTCGATGCATCCCTCGACTACAATATTTTGTTAGGAAGGAGCTGGACTTATGTCATGCAAGCAGTGGTTGCTACAGTTTTTCGAGTCTTGTTATTTCTACACAAGGACCAGATTGTGACCATTGATCAATTGTCTTTCTCCAGACCTGACCCTTCATTGGGGATATTCGTGGTCCTGATGATTTATAATACCCAAGCGGGCATAATCAACGTAGGGGTTGGTTTGTGCCCATCTTCGATGGGTACCTTCGATTACCTTCCCCCTCAAGGCGATGTCAAGTTCATATCCGACCACCATAAGGTTGAGATTTTCCAAGTTTCGTCGTTTCACACGACTTACTTCAATGATCCATGGATCCTTCCCCATCGGCCATGATGGAAGGGATAGGGCACCCTGGCATGTCCATGCCCTTGTCTGCAGTTGAAGTAGTGTACTCTTTAGTCCAGCAAACTTCGTCCGACATAGATCCAACTCCTACACAAGAGTTGGATCCGATTCTAGAGCCTATTTGGGATCAAGGCTCCCTCATTGATACTGATTCGTTAGACTTAGTCTTTCCCTCCGATGAAGTGATAATTGAGGCAATGACTAGTCCAAAAAAAACCTAGGATGATCTCCATCATAGATCATACTTCCTCCCAGAGTTAAGCAGAATCAAAGCAGGAGAATTCACCTTGATTATGACTAGAGATAAGTCTTGTCCTATTAATCCCTTAGATACACATGAGGTTTATGCCGAGGGTAATATGGAAACTATATCTGAATCCATATCGATTGCTATCTCCAGAACCCCTGGCGTCGTGGAGAATGTTTTTGTCGAAACTAATTGTTCCCTCGGAGAGATTCAAATCTACACAGACCTTTTTAAATAATTCTGCGACATTTTTTTCTCATCTTACGAGGAAATGCCAGGCATTGATCCAAGAATAGTCGAACATGAAATCACAACTTATCCTAATTCCAAGCCAGTTCAGCAGAAGCTTCGTCCAGTTAATCCCAGGAAAGAAACAACCATTAAGGTTGAAGTCGAGAAATTGCTCAAAGCCGGTTTTATCTATCCTATCCATTTGACCCAATGGGTGTCAAATCCTGTGTCGGTCAATAAGAAACAGGGCATGATTCATGTATGTATGGACTGCCGTGATTTGAACAAGGCCTGTCGAAAAGATAATTTTACCACACCATTCATCAACCATATAATTGATGAATGTGCAGGTTGTGGGGCCTTTTCTTTCATGGATGGTTTTTTGGGATATAATTAGATACAAATCAAACCCGAAGACCAACACAAAATGACATTCATTTGTCCATGGGGTACATTCACATATCGTAAGATGCCCTTTGGTCTCAAAAATATTGGAGCGACCTTTTAGCGGGCTATGTATTTTGCTTTCCATGATCTCAAACATATAGTCGAGGCCTATTTAGATGACTTAGCATCTCAATCCTGCAAGAGAATCGATCATCCCATGCACCTTCGACTTATTTTTAAGCGATGTCGCTACTTTCGGATTCGGTTGAATCCAAACAAGTGCAACTTTTTCATAACATCAGGATGTTTGTTAGGTTTCATAATGTCAATGATAGGGATCATGGTCGATCCTCTCAAGGTTGAGGAAATAATTCAGTTGCCTCCCCTACGCACAATCCTTCAACTTCAGAGTCTACAGGGCAAGGAGAATTTTTAAGGCGTTTGATCGCCAACTATGTCGAGATCACAAATGGATTTATACACTTACTGAAGAAGGACGTTCCTTTTCATTGGGATGATTCTTCTCAATGCTCCTTCGACGCATTGAAACATTCCCTCACAACTGCCCCTCTGCTTCAGCCACCCAACTATAAAAAAGATTTCTTATTATACTTGGCTGCAACAGAGTCAACCATCGGCATGGTTTTAGTTCAGGAAGATGATTTGATCTCAGAATATGTGATCTATTACATGAGTCGAAGCCTAGTTGGACTGGAACTCAATTATTCTCATATTGAAAAACTTGTGTTGGCAACAGTCCATGTTGTTCAATGGTTTCGTCATTATGTTATGTTTCACAAGACCATCATCATTTCC
>ML800159.1:175215-204949 GCA_009831015.1 Picea engelmannii
ATTTCCACTCTGTTTACACAATATGTAATTAATCAAAGGATCACATCCACTATCGAGGATAATGACCACCCAATGTATCCCCCCTCTAATATAATACATCATCGAGAAGTCTATGTGGTCACCAACTGATAGGGCATCCACTATACCTAGTCTTCAAGTACCAAAGGGAAAGGCCCCAATACTCTAGTACCTCTTGTTTAGTACAATCATCCAAGTATTGTCTAGACAATATCCCAACATATAGTCCACAAATTCCCTTCGTGTGAACATAAGAACCCTATAGATGGTAAATTCACCAGGATCCCAAACTAACATGTATGATGCAAAGAACATAGCACTAGTCTGTAATGTGTTAATACAAGAATCCATATGATTTTTGATGATAAGCCAAGTAATAATAAATTGCGTAAACTAGGTCAACTCCTCAGAATACCGCTCCTCCAAGAAACCAATCCTAAGCCTCCCAAAAGTGAACTATGGAAATTCAAAACCGATTCTCTCCTCTCTAATAGTGGCTCAACTATCAAACAATGTGATCCCAATGCCCCAAACTAATCCTTTAAAGATACCGTCATGTTGATGCTACACCACTTTGATCATCATATTCAGACCAACATGTCCAGTCTGCATCATCCTCTCCTAGAATCCCAATCTAATCTCCCCGAAGTAACTGAAGCCACCATCTTGAATCCTCTCATGTGAAAGTGTCTCAATGAAGTCGAAGCCTTCAATTCCATCGTTGGACTCAATTTTTTCCTTCCCTATAGAGTAAGTATCGACCTACCCTCTTTTGACCTCCCAAAAATAAAGCATACCAATCACTGTCACGACTCTTTTGACCATCATTTGAATCAATCCATCACTTATATGAATTCTTGGATCCCAATACCAAATAAGAAGTCCATTTCTCTTAATACCTCCTACTGCTACACCATACTAGTAACCATCGCAGTCGAAATGAGCCAAGTACCTGGTATTCCATCATCTGGTGGAATCCTAGTACTAGGAATAAACTTTGTGCCTACTAGTTTGTTCGGCTCCTGCCAAATTGTACCAGGAAATATGCTATCTCAATCATCATCAATGTACTTGAGTATTTTGTAGAGTTTGAATACCTCCCTAGAAAGTAACCCTGTCACATGTGGTGCCTCATACTCATATGAGAACCGAAAATTCCCTATCGAAGGTGGATCACACATAGCCCTCATAATAATCTCTCTAAGTGGGAGCTCAAGGGATACAAGTGTGCAACCTATGTAGTGCATAATTCCATCTCTATCAAATGGAATCTCTATGAACTGACCCAAAACAATATGGATCTCCTCATTTTCTACAACCACATAGTCAAAATAAAATAGCTCTAACATAGCTATAGTATTTCATGTCTCACCCAACTGACTCAGGTGATTCCTCCATGTCCTATCAAATATAATGCTAGCATCAAAACAAGACACTAGATGCCACTTCCATTTCCTATAAGACTGAAACGTTTTAGGTGCGATGGTCGACCCAAATGGTATGACCAAGGACTCAAGGTAACATATTAGAGTGGTCCTATGGATATCATGCTCTCTGTACCTACTCTGGTGATATCCCACTCAAAGATCAATATATGAACGATATACTTCTCCATGTGGCTCATCCATCCACTCATCGATCCTGGGTGAGCCAAACTCAATGATATGTTTGAATTCTCTATCCGCAAGTCACCTCATGGGAAATATCCCAAAAATGGACTGCATACCATCATACATTGTTGTATGATGTTGTATCCCACTGCACACCACTGTATCATAATGTACCATCCTATATTGTATATGTTCCACTATATCAATCACTCTACTGACATTAACTGAACATGGATCCCAGAGTGATGTATCCATATATGTCCTATACTCAATCCCCCAATCAATTGGTGCATATACTTCCTTGTTGAATGGTCCACAAAGAATTTTCTTGACTACTATCTTTGGAACTAATCCTTGAGCCAAAATAAATGACTCATGATCTCTACAATGCAAAACAGGTGCATGATCAAATACCTCTGTGTCAAATCTCTTCTCAAATACCTAGAACTATGAATGTCCCTTGGGCATAATTGTCACAAGAGGTTCCCTCCTTAGATTATGAGTGCCACTCATTCCCTCATGTGTCACTACTATGAAAGGTGACGGAGTCTCTACTATTGTCGATGATGAAGAGCATGACACACTACGTTGGTAACAAAGATCCTCAATCTCCCTTTCTTTGTCTCCAATGAACTTAAGAGTATGGTCCCTATCCATGAATAGCTGCAAATAATTGTATTTCGTTGTATCTAGTGCTTCTTTGATTATGTGTAATTGAGTACTAGTTATTCCATCTACAATTCCTTTTTGTCTCTCCTCCATATGAGTATTCCACATAAGATATTCAATAAACATATGAGCTCCATCTACCCTTGTGAACACCTGCACAATTTGCTCTTACTCGACCAATAATTGGTCCTTGAAATATTGCACTGCTAGAGGTATTTATTTAATCTCATAATCATGTGGAGGTATAGTCACATCCTTCTAATCAATGACATCATAAATGAGATATGGTGTTGAATCCTCATCATTTGTAGGTGCTATCATGCTTGAGATACCTTCATCATAAGTATCATTGATAGTCATAGATGTTGGATCTTCAACATCAGTTGTTTGTAACATTTCTTCATATTCATCATAAAATTTTGCATCCTCATCCTTTTTTTATTCATCATAGGTATATACATCCAACACACTAGTTTTATCGACCTCATTGGTTAGCTCTGATGATGTATCATAAGTTTTTATTTGGTCCTGTTCTATGCACACATCAACCTTATGGATATATGTATTCTCCTCCAAAAGGTCAATCTAAGGTCTTGCTAAACCTTCCTCATGAAGTGAGGTATTTTCTGAACAAACTTCTTCACATTTGAACCCCTTTTTATTCTTGTTCCCAAATAGAGGATTCAACAACTCAAGATTCTCTAACAATGTTTTGAAATTCTTTTGATAGTTCTGACAAGATTGAAATAATTTTGTCATAATTTATTGATTTGTCCCCATACTATAAAATTCCATCAAGTTGGAAATATCTCTATCTCTGATACCATTGTAGAATCTCCTGATGGGAATATGCTAGGGAAATGAAGGTATGTTGTCTATTATGTGGTTATGGTTGTGTACTTTTGTCAAATATTTGTATTATATGTGTTATTAACTGATTGAGTACTTTTCACAAATGACTTGCATGCATCACATTGGGTGAACACATTACTAATCCAAGTACAAAATGAATGAGAGTGAAAACATTTGGAATCATTTATTATGAATGGAGACTATAAATACAAACAACAATACAAGTCTAATGGTTGCTAGGAAACTTCAACAAAACACTACAACTACTGGTTGTAAGGCAACAAAAGTATTCACTAAAAAAACAACTCAAGAAACCTGTAATGCTTCCAATAGATGGTGCCAACTATAGAATATCTCCTAGCCTATCTGCGACAATGCTTTCTTCTCTGCAACCATCTTTTTGTGCCCTCTTGTAAACATGAATCAAAAGTTGATGGATTGTTGAAAACCATTAATACATAGGTATTTATGGAATGGAGCCCATCGTCCAATGAGGCCTCGCGGGAGAACATAGTCTCAACCTAAGAGGGTTCCATGAACTTGGTTTTCTCGAAAACCCTTTGAAATCCTACAGATGTCTTGGCTTGGCCCTTTCAAGGAAACTCTATAACCCTCTTGTGCACTTTGGTATCCTTCCCATAGTATGCCAAAATCCCAAGTGAAGCTCCAATGAATAACCTATATGGATCATCCTCCTTCTTTTATAGATATAATGGAAATCCTTGATGGATTTCTATCTTATCTATCTAGGGTGGATATTTCACCACCGAAACCAAGCCAATAGTGGAAGGGTTTTTCCCAAAACCTCGATGAAAATTATGGTTACAAGATAACTCAATAAGATATCAAATCATAATAATGAGAAGTGAGGGGTTACCTTTATTTTATACTTTTCCAGCCCTTTCTAGATCCTTTCTCTAGGACTTCTAGAACTTCCCCTTTTGGACTACATCAATCCTACTAGATTTTTATCCTTTTTGACCAAATCAAATGTAAATTTTAGAATTTTTCCCTTTTTGAGTAAATCAAATATAACCCTTATTTTCACTCCAATTTTCACTTTAGGATTAAAAGTCACTTTAATAATAATTAAGTAACTTATTAATCTAAAGTTACTTTACTTTCCCCTATGTCACTTTAATAATATATCATAATTAAGTGACATTAAATGACCCCCTTTTCACTTATATTTCTCCACTGACAAGTGAGGGGAGTCCCTTCTAATACAAAACCAGGGTAGTAAAAAACGGGGACATGACATTTTTCACGTGTCCTTCTAAAATAGAGTGTGCACTCATGAATCACTCATATTACTGAAAATGTTAGGTTTCCTGCCAAAACTAAAATATATGGTACACTTGGAAGGGCTATACTCCTCCCATCCTACAGTATCAATCAGACTCTTATGAAGGATAAGATCTTGTCACTGAGAGGGGGGGCTGAATCAGTGACACAAAAATTATATCAATTTTTCATTTATTAATGCATACATAATTTGAACACAATATTTTATCGTGGAACCCAATTGTGAAAACCACAAACTCTTTTCTATTAACTGCAAAATTTGTTTTACATGTTACATGGAAGGAAGATGTTCTTCTTTTTTGATCAGCACCAACTAATCAGGATTCACCCACACCCTAGTTTACCAGCACAAATTGGTAGAAGGCTACAACCCCTTGTTTAGTCAGCTACAAATGACAAGGAAGCACCAACTCCCTCTGCAGGCACCAACCTACCCTTGCACCACCCAACCACTCTTAATACATAAGTATCTTCATCTTTTCTTTCTAGAATCTGCTTCAGATTTTGATCTTTTCATCTGGATTGCAGAGACACTTTCTTCTCACCTCTCTTTCTTGTTTATATATTCTAAAAAACGTCGTGAGTTTTATACACATTGCCCATTTATTTGTATCATCGCACCTCTTCATTTTAACTTAAACAAAATCACTATTTTAAGATTTTTATCGTGATTTCTTTTTAGAAATTGTTCACAGATATGGCTCAATCCCGAATCTCTGTTATTTTCACAGAGACCAAATTCTACGGAGGCACTTCCTTCAAACCATTACATGTGACCGATCATTACAAAACCATGGGCTTAGCAATTACAATGACGTATCATGTTGTCATTTAGATCCCCTATATCATATGACCAATGACAGTGAGCAAACTCTAGGCCATAAGTTCTTGAGAACTTATCACATCAATGGTTATGATCCAATCTTCCGATGAGATGGATGAATGACAAAATGTTTCCCTTCAGAACTTATGGATTTGAAACCTTTCAAAACTTCCGAATCAGATCTCTCAAACAGATCAGACACTTTACATTTATTTCATGGAAATGTATCAATCATCATATTTGATTCTTTAAAAGGATTAATATAATGACCAGGAATTAATCAAGCGTTGAGTTAGATGGCCACCATTTACTCTAGGTCTTCGGACTTCGAAGATTTTGTATCTCAACACCTTCTTTCCTCCAGAGTGATCACCTATTGTGGTAAGTCATAATATGGTGGAGATCACTTGTTGTCGGTTAACATTTCATCTTACACTATCCTTCCACTATAGTAGATCGATGGTCGAGAATACACCCGACATCAGATTTATGGTCGAGATCTCCTTTGGGTCTCTGAATTTCAGAGATTTCAAATCTCAATCTTTCAGTGTAATATGATCAACGGTCGAGAATTCTTTGAAGTGATATTTCAGATCAAACGACTTGTATCCTTGCTAACGTGGTCTCCCATATGCCCTTTACTGACATGGTCGACCACATATCCTTACTGACGTAGTATGACACATGTCCTTGCTAACGTGGTCAAATGACTATTGATGACATATGCTCTCAATATGAGTTCTACATGTCTTAACCTCGTGGCTTTGGAACTTCGACCTTCATGTGATTTTACATGTTCTCAACTTCATTTCACTGAAGTGGTCAATGTCAAGTTTGACCATCATATTGATCCAACGGCTATCATGTATTGTCCAGATCTAACTGTCCTTATTCATTTCATCCTTCGAGACTTCGGGTAATTTGACTTCTCCAGTTCCCAATTCTTCAGAAGTGAGATTCCCTGAAGTGTAACCTCCTCACAACTTTTAACCTAAACTAAATGTTGTTCGTTGATCATGGTTTTAGATCGACGTCTCTATATATATGTGATGCAACTCTTCTATCTTATCCTATCCTTCCACTCGAAAATGATCTGACAACTAATGAGATTTTTCATATTCGAGAACTCATCCTTTCTACTTATCCTATCATTCCACTTAATTTTAATCTGATCGCTGAAGGGATTTTGAATAAATGAACTCTTAGCCTTTTCATCTTATCTTTTCCATCCACTAAAATGTGATCCAACGGTCGTGAGGACACTCTAAGTAGATCCACTATCAAGAATGATTGAGGAGCTACAACTTGCGAGTGATTTAACTCATCACCCAAACTCCACAATTGGAATTTGTGCGTTGTTTTTTAGTCAACCACAATCATTGATCTTTGAAGGTATAAGATTAGACAGTCTTGACTAATTTTGAGATTGGAAAAAGTGTGATATTTAATTCTCCTTTTGATCTCCTCAATTCACCCCTGTCATTAATCTGGCGATTGCACATCCGATGGTCATGATTTGATCTGATTTTTATCGTGTGATCTCTTCTGATATTTTGATCTTCATTCATTAACTCTCCCAATATTTAATCTCTGTTTCACATCAGTCATTATATACTGTTTGACTGGTCATCCAACATTTCTTCTGAAATTCATTGTTTCATCCCTTTTGATCTTTGATATTCATGCATTTTCTAACCCTCCTAAGATTTTATCATAGGAACATTGTTGATCCTATCATGATCAACAATAGTCACAAATTTATTCAATGTTAAGGTGATGTTCTTCTGTCGATTCTTAGTGTATTTTGCTTCCTGATATTAACCTTTCTTCTCTTCTTATTATGAATTTTGACATCAATGAAAACACATGAATGACAATATGTCCAACAGTCTCCCCCTTTTTCATTGAGGGAAACACACTAAATTCATAAAAAAACTCCCCCTGTGATGTTGCATATCTCCTCTAAAGTTACTCTCCCCCTTTGACATCAATGGCAAAGGGTTTCTTCTCTAATGATTTGTCTGTCTAAATACTTTTGATCAAAGTCTTGACCATTGGTAACTCCTCCTGCAACCACACTTTTCCTGTCAGAACTGAATGAATCCTTCTAACTTTGATTGTTGTCTCCCCCTAAATAGGTGCCAATTGATGCATTATTTTCTTGAGAGATTTAGGTTGGAAGAAAGAGTACTCCCAATTTTTTCTTGATATATTCAAATACATCTCTGCTTAAGGGTTTTGTGAAAATATCTGCCACATGTTCTTGTGTTGCAACATATTCCAATTTAATGTTCTTATTTTCATCCTGATCTCTTATATAGTGGTACTTTATGGGAAGGTGTTTTGATTTTGAGTGCTGGACAAGGTTCTTAGAGAGACTTATAGCTCTTGTATTATCACAGTGGATAATAGTAGGTTCTTCAAATACTATTTTGATGTCTTGTAGGGTTTTTTTCATCCATTCCACTTGTGTTCAACATTCCGCTGCTACAATATACTCAGCTTCAGTGCTAGACAGAGAAATTGAGGACTGTTTCTCGCTTATCCAAGATACCAATTATTCTCCCAAAAAGAATGCTCCTCCACTTGTACTTTTTCTATCATCTGCACTTCCTTCCCAATCAACATATGAATAGGATTTTAAAGTGAATAAATCCTTGCTAGGGTACCACAAACCAAGATCTATGGTTCCTTTCAAATACCTAAAGATTTTTTTTACAGCTTGAATATGGCTCTCCTTTGGTGCTTCTTGGAATCTATCCACCATCCCAATAGCTTGCTTGACATGAAGTCTGGATGCTGTTACATAGAGTAAACTGCCAATCATTAATATGTAGTGTTTTGGATCTATAGCTTTGGACTCATCATCCTTGCTTAGTTTGCATCCAACTGTCATAGGTGTACTAACAGGTTTGAAATCCTCTAATTGGAATCTCTTGAGCATATCTTTAACATACTTAGATTGATGGATAAAGACTCCTTTTTTGGACTGTATTATTTGAAATCCAAGAAAGAAATTAAGTTCGCCAAGCAAAGACATTTCAAATTCTCGCTGCATCATCTTAGCAAAGTTCTTAATCGTTTTTTCATCATCACTCCCAAATATAATATCATCAACATATACTTCCATAATAATCGTGTTATTACCGCCAAATTTATAGTAAAGATTTCTATCTGTTGATCCCCTTTTTAAGCCCTGTTTTTGTAAGTAATGATCTAGCCTTGCATACCATGCTCTGGGTGCTTGTTTTAGTCGATAGAGTGTTTTCTTTAATTTACAGGCATAGTCCCCTTTGTTGGTTAATTGGAACCCTTATGGTTGCTCAATATAGACTTCCTCTTCCAAATTTCCATTGAGAAATGTTGATTTGACATCCATTTGGTACACTTTAAATTTTCTTTAGTTGGAGAAAGCTAAAAACATCCTAATTGCCTCTAATCTAGCCATAGGTGCAAATGTGTCTTCATAGTCTACTCCTTCAACCTAACCATACCCTTTACATACTAATTTGTATTTGTTCTTGATTACTTTCCCATGTTCATTCATTTTATTTTTATAAACCCATTTAGTTCCAATGACATTTGTATTTTTTGGTCTTGGAACTAGTTCCCAAGTTTGATTTTTTTTCAATTTGATACAATTCTTCACTCATAGCTTTGATCCAATTCTCATATTTACATGCCTCTTTAATTGAGTTAGGCTCAACATGAGATAACAATGCTATTTATGTTTGATACAGTAGTTGTCTTCTTGTGTGCACTCCATCATTCATATCTCCAATAATCAGTTCTTTAGGATGATTCTTTTGAGTAATTCTTGAGGGCGTCTTTGTATCTCTTCTTGGGAATTCTTCTCTTATCTCTCCATATTGAATATATTCTTCACTTTCACTAGTATCCATATCATCCTCTTCCCTTTATTTTTCATTCTCTTCTACTTCTTCTACTTTTGTAGCAATTGTCTCATCATCATCATCATCTTCACTTTCAGGTGTGGTCTCTTGATTTTTTATCCTTATCATTTTTAGGTCATCCAAATTGACATTTCTTGTTTTAGGCATATCCAAGAAAAATACCTTCATCGGATCTGGCATCAAATTTTCCAAGACTCTCATCTAGTCTTTTGATGTAGCATTTACTTCCAACGACCTTGAAGTATTTTATTGATGGAGCTCTTCGAAACCATAGTTCATAAGGGGTATTATCACTATTAACCATGAAATTACCTCCATTAAATGTGTATACTATTGTTCTTACAGCTTCCCTCCAATATCCATCTGACAATTTTGCTTCATTGAGCATAGTCCTTGCATCCTCCTAAACTATTCTATTCTTTCTCTCAACAATCCTTTTTTGCTGAGGTGTTCTGGCAGCAGAGAATTGTATTTTTATTCCATGGGTTTCACATAAGAGATCAAAATATTTTGAGGTGAAGTCACCACCATTGTCTGATATAAGACATTTGATTTTTGGCTCCTTTTCATTTTCAACAAGGGTTTTAAAGGATTTGAATTTGTTAAGTTCTTCTGATTTTTCTTTGAGAAAACATATCCAACTCATTCTAGTAAAATCATCAATGAACAACATAAAGTAAGAATCTCCTTGAAAACTCTTGGCCCTCATAGGTCCACATAGGTCAATGTGAACAAGATCTAAAGGTTTTGAGGTTGTGTATTATTTTTCCTTGAACCTTATTCTAGTTTGCTTCCCTAGTTGAACACATAGCATTTGAGGGTTTTATGATCTTTGGAAAGTTTCTTACTGCACCAAGGTTGTTGAATTTCACTAGATTGTCAAAGTTAATATGCCCCAACCTTCTATGCCATAGCCAACTTTCATATACTGAATTTATATGACAACCATTCAATTTTGCATCTAGTATATATACATTTTTCAGGAGTTCTAGGCACAGTACCAACTAATTTTCCTGTGTCTTCTCTCCTAATCTCACAACTTTGGGAATCAAAGATGCAGAAGTGCCCCTGATCATAGGTTTGGCTGACACTTAATAAACTAGGCTTCAGTTTTTTGACAAGTAGCACATTTATGGCTTTGTCTTTTCCCAAGCTCATTGTGCCTTTCCCAAGTATGTTACTTGAAGCATTATCATCAAATGTAAATTTACCCCTTTGTTTATTTAAGTCTAAAAACTTGTCCTTGTTATCTGTCATATGTTTTGAGCACCCACAATCAACATACCAGAGATCCTTTTTATCTTGATATTTTAGGGCAATAAGACATTCCTTTTTTGATGTTTTTTTCCTCTAAAGTTTCTTTTTCTCTCTAATGAACTTTGGTTGTTCCGAGACTTCCATTAATTTGCAATTAATGGAATTATGTCCATGGTTATGAAATTTGAAGCATTTTAAGTCCCCTTATTGTAGAGGTGCAAAGGAGTTATAGTTTATGTTTTTAACTCAATTTACTGCTTGGTTATCCTTAAGAATAAAGTTCTTAACCTTCAGATTTTTCTTTCTATATGCTCTACAATTTATAGCTTTGTGTCCAAAATTAGAGCATGCAAAGAAATAACCGAGGAAAATATGAGGATACATGTTTTGATAAAACTTCTTTGGTATTGTCTTGTCTCCCTTCATGATGGGTGGAAGCAATCATCTGGAGTTTTGATCATTACTTATCTTCTCTTCATTTTTCTTCTTGAATGTATTGAGTAGAGCATCTACATAAGATTTTGAGTTAACTTGGATTTCCTTTTGAGAGTAACCTATTCCATTTTTATTACCTGAATCCCTTTTTGTGGTAATAATATTATCTAATATTTTAGAGTTGTTTTCATATTTTGTTTGAATGATTTTTGCATCCAGTTCCTTTTTTAGGTGAACTATTTCTACCTCCATTCTTTCACAAGTTATTCATTTTTCCTGAAGAGACTTTTCCATACTTTCTTCAATATTATTTTCTTCTAAGATTTGTTTTTTTAGTTTGCTCATGAGTTTTTCCATCTCCTTTTCTTCTTGTTCATGTTTTTCCTTTTGTTCAACTACAAAAATTTTCAGTTGTTTATATCTTGTTTTGTATTTTCTGAATTCATCCAAGGAACTGAGAAGTTCTTCCTCCATATTAAATTATGCTTCATCTTCTAACTCCTTCTCATGTTTAATTTTTTCTATCTCATTAGATTCTTCAATACCTAAGAAAATGACTTCAAGATTGTCACTAGATTCTAACAAGCTGTTGTTTTCTTCTTTTGAGTAAAACATACTTTTCCCTTTGTAATTTTTTTTTCTTGTAGTTAGTTTTTTCCTTCTTCTTGTATTGTTTGGTTTTGTTTTATCCATCTTCAGGGTCCTCCTTGGGATAGGGACACTTGGATGAAAAATGACCAACTTTTCCACAGTTAAAACATTTGAAAGGAAGTTTGCCTTTGTACTTCCCTGATCCTTTTTGAAGTTTTCTAATGAAATTGTCTTCTTCCACATCAAATTCTTCATGATGGCAGGATTGAAGTTTTTGCTTCTGATTTATATTTGTTTTAGATGCTTTGAAAATTGTTTCATCTTTTGTTGATTTATCATTCCCTATTCTCATTTCATATGTTGTAAAAATTCCATGGAGATGATCAACTGTGAGTGTGTCTAGATTAGATCTATATTCAATTAAAGAAATATTTGCATCATATCTCATAGGTAATGACCTTAGTATTTTTTTCACAATGGTTTTATCTGTAATATCTTCTCCTGCCACTCTAATTGAGTTAACCACTTCATATACCCTACGAAAGTACTCAACAATATTTTCTTCTTCTTTCATTTCCATATTTTCAAATTGAGCTCTATAGGTCTGTAGTTTGGCTTCCTTGAATTTGTCATCTCCTTCATATACAACCTCCAAATTGTCCCAGATTTCTTTGGCTGATTTGCAATGCATAACCTTCACACGTATAGAATTAGTCAACCCTATTAGAATTCCATTAACTGCTCTTGAGTTGTCACTATAGATTTTCTTTCCTGCAACATCTTTGGGTGGAGTAGTTGGTGCAGTGTAACCATCTACAACAGATTTCTAGATATGAAAACCAAGACACAACATGAAATTTTTCATTCTTATTTTCCATAGAGCATAGCCTCTTGCATTGAACAATGGTGATTTTTTGTTGGACATTCCTTCTTGTTGATCCATATTTAGGATCTACCTTCAATTTTTTTAAACTATGCTGAAGGAACCCTCTTTGATACCAATTGAAGGATCAGATCCTTTCACTGAGAGGGGGGGTGAATCAGTGACACAATAATTATATCAATTTTTCATTTATTAATGCAAACATAATTTTAACACAGTATTTTATCGTGGAACCCAATTGGGAAAACGACAAACTCTTTTATATTAACTGAAAAAATTGTTTTACATGTTACATAGAAGGAATATGTTATTCCTTTTTTATGAGCACCAACTGATTAGAATGCACCCACACCCTAGTTTACTAGAACCAACTGGTAGGAGGGTACAACCCCCTATTTAGTCAACTACAAATGACAAGGAAGAACCAACTCCTTATGCAGGCACCAACCTTCCCTTACACCACCCAACCACCCTTAACACATAAGTATCTTCATCTTTTCTTTCTGGAGTCTTCTTCATCTTTTGATCTTATGATATGGACTACAGAGACACTTTCTTCTCACCTCTCTTTATTCTTTAGTATATCCTACAAAACGACATGAGTGTTATACACAGTGTTCCTTTATTTGGAGCATCGAACCTCTTCATTTTAACTTAACCATAATCACTATTTTAACATTTTCATCATGAAGGATTTTCTAAAATTGATCATAAATATGGATCAATTTCATCCTTTAGACTCGATCCCGAATCTTTGTCATTTTCACAGAGACCAAATTCTACGGAGGCTCTTCCTTCAAACCATTACATGTGACCAAGCATTACAAAACCACGGGCTTAGGAATTACATCGATGTATTATGTTGTCATTTAGATCCCCTGTATCATATGACCAATGACGGTGACCAAACATTAGGCCATAAGTGCTTGAGTGCTTATCACATCAACGGTTACAATCCAATATTCTGATGAGATGGACGGTTGATGAAACTTCTCCCTTTGGAACTTCTGGATTGGAAACCTTTCAAAACTTATGAATCATATCTCCCAAACAGATCAGATGATTTACGACTATTTCGCAGAAACATATCAATCGTCAGATTTGATTCTTTACAAGGCTTAATCTATTGGATTACTGAGTGGGGGGGTGAATAAGTAATAGCGTAATTATAATCCTTTTTCTCCAAATAATTGAAGTGTTATATCAATGTAGAATTATTATCCAATAATGAGCAATAGGAAATGAACAATCACACACATACACAGTACACCAGTGTTTTACGTGGAAACTCAAATCGGGAGAAAACCACAAAATCATTTTTCTTATATGTATTGAAGAATTACATTCATTGGAAGCACCAAATTCCTTTGTTTTCCAACTGCAACTGGAAGGAGGCTCCAACCCCCTAGTTTCTCAGGATATAACCTAAGTGAAGCTCCAACTCCCCAATTCTCTGGCTACAACCAGAAGGAGGCTACAACCCCCTGTGTTCTCCGACTACAACTGGAAGGTGGCTACAACCACCTATCCTTGCCTCGTCCAACCACCCTGAAGTATAAGTAGAATGATGGAACCACTGTCAATCTATCAGTGTGAGATATAATGTTGTACAACTGTAACAACCTGTACCACTGACCTATATCCAATCTATACAATTTCCCTTTAATCAATCTGTACCTGAACTAAACATGTATCTACAAAAATTATAACAGATACATGACCTGTAGTGTTGCAACCCATGTATGTACGTGCCCTATCTATTATGCAACCTGCGTATGTACGCTACCAAACTATTATGCAACCTATGTATGCCTTCTGAAAACTAGGGTTTCCTTTTCTTGAAAAATTCTGACCTTTTGTAATTTCATTCACATGGATCTGTAACCTGTCATTGTATCCAGACTGTAACTGTACCTTGTGCATGCATCCTCATATATAATCTTTACTCAAGACAAGTATGTATTTCTCTAGTCATGTGTCATATAGGTATGTGTAATCATGAACAAGTATAATATCCCTCGGATGATCTTAGTCATCAACCCCTTTCTGATATTCAGTCTCTCAATACATCAACTACTACACAAATACAAGCTCTCAACCATGTACCATAAAAATCCCTAGCCATTTGCCAAGAAATACAAGATGTGCATCACAATAAGTATCAATGATGAATATACCGGCACTGTATTTCTATAAATTTGACTTATGCAAAAGATCAAATGAAACCACTAGTCTCTCTAGGGAGAATCCTCAAATATCCATTGCTATTCCTCATGCATACATCAAAATCCAACTATTCATAGAAATAAGACATACCTTTTGAACCAATGGATGGATCTAATGTATATGAGCACTTTAGACAGTCCTAGGAGCTTGATCTCAGAATCTAGAACCTCTACATCTTCATCTCTTCAAGTTTCCATGGATTTACCAACATTTACGCACCTTGTACACAGACAACCCCTATATAAGTCGGCATGTACAGACCTTGTATACTGACAACCCACATATAACTCGACATGTATGCACCTTGTACTTAGACAACTCACGTACACCTCAGAAAATAGGGTTTTGTTGTAATTCTGAGAATTTCTCTATCAACCCTTCATGCTACGTCAGACGTTCACCACTTTAGATGTATCCAGAAGTATTTACAAGAATCTTTACACAAGAAAATAGATATACAATATGTACAAGTGTGTATATAATGAGTGATATTTTCCTCTTATTTATATCTTCATGTACCCTTAAACTTTCCTTATTTTAGGGATTCTTCATTTAAAATAATTTCTTTTTCAAAGCACTTTGACCCTTGGGGGATTCTATAAGACTTATGAGGGGTTCTCCAACTTCATATGGTCATAACTCTCTAACCATGAGGAGTTATGTAACGTTCCACATACCACTGGAAAGGGCATGAGAAGCACTATCCATATAGGATAGTTTCACTGAAAAATTCATTGTCCTTCATCTCATTATTCCTCAAATAATCATGGGTTCTCTCACTCTACAATTCGTCTTCCCATGAGGGATTTCGCCATAAGGGGACCACTTTGGAGTTCATCCATTTTTACTTCTTATCAACCATGACAAGACACTAATGAGTCATATTTACATCAAACAATCTTGGGTCCATTACCCAAAACGTGTGTTATGGGGATTTCTTCAAGGGTTGACATCAATTAAAACAAACCTTAATCAACAATATCCCCCTTTGGAATTGATGGCAACACTCTGATGCAATAATGGAATCATATCACTCATGCTCCCCCTGGAACCATGCCTCTGTCCTATGTATCTAATAAATCTTCTCCCCCTGGAACCATGCCTCTATCCTCTGCATCTGATAAATATCTCCCCCTTTTTCATCAATGGCAAAGGTATATTTCCATCTGGGGTTTCTCCCCCTGACTGAACTGTCCTCTTATGGTGCTTCCTCATGTAAATCTAAGACATATAAGATAAGCATTTAAAAAACATTCATTTTGGAGTAGAAATAACTCCAAGTCTTTGGCGAATATATTGAAAGGATTCTCATGGAAGTAGTTTTGTGAAGATGTCTACCACTTGTTATTTTGTGCCCACATACTCAACTTTGATGTTATTTTCTATAATGTGCTCTCATAGAAAGTGATACTTGATTGGAATGTGCTTCGTCTTGGAGTGCATCACTGGGTTCTTCAAGATATTGATGGTGCTTGTATTATCACAATAGATTGGAATGGGCTCATCATACTCAACCTGTATATCTGTCAGAGTTTGTTGCATCCAAAGAAACTATGTACAACATGATGTTGCTGCAATATATTCCACCTTGGCTGTAGATAAAGATATTGATGATTGTTTCTTGCTTAGCCATGATACTAAACACTCACCCAAGTAGAACACTGCTCCACCGATGCTTCATAGGTCATTAATACAACCTGCCCAATCTGCATCTGTGTAGGCAATAAGTTATAGATCCTTTCCTTTTCGATACCATAATCCAAACTCTTTTGTTCCTTTGAGAAATCTGAAAATCCTCTTCACTTCTAACACATGTGACTCCTTTGGTGCTGCTTGAAATCGTGCCACTATCCAAGTTCCTGCATTACATTTGGTATGGATGCTGTCACATATATTAGGCTGCCAAACATTGACCTGTATTGCCTCTGATCTATAGACTTTGAATCATCATCTTTGGTCAACTTGTAACTGATTTGCATGGGAGTGATAACTGGTTTGCAATATTCCATTCCGAACCTATTTAGCATTTCTCTGATATACTTGGCTTGAGAAATAAAGATTCCTTAGTTTCTTTGACGTATCTAAAGTCCCAAAAAGAAGGATAGTTCTCTAAGTAATGACATTTCAAATTCATTCTGCATATATTTTTCAAATGTTTGGCTTAACCTATCATCATCTCTACCAAAAATAATATCATCAACATAAACTTCAATTAATAAAATATTACCTTGACATACCTTGATGTAGAGGTTGTTGTCTGCACTTCCTTTTCTAAACCCTACCTATTGCAGATACTTATCCAGTCTAGAGTACCATGCTCTAGGAGCCTAGTTTAGACCATACAAGGTCTTCTTTAATTTACACACATAATCTTTGTTCTCTGACAACTAAAATCCTTCTGGTTGTTCAATGTAGACTTCTTCTTCAAGTTCCCCATTCAGAAAAGTTGATTATACATCTATCTAATATAATTTAACATTTTTGGAGCATGCATAGGCTAAAAGCAATCAGATTGCTTCCATTCTGGCAACTAGGGAAAATGTCTCTTCAAAGTTGATTCCTTCAATCTGTCCATATCCTTTACATACCAATCTAGCTTTGTTCCTTGTAACTTGTCCATCTTCATTTATTTTATTTCTGAAAACCCATTTTGTGTCGATCACATTCTTATTCTTTGGTCTTGGAACCAGTTCCCAAGTGTCATTTTTCTCTATTTGATCCAATTCTTCATTCATGGATTTATTCCAAAATTCATCCTTGTTGGCTTATTCAAAACAATTTGGTTCAATTGTATATAAGAGTGCTAGGTGTGTTTGTTCTGGTGAATGGATTTTTCTTCTAGTCTCAACTTCTGCATCTTTGTTTCCAATAATCTGATCTGAAGGATGATACTTCTGTACTCATTTGCTAGGTTTATTTGGAGATATATGCTTTAATTTCTCTTATGTTTCTGTCATATTCTCTTCATCTTCCTCTTCTACTTCATCTTCTCTTCTTCTTCTTCGAAAAGTTGTTCCATTGAATTGTTTTCTTCTTCCTTTGATTCTGGTCTTCCTGTTCCATCAATTGTTACGTTGATGCTTTCCAAAACTTTGTTCAATATTATATTGTAACACTTGTATGCTTTCCTTGTACTTGAGTAACCAACAAGTACTCCTTTGTCCACACGAGAGTCAAAATTTCCCATTCTTCCATCTTCTCTTTTGATGTAGAATTTGTTTCCAAAACTTTTGAAGTGCTTCACATTTGCTGGTCTTCCTTTCCATAGCTCATAGGAAGTTTTATCAGTGTTGTTTCTGAGAATTACTATATTTTGAATGTGAACTGTCGTATGCACTTCCTGTGTCCAAAATATATCTGTCAATTTGGAATCCATTAGCATTGTTCGATCCATTTCCTATACTGCCATGTTCTTTCTTTCAACAACTCCATTCTATTGAGGTGTCCTAGCAACGGAGAATTTCCTTTTTATTCCATGACTTCTGCAATAGTACATAAATTCCTTTGAAGTGAACTCTCCTCCATTATCAGATCTCAAGAATTTGATTCTTGAATCCATCTCATTTTCAACCATTTCCTTGTAGATCTTGACGTTTTCAAAAGCTTATGTCTTATTCTTGAGAAAGAAAACTACATTCATTCTTGTATAATCAGCAGCTAATAACATAAAGTATCTCTCATCTTTTAAGACCTTTGTTGTAGTTGGTCCAACTAGATCAACATGCACAATTTCCAGTGGTCTTGTTGTTGAATATTTCTTTGATTTGAACCTGGTCTTTGTTTTCTTTCCTTGTTGACAATGCTTGCATAAAGTGTTGGTTGGTTTCGTGATCTGGGGCATTTCTCTGACTACTTCTCTTTTGTTGAATTTGACAAGATTATCAAAATGCATGTGACCCATTATTATATGCCATAGCCAAATTTCATCTTCCTTTCCTAGACAACACTTTTCATTTCCAATTTCACTTAACACATATATGTTGTTTGAAGTTCTAGCAGTTGTACTGACCAATTTCCCTAAACCTTCTCTTCTTATCTCACACTTTTGTGAATCGAAAGTAACTTTATGACCTTGGTCACAAATTTGACTCACACTTAGAATATTATGTTTCATATCTTCTACTAGTAGAACATTTTGTGCCTTTTCATTCTTGTTCCCAATTCAGACTGTGCCTTCTCCAATGATTTTGGCTGAATTATCATTTCCAAAGGAGATTGATCCATTTATTTCCTTTCACAATGTAAGAAATTTGTCTCTATCACCTATCACATGTTTTGAACACCCGCACAAACCATGTTTCTTTTGCTTATCTTGTAGAGCGACTGTGCATTCTTCATTGCTATACTGATATTTATTTCTTATCCATGTCATTTTCTGAGGTTATTGTCTATGAATGTGTTATTTTGTTAAGGTTCTTTAGGAGGGATTGTCATTCTGCAATCTTTGGCCATGTGTCCAAAATTGTTACGTTTGTAACAATCCACTTTAGTGCTCAAATATTCAAACCTGTTGTAACTTCGTCTTTGTGTTTCACTAGGTCTTCTTGAATAACCCCGTTGTGTATGACTCTCAAAGTTGTCATTGTTCCTATTATTAGATCTGCAATTCAGAGCTTTATGTCAAAAATTATTACATGCATAACATAAACCAAAAAATATAGTTTGATACCTGGGAGTTGAATATCTTCTGAAAGGAGGTGATATTCTGAATCCTTATTCTTCTTGAGGCCTATCTATCTATTGTTGATTCTGAAATATGAATCTTCTTGGTGGAGGAGTGTCCCTGTAATCTTCCTTGTATATATTCCTATCCCCTTTTATTGTTTCTGCATATCTTTTTGGATTTGTTTCTTGCTCTTTTGTTTTGGAGATTGATCAATTTTCTGTCTGATTATATCCAAGTCCAGACTTTTCAAGATGCGATTTTTGACTGCTGATAATGTCATCCAGAACTTTTGAGCTATTATGCATATTTCTCTTTTGAATATCCTTTCTTAGTGTGACAATCTCCGCTTCCAAGTTTCCAATGATCTTGTTCTTTTCTTCTAGTTGTTCTTTGAGTTCTTCTTCAATTCTTTTATCTTCTTTGATTTGAACCTTCAATTTTGTTATCATTTGTTCTAGTTCTCAAGTGTCCTTTTTCTTGTCTAGTTCTGCTTGTAGTTTCTTGTTTTTCTTCTTTTCTCTTCTGATAACTTCTATGTCACACATTAATTCTTCTCGATTCTCTCTCTTCAATTTGGTCTTGGAATTCTTCATATCCTTCTTCAGCTTCTTCATATTATTCTTCAGAGTCTTCCTTGTTAGAATCTTTTACTGCCATGAATAGAACTCTTCCTGTCTCATTGTCATTGATTTCATCTTCATCTGATGATGAGATGTCTTCTTTGATGCATAAGATTTTCTTGAAATCTTTCTTTGTAGTTCTTTTTCATTTATATGTGTGTTTTCCTTTTGAGTAACCTTCATGATTTCTGTTTTTCTTATGAGGACATTTGTTAGAAAAATGAACAATACCATCACAATTAAAACAAATTAAAGGAAGCTTACCTCTATACCTACTGTTGGTTCCCTTGTTCAGTCTTTTGACGAAGTTGGCCACTTCTTCATCATCTTCCGAAACATCGTTATTGCTTCTATATTCTTCTTGTTCCTTCTTCTTTTGCTTTGATCTTTTGGATTCTTTGAAGGCTACTTCCTTTACATCTGGATTTTCCTATTCAGTTCTCATTTCATATGTTGTGAAGATTCCATGCAGTTTGTCCATTCTTATTGAGTTTAGATACGATATTTATTCTAGTGATGATATATTAGGGTTGAATCTCATAGGAAGAGATCTTAGTACCTTTTGAACAATTACAAATTCTTCAATTTCTTCTTCCAATCGTATAATTGCATTCATTGTTTCATCGACTCATAAGAAGTAGGCTTCAATATTCTTATCTTCCTACATTTCTAGTTGTTTGAACTGACCTCTATAAGTTTGAAGCTTTGTTGCTTTGACTTTTGTATCTCCTTCATAAATATTTTGAAGATTGTCCCAAATCTCTTTAGTGGATTTACAATGTGCAACTTTGGTGAATACCATATCACTAAGACCATTCAAAAGTGCATTTGTATCTTTGGAATTATTCTCATCGAGTTTCATTGCTTTGTCATTTGTTGGTGGAACTGTTGGTGCTATGTATCCATCTACAATTGATTTCCAAACTTGAAATCCATGTGATTGTATATATGTCTTCATCCTTATGCTCCAAAAATCATAATTATGTCCATCAAAGTGTGGTATTCCATTTTTATACAAGTTGGTACTTTCCATGATCTACCTTTCAATGGTTAAACTAATTTTTTAAGGAACCTGCTCTAATACCAATTGTTGGATTACTGAGAGGGGGGGTGAATCAGTAATAACGTAATTATAATCATTTTCCTCCAAATAATCCAAGTGTTATATCAATGTAGAATTATTATCCAATAATGAGAAATAGGAAATGAACAATCACACACAAACATAGTACACTAGTGTTTTATGTGGAAACCCAAATTGGGAAAAAACCACAAAATACTTTTTCTTATATGTCTTGAAGAATTACATTCATTAGAAGCACCAAATTCCTTTGTTTTCTAGCTGCAACTTGAAGGAGGCTCCAAACCCCTAGTTTCTCAGGATACAACCTGAGGGAAGCTCCAACTTCCCAATTCTATAGCTAAAACCAGAAGGAGGCTACAACCCCTGTGTTCTACGGCTACAACCGGAAGGTGGCTACAACCACTTGTCCTTGACCCATCCAACTACCCTGAAGTATAAGTAGAATGATCGAACCACTACCAATCTATCACTATGAGATATATTTCTATACAACTGTAACAACCTGTATCTAATCTGTACAACTTCCCTGCAATCAATCTGTACCTGAACTGAGCATGTATCTACAAAAATTACAACAGATACATGACCTATAGTGTTGCAACTCATGTATGTACATGCCCTATCTGTTATGAAGCCAGTGTATGTATGCTACCAAAATGGTATGCAACTTGTGTATTCCTTTTGAAAACTAGGGTTTCCTTTTCTTGAAAATTTTTGACCTTCTTTAACTTCATTCACATAGATTTGTAACCTATCACTGTATCCAGAATATAACTGTACCTTGTGCATGCATCCTCATATATAAGATTTACTCAAGACAAGTATGTATTTCTCTAGTCATGTGTCATATAGGTATGTGCAATCATGAACAAGTATAATATCCCTAACATGATCTTAGTCATCAACCCATTTATGATATTCAGTCTATCAATACATCAACTACTACACAAATACAAGATCTCAAACATGTACCATAAAACTCCTTATCCATATGCCAATAATCACAAGATGTGCCTCACAAGAAGTATCAATGATGAATATACCAGCACTATATTTCTATAGATCTGAATTATGCAGAAGATCCCATGAAGCCACTAGTCTCTCTAGGGAGAATCCTCAAATCTCCATTTCCATTCCTCGTGCATGCATCAAAATCCAACTATTCATAGAAATAAGACATACCTTTTGAACCAATGGATGAATCTGATGTATCTGAGCACTTTAGACCTTCTTGGGAGCTTGATCTCAGAATCTAGAACCTCTGCATCTTCATCTCTTCAAGTTTCCATGGATTTACCAACATGTACGCACCTTGTACATAGATAGTTCGTGTATAAATAATCATGTACACAATTTGTACATAGACAACCCATGTATAACTCAGCATGTATGCACCTTGTACAAAGACAACCCGCATGCACCTCAGAAAATAGGGTTTTTCTATAATTTCTAGAATTTTGCCATCAACCCTTCATGATACCTCATACATTCACCACTTCATATGTATCCACAAGTATTTATAAGAAGCTTTACACAAAAAAATAGATATACACTATGTACAAGTGTGTGTATAATGAGTGAGCATCGCCTCTTGTTTATATCTTCGCCTTACACTTTCCTTATTTTATGGATTCTTCATTTAAAATAATTTCTTTTGCAAAGCACTTTGACCCTTGGGGGCTTCTATAAGACTTATGAGGGGTTCTCCAACTTCACATGGTCATAAATATCTAACCGTGAGGAGTTATGTGATGTTCCGCATACCACTAGAAGCGGCATGACAAGCACTATCCATCTAGGATATTTTCACTGAAAAATTCATTGTTCTTCATCTCATTATTCCTAAAATAAGCATGGTTTATCTCACTCTGCAAAACGTCTTCCCATGAGGGATTTCACCATAAGGGGACCACTTTGTAGTTCATCCATTTTTACTTCTTATCAACCATGACAATTCAATAATGAGTCATCTTTACATCAAAAAATATTGGGTTCATTACCCAAACCTTGTGCTACAGGGCTTTGTTCAAGGGTTGAAATCAATAAAAACCAACCTTAATCAACATAATCTAATGGCAAGGACTTAAACAAGCATTGAGTTGGATGGCCACCATTTACTCTGGGTCTTCAAACTTTGGATATTTCGAATCTCAACACCTTCTTTCCTCCAAAGTGATCACCTGCTGTGGTAAGTCATAATACAGTGGAGACCGCTTGCTGTCGGATAACATTTCATATTACACTATCCTTCTAGTATAGTAGATCTATGGTTTAGAATACACCCGACATCAGATCAACGGTCGAGATCTCCTTTGGGTCTCTGGACTTTGGATATTTCAAATCTCAATCTTTCATTGTAGTATGATCGATGGTAGAGAATGCTCCGAAGTGATCTTTCAGATCGGATGACTTGTATCCTTACTGACATGGTCTCCCATATGCCCTTTGCTGACATGGTTGAACACGTATCCTTACTGACGTGGTCTGCCATATGTCCTTGCTAATGTGGTCGACTAACTATTGATGACGTAGGCTCTCAATATGAGTGGTACATGTCTTAACCTCATGGCTTCGGAACTTCGGCCTTTGGGTGATTTTACATGTTCTCAAATTCATTTCACTGAATTGTTCAGCATCGAAGTTGACCATAATACTGATCCACTATTTATCATGTATTTTCCAAATCTAACAATCCTTATTCATTTCAACCTTCGGGACTTCAAGTAATTTGACTTCTCCAATTCCCAATTCTTCAGAAGTGATATTCCCTAAAGTGTAACCTCCTCACAAATTTTAACCTGAACTGAATGTTTTTCGCTGATCATGGTTTTAGATCGACAGATCGATCTATCTATGATTCATCTCTTCTATATTATCCTATCCTTCCACTCGAAAATGATCTGACGACTAACAAGATTTCGCATATTCGAGAAGTCAGCCTTTCTTCTTATGTTGTCTTTCCAATTACTTTTAATCCAATGGCTTATGGGATTTCAGATAAATGAACTCTCGTCCCTTTAATCTTATCATGTCCTTCCACTGAAATGTGATCCAACGGTCGTCAAGACACTCCAAGAAGATCCACGATCAAGAATGATTGCGGAGCTACAACTTGCGATTGATTTAACTCATCACCCAAATGACACAATTGGAAGTTGTGCATTGTTGGTGAGTTAACCACAATCATTGATCTTTGAAGGTATAAGATCGGATGGTCCTGAATAATTGTGGGATTAGAACAATCATTTTATTTAATTCTCCTTTTGATCTCCACAGTTTACCCTTGTCGTTGATCTGAAGATTTCACATCCGATGGTCACGATTTGATATGATTTTTATCGCGCCATCTCTTCTGATATTTTGATTTTCATTTGTTAACTCTCCTAATCTTTAATATTTGTTTGACATCAATTATTATATATTGTTTGGTTGGTTGTCCAACGTTTCTTCTGAAATTCATTGTGCCATCTCTTCTGAGCTTTGATCTTCATGCATTTGCTAAACCTCCTGAGCTTTTATCATAGGAACATTGTTGATCCTATCGTGATAAAAAATAGTCATGAATTTCTTCAGTCTTAAGGTGATGTTCTTCTGTCGATTCTTAGTATAATTTTCTTCCTGAGATTAACCTTGCTACTCTTCTTATTATGATTGTTGACATCAATGACAACACATGAATGAAAATATGTCCAACATCTTCCCCATCCGACAATTTTGGTTTTCGAGTCATCCCCCAATGACACATTTCCTCCTTCATATCAGTCATAGTTTTAGAACCATTCTCTATGTGGTTTCATATGATATGATTCTCCTAAGTCAATCAACCAAACATATTGATCTAACTATGTATTTTTCAATGTTACATATACATCACCTTCTTTGTCTGGGTAGTATTTCTCTCAGTCGAATTCTTCTCATTAGATCTTGTACTAACTTCCATTTCCTTTGTCTTGTAATCCCTTTTATAATTCTCATCTTTACTGTATTTCCAACATATTCTCATCGACCAAACTGGGGATTTAGATATACCCTTTGACTTAGACTTTCTACCAGATAATTTTCCTTTATCTTTGTCAGTCAAGCGACCTCCAACATCTCTAGTTTTGATCCCTGTGAATTATAATGTAATTGTATAAATTTGATTTAGGTTGGTGAGATGATGTGTTGGGGAAAAGATATTGTATTAGATTAATGTCAATACGAAGGCTGAACGATATATTATGTGCATTGAAATAACTAATAAAAATAGTAATCATTGGTTGTGATACGAAAGAGATGAAGAACAATGGTGAGGCTATGATTCCATAAGAGAGAGGGGTCCAAGGGGGGATTATTCATGGGTATTAATCCTACCCACATTATTGAATTATTATCATTGTGTCTAAACCTTCTACTTGTTGATTGAGTGTTCCTAAAGCCAATAATTAAAATCATGTAAGAGGGTGGGTGTGAGGAGTCACATCCTATATTTATTGGAAAGCATGGGAATGAGTAGAATCAGCTTGGGAAAGAGTGTAATTCAAGTCAAGAAATCAAAGAAGGAGGGTAAATTTGTATGGCCAAGGGAGAAGTTTTCTAGACAGTCATGTTTTTACATGGAGAGTAGTTTCTACTTGCATATTTTGGACAAAATGAGAGGAGACGAGTGTTGATAAGAGAACCAGCCATGTTAGGCTTGAGGGAAGCCATTGTTGGGATGTTTTTTATGTTGATAAAAATGCCTATGTGCCTATAAATTGTTTTGTGAGACTATGGAGTGTTCTTGTGTAGAAAAAATGACTCAAGAGCCTTGTGAGGGGAATTTTGAGGACTCCTCGAGTAGCTAGGAGGATTATTGATAAACTAGATGCAATGGAGCCTTGGAGGGAAGTGGGAAGGACTGAGGGACTATGTGCAGTGAATGGGGATCCCATTTCTTGGGTTTTGCAAGTTTTGGGGAACATAGATGAACCTAGGTTATGGGGATATTGTGTGTGGATAGTGGATATCTAGAGGGACAAATCTCCTTGCGGACTCATATCCTCATCTCAAGGGTGGCTTGTTTTTAAGAGAAGAAGAACAACAATGCCTATGGTTGGGAGGTTTATCCTTCATATTCATTCAGGTTATTAGATATTAACAGATAAGTTCCATGTAGTACTTATTATGATATTCCATTGTGTAAATGCTTTATATGAATGTTGTGTGTTTTTTGTTTTCTTGAACAGTGAATTCATGTTAATATATGTTGTTAGATGCATTTAGAACTGTAGTATCATTCAAATGGTCAAATTTAGGTGTGATGCATGGCTACTAAGCTACAAAAAATTAATAAGAAGAAAGTAGTATGTCTTAATGTGTATTTCTCCCATAATATTGCTCAGGGAGAGGCTGGGTACGTTACAAAATGGTTTTAGAGCTATTGGTTCAACACTAGACCCATATGGGCCAATAACCAATGTGAATTTGAGTAAATCCGTTGTCGCATACTTTGGTCTATGCCAATTTTGGAAAAACAAATGGGAGAAAATAAGAGTTAAATCCCAAAGATTGTGGTCAAGATTCATGTTATAGTGAATCATAAATGTTTAAGGAGTTTAATGGAACCAATTTGCAAGTTACAGAGCCAAATTTGACTTGGAATGATTGAATTTTGAGTTTTAATAGTTTGTGTAGAGTTACAAACAGGTTGATGAATCGACGGTCGATATCTCTTTTGATCTCGAGATCGATGACTAAGATTCATCATGATAAATTTAAAAATTTATAAGGTTCAACCATTTTGAAAGGTTGATCAAATAAATAAATAACATTGGAATAAATATGCATTGGAGTGCATAATGGAAGTGATGCATGAATGGATATAAGAAAGATATAATGGATGAACATGAAATAGGCCTGAAGAGGTTAGTTTATTAGCATATTGGTGGAAAGTTTGTGCATATGGGAATTCCTAGACATGTATATGGTTAAGCCCTAAATAGTGGCATACTACCCCTTAATTGGGGCATATTACATTAGTAATGTTATTTTATTTATGTCGGCCTGGATCCATTAGTTGTAATTGTACCTCCTAGTCTCCTATATATGCCAAGGAGACCTCTTCATTTGGAATCATATTGTATTTGAAAATTTATGTGGTGTATAAGGAGGTTGCCCCATCAAAGAGGATTATTATCTGGAATTGTCTCTTTTTCAAGGCGTTGAGTACTTATTTTGAGGTTTTTTTATGCTATTTCGGTATTTGGTTGTTAACATTTGGTATTAGAGCTCAAGGTATTGGGGTTTCACTATTGCATATGAGACACCTTGTAATTTTATCTATAAATTTGTTTCTACGATGTTTTAGAAGGAACCCCTTGGATTATATTTATTAGACAGATCTAGGTACTTGGGGTTCAAATTTAAGCTTCTGAAGCCTTATACTTTCAGAGATATAGCCTGTGTAAGATAGGGTTCTCGAATCATCCTGAATTTATTCATCACGTAATTTTCACTATAAAAATGTTTTTGTAACGTTTCAGACCTTGAAACCTAGATTTTATTCATAGAAATTATCAAGGTAGTTGTGATAAAAATTTAAGCTTTTGGGTCATCCTAATTTTGTAGATACACCCTGTGTAAGATAGGGCATCTAACTAGTCATATTAACTAGTCTCAAACAAGTGTTCTAGGTAAAATATTGATATCGTATACAATGAGTATCCAAATCAAGTGAGACTATTTGCATTGGATAGTAGGCAGTCTACAGTATTTATGGTACAATTTTTAGAATAAAATATCATATATTGTGCTCTTGGCACACTTTTCAAGTACACTCTCCTAGACGGGACAAAAACAAAAGGTGTGGGGAAGTTACCATAACTTCCACTTGGCACATCCAGTTTTTATCAGAAATGTGGAATTGAAGAGAAGACGTATCAGAGAAATACAAAAATAAATATTTAGACCCAGAAGGGTAGAAATTTTGGAGATACAGTAGAAAAAAGATAGTCTAGTAGAACCACCTTGAAATCAAGGTTTAAAAGTGATACTTGGCCAACATGCCACTAAAAAAGGGAACTTATACACCAAATAATCCTCCAGACGATCCTACTTGGATTCTTGATGAAGGTGAATAAATGTGTAGGGATATAAATATTTACAAAAGAAGATAGTAACAAAATATGATATACAAAGGATGATGGATTCAACTGAAGATAATTTGGAGGCAACAATGCTTACTAAGATAGATGGTTTAAAAACGGATATCATGGAAGCATTGGAAAATTTACTAATAGAGAGGCCACCTGAAAGTGAAAATGTATCACATGAAATTCATGATGAGGACACAAGGAATATGAATCAAGACTAGAGAAACGCCAACTTTGGGTTGAAGACCAACCAATTTCCTAAGATCGATATGAGGAAGTTTGATGGAAAGGATCCAATCACATGGATACTTCAGATGGAGTAATTATTTGATCTACATGATGTGCCACATACACAAAATGTCCGAATTTATTCTTTATATTTAGAACCCAATCAATTTGTATGGTATCGACGGATTTTTCCTCGCAAACCACTTGTCACTTGGAAAATTTTCACAGAAGAAATGATAGAACACTATGAGGTTACAAGGAGAAATACCGTCTTTAGCTAATTGATAAATCTCAAGAAAAAAGGTTATGTTGTGGAGCACATTTAGAACTTCCAAAGATTGATTATAAAGGTAACATATATTCTAGATGAGCACTTGATTGATGAATTCATAGGAACTTTAAAGGACAACATTCAACATGAGGTTCGCCTTTGGGAACCTAAATCATTGGAGAATGCATTCAGGGTGGAGATAAATGTTGAAAGTAAAAATATGGCTATGGCTACTAGAAGGACCACTCCTAACATTTATCAAGAGAATAATGTTCCTTCCTCTAAAACACATCAACCTACAAGGTTGACACCTTAACAATTGGAGGAAAGAAAAGAAAAAGGTTTATGCTTTAATTATGACAACAAGTATAGTAAGAGACATAAGTGTGGTGAGAATACATTATTCTACATAGATTGTGCAGATGAAGAAGAACAAGAACAAGAACAAGAACTATCTCAAAACTAGTAAATTTGGGTCATTTTGCGACAACCATTTCAATGCTCTTGCGATGTTACGTCATGGAGATTGTGATAAATATTGGGTCCCTCAAACATCACATCATATCCCATGGAAAGTGAAACTAACCTGAGATAACATTGCAAGTGCGATGGCACAATGCTCTTGTCGCAAGAGATACGACTTATAGAGGTCATTGTAAGAACGACAACCAGGAAATCGTCGCAAGAATAAAATGGATGGACAGTCATCTTCGTCGCAAGAGAAAAAACATATCCTATTTTATTTGATGAAAAGGTCATAGAAAGAGAGAAAAAATGTCGATTGATGTGACATACTATTCATACGATCAATGATTGTGTTAGTTGCAAGACAAATGCCACTACTACCAACACCGGGTTGAACAGGCACCAAAAATCTCTTTATAAAAACATTTTTTTTTTCATGATATAATATAAAATTTAAAAACATACATTCATAATTGAACATAGGAGTACATTAAAAAAACACACTTTAAATTATGGTTATTACCTTATATGTGTTAAGTTGTGACATGTTAAGCCCTAATATTGGCTTAGATGTTTGAACATCTAGAGAGCATAGTTGTGCAATAATGCCTTGATGCCCCTTTTTCAATAATTTTGTCATGCCGTTAGAGCTTATCACCTTACCGGGCTTCCCTGTGATACCTCTTAACTCAATTTCTTTCCCTT
>ML800159.1:230487-241238 GCA_009831015.1 Picea engelmannii
ATCTACAACTAGAACTCAACTTACTCTATTAGACTCTATAAACTCTAACAACACAAAAGTTAAAACTTACATTTTCTGAGATTATCATGGGCTTGGTCATACATTAGAACAAGATCACCTTCATTGCAGTGGCATAGTCAGGGACAAACCGTCGTAGGAAGTTGGATTTCCCTCTGATACTCTACAACTTCTGTAAAGTTTTGGGTGGAGGAATTTTAGAGATGTCATGAACTTTCAAAGGATCAAAGGTGGGGGTAGGGTATGTATACCTATGTATACTTTATCAGTCAAATGGTTGTGCGGAGGGCGTCCCTTGTCCCACAAACAAGGGGTCTCATACACCAATTTGGTGTTTGGCTTGACTGCGACCTTAAAATTAGATTATTATTATTGTTTTATTATTATTATTATTATTATCATTATTATTATTACACACACACACACACCATGTATCCCTCAATGTACTCATTTGGAGGGGGGGTCACATTTCTAGGTATTCCCATTTCTAAAAATAAGACATGTTTCAACTTTTCATTCAAGTTAGGTGGAAAGATGGGAAAATAACCCATACATGAACCAATAATTAGTATTAAGGTCTAACCAATGTCAAGGTATATGAGGGCCCTAGACACTTCTTAGGCTCAATCATCATGAACAACACCTAGAAACCACAGTCCAATCCCTCTCTAGGGGGTCCTTAGTGTTAGTGGCTTATAACGATAGGAGATTTGATGATTCAGGTATTATTTGTGGGTCTCATGATGAAGTTCCTGGCTTACTGGTCTTGTTATCTCCTGAAATAAACTTTCCAATTTATTGTCATTAAGTGATAGGATGGTCATTATATGAAATATGTTTTGTTATTCTTGAGTTAAGAGTCTTTAAGATGAGTTTTAGAATTGTCTTTTCAAGAAGTGATGAGTCTGTACTTTTATTAGAAAAAATCCAAAATTTCACTTTCGGCAGCTAAGAGCCATTTTTCAAAGCATTCTAAGCTGTCGAAAGTTGTCACTTTTGGTAGCTAAAATAACATGTGTGAGGCGCTCTAAGATGTCAAAATGCATAATTTTTCCAATGGTTGGCTTGTCCCATTGGACTCTCAAACCGTTGGTAGTACACATGCCATAATCATCTCAAGTGCTACCGAAATTGACTGGAATCGAATCATGATACGATATGGGCAAGTGATGTATTTCTGATATGATTATTTGGTGAGATCTATTAAACCCTAATATAATAGATCTAAGTTCTCTGCCTTCCAACTAAGATCACCATAAACTCACATCATTCATTTTTTACCTAATCTATCAAGTGGTTATATGTCTTGGTCGAATGATGCAATCATCATTATGATTTGAGTTTCATTATTTATTAATGGTTTATTCTAAAAAGATTATCATTCAAATATTTTCCCTATATCACATATTCTTCCTCTGCTCGAGCTTCAATTTTCCCTCTATCAATGTCACTGTGTCTCCCCAAGCCTGATTTTATTGTATTGCAAGTGTTGACAATTGGTTTTGCCAATGAAGAAGGGAGGGGCTCTTCTCAGGAAATAGCTTAATGATATAACATATATGGAATCTCACCCTAATATTTTCCAGATGTTCATAGATGGTGGGTGCTATAGCTACTGTGAACAATTACAAGGTTTTCACCAAGGAGTGGCTGAGGCATTTTCCTTAACCTTTGATGGAGCTAAGGTGAAAGTGGGAACAATTGATTTATAGGTTAATGAATCCATTGTTGCAGCGTCAACATAGATACCCAGGATTGGTTAAAGATGGTTTAAAACAAAAACTACTAAAGACATTGATTTCAGGTCTTATCTCAAGCATTAACACAAATGTATTATTTGGAAGAAAGATATCCCTAGATCCTACTTGGAGGGAAGGTGGCAACACTTTCTCAAATAAATCTAGGTATATATTACATGTGAAGGCTGATATGGTAGAGTAATGTTCTACCATTTCAAGCTCATGAACCATTTCATAGGTAGATGTCCTTTGAATCTTCCCTTCTACCTTCATAGAAATTTGACAAAAATGACACACCAAGTCCAGGCCAAACCTTGCAAGGTGTAGGGTAGGATTTTCCATCATAGCCTTATCAAACTCATAGTGCTTGAAGAATTGTAGAGGAGGGATAAGAATTGGGAGCATCTTCTTTTCTGGGGTTAATTTGAACCAGAATCGCAACCTAAGGACAAAAACAAGACTTCATCCACTAAATCTTCAACACCACAGATTAATAAAAGGAAAAGAAGAGTCATTTACCCAGTAATTGCAAAGGAGCCAGCCTCTTCTTCGAAGTCCAAGAGAGCCAAAAAGATTCCTGATTTCAGCCAAGCTATAGAAGGGAAAACTAGTGGCTCTGGTAAAAATGTCTTGAATCTGCCTTATACATATTCATAGGAGGAGGTAAAGATTATAGAAGAAGAGATACCTAAGAAATCATCTCCTGAAGAAACAACACCTGGAGTCCAAAGTTATGAGCATGAAGCCCCCGATTTTCAAACTACTGAAGAAGCACCTTTCTCACCTGAAGCTCAAGATCTGGAGGTTCCTGAAGCATCAATAAGCAAACACAGTAAGTCAACATCAAAGAAGAGCAAAAAGATTGAGGAATAAGTCATGGAGCTCAAGTTACTGGAAAAGGTGGTCAAATCCTAAAATGAGACCATCATGAGGACATCATCAAAGGTAAGATATTGTTTTCAAATACTAGCTAAAATGCATGTTAAATTGGAAAAGAAGAACAAAGGTTGCTTAAAGAAAACAAGAATTTGCACAAGGTAGCTAGATGTTTGAAGTTGCAACTAATGCGCAAAGATGAAAATACTATAGCTCTTCCAGGCCTGGAGAATCTAGCAGAGGTTACAGAGAACTTGAATGATTAACCTTGAAGTTCAAAAGACTGAAGGAATTTCAATTTTGAAGATTTGATCGATATTTTCAAAGCCTGTGGTTTCAAAAACTTGCACGGGTTTCAAAGGGAATTGTTAGCTTCTGAAAGCAACTCTTTCGGCAGCTTACCCTCACGATTTTACGCTTCTAATCCATCGGAAGCACAAGAACTGGAAAAATACTCATTTTTTCTTAGATCGATGATTTTTGTTTCCAGATCATGTGGGAATAGTGTTTAAGGAAAGATAAGAATTAAAGGGATACAAATCATCATCCCTTTCCAGTTTTTGAGGCCGATGATAAGGAAATAAGACTAAATGGTTTTTCTATTTTTGGGCAAAATTGCTTAGCTGTCAAGGAAGGAATTCAAAAGTTTTCTACTATCTTATGAAGACTACTAAGGATATAAAATATTGCTAAAGACTTAGTTGATAAGGGTTTGACCCTTAAATCAGGACTAGGTCTTACACATCATATTATTTTGATCTTGTTTTATTTTTGGTATATCAGATCCAATTTTATAGGATTTTGAACTTGTTTGTAAAGGCTATAAAGCTTATGGCTTTAAGAAAGAAAGGGGTTTGACTTGGGGGAACTTGAATGTAAATATGGCATGGAAATGTCATTACCTATTGTAAAATTGCTCAAAGTTTGTAAGCGACTGTAATAGATGAATACAAAGACACTTTATTTCCAGATTCTTATGTCATTTTTATGTGGTGAAGTTTTCTTGATGTAAATTGTCATTATCTTGTTTCTCATATTGTTTTTATTTTCTCATTGCTTATAATAAGAGTATGCTCAGGATTTGTCTTGGACACCCTGATCTGGATTAAAAACAATGTTTATGTTTTCTTCAAAAGATTGAATGCAGAATTCAGATAAGCTTTGCTCTGTATTTGAAATGATCCCTGATCTTTTCCTCTCTCCATCTCACAAATTATAAGGATCAATTGATGTGATTGTATTTCCTGGTTACATATGTCTGTTATTTATTTATCAAATCGTCTTTAATATTTGACTCCATTTTTCCCCATCGTCCTTTTTTATGTCTCAACCAAACCAATTAAAAAATCCATAAACAAACCCATGTTTTGCATAACTAGCCTAATATCCTATTCCAAACAAATCTAAATTTGACAGAGAGATCCCTCTATGAGTATTGGAGGGCTAGATCCCTGACTGAAAGAGGTTTTGATGTTTCTTCTGTGACTACATTCACAACCTTGGGAAAATTAGAGAATGCTAACAGAATGACGACTCCACTAGGGAACTTTCTCTAGTAGTGCACTTCAAGTTCCAGATCTGATCACTTATGGTGGACAATGACCAGAGACAAGAAGGGTGAGATCATTCACATGGAAACTCCAATCTCCATATTAGTTCCAATTCGAAGACTCCACTGGAGGAAGAACCAGAAACATGACTAAGCAATTTTCAAAGAGAGGGTATTCAAGTTCAAATTGTATTCAAGACATTTTTGGTTTTATTTGCAATTATGTCCTATCTTTTTCCAATCCGAATAAAGAGTATAATGTGAAGTTTATATTTATCATGTGAAAATTGATGAACCTCAAGAGACTAAGCCCCAAATTGCATATCATGTACATACTCATATACATGTGCACCTCCCAGATACACCTTTAAAAAGCCTAGTGAGACATAAGCTTTGTGCTTTATCTCCTACTCTTAGTGAAACTCCACATGGTTATTAGCCCCCTAATTTACCTCCTGTACCTGTAAAAGTCCTAGATAGATACAAGCCTCTATATTTTCCTCCTATTCTCCATGGCCACCCTGTTAATTACATCAATAATCTACCCAGGTTCGATGGAGAAAATGTGAATATCATTGCTGAAAGACACATTCAAAATCTTGAGGATTTTCTTTATCTGTTTGAGGTGGAAGAAGAAGATGTCTATATCAGAATGTTTTCCCTATCATTCCTAAGTAAAGTTAAAAATTGGTTTAAAAACCTTCCAGTTGCAAGTATTAGAATTTTTCATCAATTCATGAAAGTTTTCTTAGATAGGCGGGTGATCATGGGAAATGTTTTCCTCATCCTAGAAGAGTATGAATAGTTGAAAAGAAATCCAAGAGAGATAGTACAACAGTTCTCAACCAGGTTCAATAAGGTGTATCATTCAATACTTGTGGATGTAATTCCACCTCCTGGTTTAGCTCAATTGTACTACCTAGATGCCTTTGACCTAGAAATGACATTCTAGTTAAAAGAAAGAGACACTGCAACCCTTGAGGAAATGCAAAATGTTGCAGTTGACGTAGAAGCTAATCTACTTCCAAAAAGGTCTAAGCTAAGAGCAGAGGAAAAGGCCAGAACAAAAAACAAACGGATGACATATTTAGAAGTGAAGCTAGATGTCCTGGCCAACACTGTAAAAGAAATGATTGAGGAAATTTGCAAGAAAGAGGAACTTTTTGTTAAAAGACATCATATCCCACTAGTTCCAGAAACGACAAAGTTCAATATTCCCAAATATTCTCCAGCTCAACCGTGGTATCAATGACTGAATAACGATAGTTTCATGTATTCAATTCACAATGCATTCGAAGATGAAGTCCAAAATCAAAAGATGGAGGAATATTCTTTTGATATGATATGGATGTTCAATGGAATTTCATCCATGTATGATTCACCCAAGACTTATTGGTACGATGATGATTATACCACAATGGATGTTTTGAAGAAACTAACAACATATGATTGGGAGGAAGAACATCATTTGCAATCCCAGTAGGACAATCAATCTGTACATGGAAATTATGACAACTATGATCACAATGCAAAACATCTCGGGGTAAGTGGACATACTTTACCCTTATGCTTCTCTTCTTTTAAATTTTTGAAGGAAATTTTTGAACAAGTGGTAAATATCAAAGAAGGTAAATMTTTTGATGAGATAGTGAAGGATGTTAGTGTTGAGAAAAAGGCTATTTCAAATCCAGGATTACAATCTCCAAGTTTCTATGATTTTCAAAGTTCAGAGAAAAATTCAGATCCTAAAGAAGAATTTGAAACACTGGAATGTAAATYTGTACCATTGGATTATAATTCATTTCAAATTTTGAATGAGGAAAGTGCATAAAAWTTTTAAGAAAATGCAAACTGCCTGCCCCTATGTTTTGCCTCACTCCTGAGAAAACATTGCAAGTAGATTGTAAACAGTAAGAAAAAGGAATGTTCTAATGCATCAGTTGAGGAGAATAAGGATGATACAAAAGTTGATCTAGAAGTACAACCCCTGAATCTTTTTGAAGGCCAAATATCCGATGAAATCCTGAAGCCTGAGACAGGGGATGAGCTGATCCATTTTGATTCACTGCCTTTGTGCTTTAATTACTTTTAGATTTTGAGATGAAACCTTGGTCAGATTTTGGTTGAAAGTCACAGTGTAAGCCATGAAGTACCAATAGATCCCACGACACCCTAATCTAAAGAATTATATGACCCAATAGCTGATATTTTGGATGGTTTGTGTTCTCAAAATCATTTTCCATTTACTTGTAATGATTTCAAGGAATGTTATGATATGGATATGATCATAAAGTCAACTCCAATGTCCTTTTCGGTAGAATTATTAGAACAAAACTCATTAGATCAAATACAAGCATGTTACGAGTCACTTGAATAAATAGAGAGAACATGTGTGGCACCTGGTCATAAGGTTGAATTGACTGATTCAAAATGCCAAGAAATAGGTCAAGTCTATATTGATCCTATAGGTGTCTATATGGAAAAAAATTTCATCTCAGAACAACCATACTTTTCTATCATTTTCATTGCTTTGTCAATTTATCAAGCTCCCTATGATGATGATCATTCTCACAATCATTTTCAGATACCCTTAACAAAACTATTGCTAAATCGGGTGAAAAACATTGAAAGGGCCAAGGTACCAGATCCAACTTTTGACTGGTTATACTAGATATTTCATATTGATTAAGATCAAACATTCTCAGGTTATAATAGGATGTATGTATATAAATAAGATCATCAGATCAACATTTCTATCAAATTTACTGTATGCAAATAAGCTTGTTGGGAAAGTACGTGGTTTATTTTGTTTTCTGTTTTACTTCAAAGACTCAGTCAAGGTCAGAAAGGATAATCAATTTATTTCCAGTCAATAAGATGCAAGATAGATTAAGATACAGGTTGTGGGATCAACCCAATCGATAAGGCACTAATTTACAAATCTGGAGATCTGAGATTCTTGACACCCCCTCAGGAGCTGCCATCCCCAGTTGGAGTCTATTTTAGATTCCTATAATGATAGGATATCTGATGATTCATATATTATTTGTGGGTCTTATGATGAAGTTCCTGGCTTGCTGGTCTTGTTATCTCCTGAAATAAAATTTCCAATTTATTGTCATTACGTGATAGGATGGTCATTATATGAAATATTTTTTGTTATTCTTGAGTTAAGAGTCTTTAAGATGAGTTTTAGACTTGTATTTTCAAGAAGTGATGAGTCTGTACATTTATTAGAAAAAATCCAAAATTTCACTTTGGGCAACTAAGGGCCATTTTTCAAAGCATTCTAAGTTGTCGAAAGTTGTAACTTTTGGTAGCTAAAACATCATGTGCGAGGTGCTCTAAGATACCGAAATGCACAATTTTTCCAACGGTTGGCCTGTCCCATTGGAATCTCAAACTTTCGGTATTACACACACCATCATCATCTCAAGCGCTGTCGAAATTGACTAGAATCGGATCATGATACGATCTAGGCAATGATGTATGTCTGATATGATTATTTGGTCAGATCTATTAAACCCTAATCTAATAGATCTGAGTTCTCTTCCTACCAACTAACATCACCATAAACTCACATCATTCATTTTTTACTTAATCTATCACGTGGTTATCTGTATTGGTCGAATGATGCAATCATCATTATGATTTGATTTTCATTATTTATTAACGGTTTATTCTAAGAAGATTGTCATTCAAATATTTTCCCCATATCATGTATTATTCCCCTGCTCGAGATTCAATTTTCCCTCTATCAATTCCACTGTGTCTCCCCAAGCCCTATTTATTCTATTGCAAGTGTTGACAATCGGTTTTATTGATAAGGAATGGAGGGGCTCTACTCAGGAAAGAGTTTAATGATATAACATATCTGGAATATCACCCTGAGATTTGCCAGATGTTCAAAGATGATGGATGCTACAGATACTGTGAAAAACTACAAGGTTTTCACCAAGGAGTGGCTGAGGAATTTTCCTTAACCTTTGATGGAACCAAGGACAAAGTGGGAACAATTGAGTTACAGGTTAATGAATCCATTGTTGTAGCAACAACAAAGATACCTAGGAATGGTGAAATATGGTTTAAAACAACCACTACTAAAGACATCGAGTTCAGGTCTTATCTCAACCTTGAACACAAATGTATTATTTGGAAGAAAGATATCCCTAGATCCTACTTGGAGGAAAAGTGGAAACACTTTCTCAAAGCAATCCAGGTATATATTACATGTGAAGGTCGATATGGTAGAGTAATGTTCTACAATTTCAATCTCATGAACCATTTCACAGGTAGATGTCCTTTGAATATTCCCTTCTACCTTCATAGAAGTTTGAAAAAAATGACACACCAAGTCCAGGCCAAACCTAGCAAGGTGCAGGGTAGGCTTTTCCATCATAGCCTTATCAAACTCATAGTGCTTGAAGAATTGTAGAGGAGGGATAAGAATTGGGAGCATCTTCTTTTCTGGGGTGAATTTGAACCTAAACCCCAGCCTAAGGACAAAAAGAAGACTTCATCCACTAAATCTTCAACACCACAGAGTAGTAAAAGGAAAAGAAGAGTCATTTCCCCAGTAATTGCAGAGGTGCCAAACTCTTCTTCTAAGTCCAAGAGAGCCAAAAAGATGCTTTATTTTAGCCAAGCTACAAAAGGGAAAACTAGTGCCTCTGGTAAAAATGTCTTGAATATGCCTTATACATATTCAGAGGAGGTAGAGCTTATAGAAGAAGAGATGCCTAAGAAAGAATCTCCTGAAGAAATAACACCTGGAGTCCAAAGTTCTGAGCATGAATCCCCTAATTTTCAAACTCCTGAAGAAGCACCTTTCTCACCTGAAGCTCAAGATCTAGAGGTTCATCAAGCATCAATACGAAAACACAGTAAGTCAACATCAAAGAAAATCAACAATCTTGAGGAAGAAGTCATGGAGCTGAAGTTACATTAAAAAGTGGTCAAATCCCAAAATGAGACCATCACAAGGACATCATCAAAGGTAAGAGACTGTTTTGAAAGACTAGATAAAACGCATATTAAATTGGAAAAGAAGAACAAAAGGCTGATTAAAGAAAACAAGAAGTTGCAAAAGGTAGCTATATGTTTGAAGGTGAAACTAATGCGCAAAGATGCAAAGCCTATAGCTCATCCAGTCTTGGAGAATCTAGAAGAGGTTGCAAAGAACTTGAATGATTAACCTTGAAGTTTGAAAGACTGAAGGAATTTCAATTTGGAATTTTTGATGAATATTTTTAAAGCCTGTGGTTTTGGTAGCTTGCCCAAGTTTCAAAGTGCATTGTTAGCCGTCAAAAGCTCCGCTTTCGACAGCTTACCCTCATGATTTTATGCTTCTAAGCCACCGAAAGTGAAGGAACTGGAAGAATGCTCATTTTTTCTCAGATCGAGGATTTTGGTTTCCAAATCATGTGGGAATAGTTTTTAAGGAAAGATAATAATTAAAGGGATACATATGATCATCCCTTTCCAGTTTTTGAGGAAGATGATAAGGCAAGAACACTAAGAGGCTTTTCTATTTTTGGCCAAAATTGCTCAGCTATCAAAGAAGGAATTCAAAATTGTTCTATTGTCTTATGAAGACTACTAAGGATATCAAAGATTGTTGAAGACTTATTTGATAAGGGTTTGACCCTTAAATCAGGACTGGATCCTACACATCATATTATTTTGATCTTGTTTTATTTTTAGTATATTAGATCTAGTTTTATAGGATTTTGAACTTGTTTGTAAAGGCTATAAGGCCTGTGACTTTAAGAAATAAAGGGGATTGACTTGGGGGGAACTGAATGGAAAGATGCCATGGAAATTTCATCACCTACTATAAAATTTCTCAAAGGTTGTAAGCAACTATAATAGATGAATACAAAGACACTTTATTTCCATATTCTTGTGTCATTTTTCTATGGTGAAGTTTTCTTGATGTAAATTGTAATTCTCGTGTTTCTCATATTTTTTTTCTTTTCTCATTGCTTATAAGAAGAGTATGCTCAGGATTTGTCTTAAACCCCCTGATCTAGCTTAAAAACAATGTTTATGTTTTCTTCCGAAGATTGAATGCAGAATTCAGATAAGCTCTGCTCTGCATTTGAAATGATCCATGATCTGTTCCTCTCTCCATCTCACAAATTATAAGAATCCACTGATGTGACTGTCTTTCCTAGTTACATATGTCTCTGTTATTTATTTATCAAATCATCTTTAATCTTTGACTCCATTTTTCCCAATGGTACTTTTCTATGTCTCAACCAAACCAATTAAAAATTCCATAAACAAACCCATGTTCTGCATAACTAGCCTAATATCCTATTCCAAACAAATCTAAATTTGACAGAGATATCCCTCTCTGAGTCTTGGAGGGATAGATCCCTGATTCAAAGAGCTTTTGATGTTGCCTATGTGACTACCTTCACATCCTTGGGAAAATTACAGAGTGCTAACACTTAGCATCAAAGTTGGACAAGGACACCATTAGGAGGTTTTTTGCAATAAGGACGGGTAGAGAGGCCTTAACCAACACATCACACATTTGTAAGGATTCCTTGAAGACCTCTAAG
>ML800159.1:241820-261879 GCA_009831015.1 Picea engelmannii
GGATATAGGCATCATGATTAGGTTTTGTACATTGAAAATGGGTGTAGAGGAATAAACATGGAAAGTTGGAGACAATTATGACCTAAATCCCTAACTAAACCTTCTCAAGCTCAACCAGCATCGACAACACCTAAAAACCATGACACAAGTCCTCTCTAGGGATTCTTTGGCATCCAAGTTGAAAATGGGTGACATTATTATGTCTTCTTGATCATCATGGATGGATATTAGGTTCATGACTATAGTTGATGAAAGGAAACAAGAGTCTTCAACCCTAAGACTTGATTCTCAAGCTCAAGAACCATAGACAAGTATTCAAACCACCACATATGACCTATGTAGCATATCACTCACCTCCAAGTGGAATTTGGGCACCATGAATAAGTTAGTTTTGAGCCAAGAATGGGTATCAAGGTCTAATAAAGCTCAAGAGAGGGAAACACAGGAATTTTTACCTAAGTGAACATTCTTATGATCAACTTCTATGAAAAACAACTACAACCCACACAACTTCTCAAGATATAGTGTTGGACGAGTCCTTGAGCGATCACATAGAACCCTTGTAGGTTATTTTTGGACTATTTGAGGGATACAAGTACCATGACTAAACCAAAACATATGCCCTAAATAAAAATATGTCAGACCCCCCATTAGGAATGATTCTCAAGGCTATACTTGGTGTTATTTAGAATCCAAAGAAGGATATAATGGTGCCATGAGTAGGTTTTGTACAATAGAGATGGGTCTTGAGGCCTTAACATGCAGGTTAAGGGGGAAATAAGGGTCTTAGGCCCTAACTGAACCTTCATGATATCAAATGAGATGGTTAGGGTGGGATGAAAAAACTTGGACCTTGTTCCCTAAACATCACTTCTTAGGATCAATCACCATGAACAACACCTACAAATTACCATAAAACAAGCCTTAACAGCTAAGGGGTTTTTATCATCATAGTTGGATATGGACTCCATTAGGAGGTTTTGTGCACTGAGTATATATCATAGGATCTTGACCATGGTCGAGGAAGGAAAAAAAGTGCCTCAAGATATTTTTGAATATTCTTGAGCTCAAGAGCCTTGAATGACTAGTGCTCAAGCCAACACATGATTCCATTGTATGGGTTGTTTTCAAGCCTATGAGTGTGTTATATGAGTTAAGTATTAACACTAATGTATGTTGGAGGTAAGAGGTTACATGGTTTAAGTTGTAGAGGATAATGGTTATGAATTATAAGGCTATAAAGGTTATACAAGTGATGGGTTATATTGGTGTTTATAGAGGTTAGGTTTTATTGAGTTATAATAGTTAGGTTTTAAAGGTTACAATGTTAGGAAGTAGTTTCTATAAAGAGGTAGACATTATTGGAGTTATAGTAGGGGTTATGGATGATATTGGTTCTAAGAGTTAGTGATTATATGGTTAGCGGTTATAGAATTTAGAGATTAATTCAGTATTAGATGTTATAGGAGTTAGGGGTTAAATGAATTATTAAAGGGGTTAGGTATTATAAGGTTTAAGGGATGTAATATTAGTTAATATTTATTGGTTCTATGACTTATATATTTTATGGGTGATACGTGTTAAAGGGTTACATTAAGGGTCATTATGGATGGGGGTGATAAAAGTTAAATTGATTAGAGATTAGGGGTTATTTTTGAGGGATTGTAGTGGTTATGGTTTGTAGTGTTATGGAATAAGAGCTATAGAGGTTAAGGGTCATATCCAAACATATAAAAAACATTCCATTGAAATTTCTTATGAAACGTATGCCAAAAATCAACATGTACTAAATGAACTGATTTTCTAAGGCCCTCCTTTCCTTAGATGACATCTTAATCAAGAATTGTCTATGTTTAGATAAAAATAATGTTCTTGTACCACTCTAGATATTCCATTAGTAGATATTTAGTCAACTCTCCATCAAATTCAATAATCACTACTTCAACAACCAATGGTCAATTTGTAAATGCCTTGTCCTCTAATGACCTTCGAAGGATCTATTTAAATATGATGCTCATATAACTTAGCCAACTAGTTATCTCATCTCCTTTCGCTGATTAATGGCTAGTTGATTAGGATCAGATCATCAACTCGGGGAAAGGGTACATAAGCCATCACATGGGTCACGAGAATGCGGATCCTAAAGTATGCCATGGATTTGACCAAGGAATATGATTTTTCCTCAACTAGGGATTACCTTAACTCAATTGGATGCGCTTTCAATATTAGTAGGAGTATTCAACTCATTTATCACCCAAATCATTTTTTATCAATATAGATCCCTCTTTCACTTATTATATGCCCCCAAAATTTATCTTTAGTGATAGAAAACAACAATTCTAGGGGGGTTATAAATATTCCATACATTCTACACTTGATAAAAATTCTTTAATATGGAACACATGTTGTTCCCTAACCTTGGAATAGATAGTGAGATCATATTTATAACCAACCATCGTCTTTCCAATCAAATAATAGTGGAATGATCCATGGCCCTTTGAAATGTTTCACCAGTATTCATCAACTTGAATGACATTCAAACATAAGCATAAGTCCCCTCTAGGGTTGTGAAAGGTGTCTTAAGGTAATCCCTTAATTCATCTACCAAAACTTGATTATATCCTAATAAATCATCAAGCATAGACATAAATACTAAGCCCTTCACCTACTATGTAACATGTCCATATTTAGAAGTGGGTGATTATCCTTTAGGGATGCTTGTTTTGAGTCATGGAATTCAACACATAGCCATATTTCCCCATTCTTCTTCCAAACCCAACCTACAATATTGGCCACCCATTTTCGATATCTAATTGGTACTATACTCCCTATGTTGATTAACTTATACAACTTAATTTTAATGAATAGCTTTAATTTTGGATTTATCACCCTCAATTTATATCGAATAGGTGTTCTTCTTTCAATTTTATGGTGTTATCTATAATGTTCCTATTATATTCCTTTAGGTCACCATATGTTCATGAAAAATATCTTCAAATTCCTCGAAAATATTAACAAAATCAGCCACATCTAATTGGTTGGTACAATTTCTCCCTACACTAAAGAAATTGGGTTTTGTCCTCTATGTCAATGTTGACCTTTTTGGTTTCTTGGAATTTCCAGAGTGATTCCTATTCTCCTAGTTGTACCTTTCAAGTTTGTTCATATTTATTGAATAAAGACTCCAATGAGATTACACCTTTAGATAAAATGTTTTCTTGCAACTTTAGGATTACAAGCTGATCATATTGGTCCTTCCTTGAATATTCATTTTGAGGTTCAAGGATAGTGTTTTTTGGGATTTCTTTCTCAATTTCGTCAGCCACGTCCAATAATTTTTCAATGTGTTCATCAACCAATTTGTGTACTAATTTGAAAGAAATATAGGGTTTATGTTTTACATGATGAATTGGCGATGGAAACAAGTCGGTGTGCTAGTCAAATTTAAGTCTAGAAACTATGCCATATCATTAAGGCATGTGATCAGTCTATCCATGTCAAATTTCAATGCATATAGAAACAATTTTAAAAAATTTCAATGTTGGTCCCATTTGCAAGTCACTGTTTCCCATGTCTAGTCCTACTACAATGTATTTTCATTGTTCCTTTAAAAATTCATTCAAAAATACACATGTTCCCACATCTAGTACCGCAAGGGCATATTTTTGTTGTGTTGATTAAACAATGAAATAAAAAAGAAGGATTTTTCATCACAACCATGACACACATACATTAATGTATAATATACAATGTAGAACTTGAAATAAAAATGAAGAAAGGATGATGCAAACTTAAGTCAACCAATTTGTGTAATGATTTGAAAGAAATATAGGGTTTATGGTTTACATGATGAAATAATCATGAAAAAAAGTGGGTGTGTGAGTGAACTTTGAGTCCATAAACCCTCCCATATCGTTAAGGCATGTGATAGTCTATGCATGTAAAATTTTAGTGCATACACAAACAATTTGAAAACATTTCAATGTTGGCCACATTCGTAGGTCAATGTTGCCCATGTCTAGTCCTAGTACAATGTATTTTCATTGTTCCTTTTAAAATTCATTTGACAATACACACATTCCTGCATCTAGTACTGCAAGGACATATTTTATTGTGTTTATTAAATAATGAAAAAAAAATGAGGGATTTTTCATCACAACTATTACACGCATACATTAATTTATAATATACAATGTAGAACCTGAAATAAAAATGAAGAAAGGATGATGCAAACTTAACACTTGTGTCAACCAATTTGTGTACAAATTTTAAAAAATATAGGGTTTATGGTTTACATGATGAATTGGTCATGGAAACAAGTGGGTGTGTGAGTCAAATTTGAGTCCAAAAACCCTCCCATATCATTAAAGCATATGAATAGTCTATCCATGTAAAATTTCAGTGCATACAGAAACAATTTGAAAACATTTCAAGGTTGGCCCCATTCGCAGGTCATTGTTCCCCGTGTCTAGTCCTAGTACAATGTCTTTTCATTTTTCCTTTTAAAATTCATTCGACAGTACATACATTCCCACATATAGTACTACAAGAACACATTTTTATTGTTTTGATTAAACAATGAATGAAAAAAGGGATTTTTCATCACAACTATGAGAAACATACATTAATGTATAATATACAATGTAGAACCTGAAAGAAAATTGAAGAAAGGATGATGAAAAATTAAAACTTGTGTCAACCAATTTGTGTGCTAATTTGAAAGAAATATAGGGTTTATGGTTTACATGATGAATTGATGATGGAAACAAGTGCGTGTGAGTCAAATTTGAGTCCATAAACCCTCTCATATCGGTAAGGCATGTGAATAGTCTATCCATGTCAAATTTCAGTGCATACATAAATAGTTTGAATAAATTTCAATGTTGGCCCTATTCGTAGGTCATTGTTTCCCATGTCTAGTCCTAGTACAATGTATTTCCATTGTTCCTTTTAAAATTCATTCGACAGTACACACGTTCTTGCATCTAGTACTATAAGGACATATTTTTATTGCACTTAAAAAATGAAAGAAAAAAGAGGTATTTTTTATCACAACTATGACACACGTACATTAATGTATAATATACAGTGTAGAACCTGAAAGAAAAATGAAGAAAGACTAATGCAAACTTAAAACTTGTGTCAACCAATTTGTGTACTAATTTGAAATAAATATAGGGTTTATGGTTTACATGATGAATTGATGACGGAAAAAAGTGGTTGTGTGAGTCAAATTTTAGTGAAGAAACCCTCCCATATTGTACTTAAGGCATGCAAATAGTCTATCCATTTCAAATTTCAGTGCATACATAAACAATTTGAAAAAATTTCAACGTTGGCCCCATTTCCAAGTCACTGTTTCCCATGTGAATTACAAAGTACCATTTTTCATGACAACTATGACACACATACATTATTCATAAGTCACGGGCCAAAGTCACATGTTTTCAAATAGTTTCAATGAATATTCTATAAAAATGACAAACATGTTCATCGAAACTTCTTTGATGCAATACTATGAAAACAATGATGACATCTAGGATCATGATGGTATAACAATGAATGAGGTTCTCTTGGTTTCAAGAATAATTTATCCTCTACTAGAAAAGGCCAACCACGTGAAGGTGGAAGATCATATGGCCCCTCCCCTCCCCCTCACATCACTCTCAATTCCACAATACCCAATCTATAAAATAAAAAATAATTGAAAGCAACCTAGATGTAAGCTTCATGCAATATAGAAACTACAAAAAAAAATATTAATGAATGTAAATAAAATAATGTGTTTGTAAATGATATTTTTAGTTTACCAGTACTCTAGTATATTGAAGACTGTTTTCAAGTTTCGCATAATAATTAAACAACATGTAACATAGAATATAAAAATGTTGCATAAGATAAAATCATATGGTTTTTAAAACAAGTTTTTGGAAGTTTGTTGTGATGGTCTAATTTTGTTATAGAAAAAATCACATGAGCATCTGCGGCTCGCCGTGAGCGCCCAGGGTTCGCCGTGGGTGCCTAGGGTTCGATCTGTCAGAGTCAGCCATGGCTGCCCCAGGGGGTGGGGATTCGACCCCTCCCCCTCCGAGTTCAGAAGAGGATGCGTTCAGGAAACTGATTTCCAGCGGAGGCAAGCGCAAGGTCCCTTCTTCTATTCCAAAATTCATAAAAAAGCTAGATGAAATCCCAGAAATCGCCCTCCATGAGACACAATCGATCAAGATAGCTCTTTCTCTCTCTGAGAGAGGGATGGTAGGCCAATTTATGGTACTTTGGCCCTCAGCAAAAACCACCGACGCCTGGGTCCAAAGGAACTGGAAGCCCCACCTGAAGCAAGGAGTTACCTGCTACCCTTTGAGCAATGGTTTTTTTCTTTTCAAGTTTATAAACAAGGAAGATAAGGATCTCATTTTCAGAAATGGACCATATTTTATGGGAACCCAGGGGTTGTATCTGAACCGCTGGACCCCAGACTTTGATCCCATGGTGGAACTACCAAAGGAGGTACCTGTTTGGGTCAGGCTCCCCAACTTGCCGGTTCACAGTTGGAACTATGAAGCTCTGCAAAATATAGGGAACGGAATAGAGAAATTCATTGATAAGGCAGACAACAAGTCCATCTACAACTGCGCTAGGATATGTGTTGAAGTGGATCTTGAGGCAGGGCTTCCGGAGGCGGTGAAGCTTACTGTGGGCAACTGGTCACACTACCATAAACTCGATTATGAACACCTTCCCTTCAAGTGCAGAACCTGTCAAGAGCACAGACATTTCCAGAGGAATTGCCCAAAGAACCAAAGCCCAGAAAAGGAAGATGATGAGGGTTGGAAAAAGGTCAAGAAAAGTAAACCAGGTCCTAAATCCAAATATCCAAGGCCAGAGCAGGCGACCCTTCCTTCATCTTCCAAGCCTAACCATCAGAAGGTACCTCTGAAAGAAGGGGCTAACAAGCCAAAGGAAACCCTAAAAGAGCCATTCGTCATAGTCTCTCAGTCCCCGTCAGCCCCAGAAAATCTGATTCCGGTCAATGAAACCCCACCAGTAGATGAATCCATGAAGTCGGATGAGGAGCACAATCCTTTAGACTCTGAAACGGGCGCAGATACAGATGAGGGGGCCACGGAGACCAGCAGTTCTGTTGGAACCCCTGAGAAGGTCCCTAGAGGAAGGAAACCAGAGAGGAAAAAAACGGAGGAGAAATCTTACAGGGACATAACTGCAGGATTTCAGCATACCATCCCAGCTATGATAGAAACCAGATCTTCAAAAAAAGGCAAGGCTTCGAAAGGAGCCACCCCCCCCCCTCCGGTTCTTAATGCTCTTCATCTCCTGGAACTGCAGAGGGTTGGGAAGTAAACTAAAAGAAGAAGCTGTCAAAGATCTAGTCAGAATGACTTCCCCGGATGTACTTCTGATCCAGGAGACGAAGATGGAGGAGCCTGAGACCTTCCAGGCTAGTAATTTTTTTTGGAAAAAAGGAGCAGGTAGAGCCGCTAGCACCAGGGGAGCTTCAGGAGGTCTAGCCACCTTCTGGAACTCCTCAACGCTAGACCTGATCGAAGAACATAGCACCATCCACTGGTTGTTCACGAAGTTGCTGCACCGTGAATCGGGACATTAGGTTAGCCTCTTTAATATCTATGCTCCGGTTCTTTTATTGGAAAAAAAAGATTGTTGGGAATCCCTGAATAATTTCCTTGCTACTAACCATCATGAGAATCTCATTCTTGCCGAAGATTTGAATGTCACCCTAGCCCTCTCTGAAAAAAAAGGAGGAACACCAGTAAGAGATCCTGCATGGGAGTGGGTTGAAGACATTATGCTGGATTGGGATCTGGAGGATATCAAACCCAGCAAAGGAAATTTCACCTGGAACAACAAAAGAGTGGGGCCGAGGCACATTGCAGCCCGCTTAGACCGCTTCCTGGTTCACTCTTCCTTTTTAACCCTTGGAATTCTCGCCTCGTCTGAAATCCTACAAGCTTGCACCTCGGATCATAAGACCATCTCCCTTTCCCTGATCCCTAGAGAAAACCTGGGACCGATCCCCTTTCGCTTCAGCCCTTTATGGGTCTCCTCGGAAGGCTTCCTCGAGCTAGTTTCGGAGTCCTGGAAGAAGAGTGTCTCGGGATCACCTTTCTTCATTTGGGAAGAGAAACTGAGAAGGCTCAAAGTGGATCTCAAAAACTGGGCAAAGATCCTGCCCTCCCCTTTGCAGGAAAGGAAAAAAGCCCAATGGGCCCTAGAGATTCACCAACGTCATATGGAGTCTTCCCCGGTCACCCCAATGATGTTGAACGACGATTTGGAGCTGCAAAAGAAGCTTCACAAAGCTCTTAGAAGAGAGGAAAAGTGCTGGAAAGTAAATTCAAGAAGTCTCTAGCTCCCAACAGGAGACAAAAATACTTCTTTCTTCCACAAGCAGGCAGAATCCTAAAAATATCAGAACTCAATCAGAGAGATACAATCTCAGGGGAAAACCTTCAAAAACTTTGAGGAGATCAAACATGCAGCCTACTCCTTCTATAAAAATCCGTTTACTGAAGAGCTGGAGCCCCCTACTAGACCGGATCTCTATCCTCTCACGGTGGTCCCCAAGCTGATAAATGAAGAAGACAACCGTTGGTTGACAACCCCTATCACGACAGAGGAGATCAAAAAATCTCTCCAAGCTATGAACCCGGATAAAGCCCCTAGGCCTGATGGTTTCACAGCCAGGTTCTATATAACCTATTGGGATATCATCCAAAAATATCTAGTCAGAATGGTGAGGAAATCTCAGAACTGAAGAAAAATTGGAGGGAGCACCAACTCCTCCTTTCTAGATTTAATCCCAAAAGAGAAAGGTGCCCAAATATTTTCAAGATTCCGTCCTATTTTTCTTTGTAATACGGGGTACAAAATCATCACCAAAGTAATAGCAAACAGAATAAAAACAATTCTCCCTAGGATCATCCCGAAGAACCAGGGGGGCTTCATCCAGGGGAGACAAATCCAGGACAATATTATCCTTGTGAAAGAGGCTATCCACTCAAGATGTCAAAGGAAGGAGAAAGGAATGTTAGTCAAGCTGGATCTGGCAAATGCCTTTGACAGAGTCCGGCTGAATTTCCTCCTTGTTGTGATGCTCAAGATGGGATTCCACCCACATTTGGTTCGTTGGATTAGGGCCTGTATAGCGGGGCCGTGGATCACCCCCCTGGTGAATGGTAGACCGACCAATTTTTTCCAAGCCTCAATGGGACTTAGACAAGGCTACCCCCTGTCCCCCCTGCTCTATGCCATTCAAGCTTATGTGCTAAGTTTTCAGCTAAATAAGAGCATGCAGCAACGCACCTTAATTGGCCTCTCAATTTCTCCTAGAGTTGAGAGAATTAATCATGCTCAATTTTTCGATGATACACTCCTTCTGGGACAAGCCAACCTGTCCACTGCAAGAGCACTCAAGAAAGAACTGGATGACTACACCAAAATTTCAGGCAGCGAAATAAGTTTGAGAAAGAGTAAAATTTATGGTTGGAACTGCCCTCCTATAGAAATGATTGGTATTTCCAGGGTGCTGGAAATGGAAGGAACTTCAACGTGGGAGTACATTAATTATTTAGGAATCCCGCTAGTCAAAGCAACCCCCAGAAATAACCTGTGGCTGCCTTTGTTGGACAAGATGAAATCCAGGATCTTGGCCTGGGGAGCAACCTGGCTGAACAAAGCAGGGAAATTAATCCTTATAAACTCTGTTCTCACCTCTCTTCCTATCTACCATGCCTCCATTCTCCTTTCCCCGAGAGGATTTGTGAGAGACTTAGACAACATATTGAGAAAATTTCTTTGGGAAGGGGGAAGGAATGAGGGGAAAAAAATGCACCTTGTCGGCTGGGATAAGGTAAAATCCCCCAAGATGGAAGGTGGGCTACAAATAACAGATGTGGCCACTCAGAATCTGGCCATGGCAGGTAAGATACTCTAGAAGATGATAAGAGGTAAAACCACTTGGAGCTCCAAATCTCTAAGGATTAAATATTTATGGGGTCACAAAGAAAGGTGCCTTGAGTGCCCCCCCTTGACTAGAAAAGGCTCTCCCATCCTTTATCTCTTCCTTAAGGCTCTTGACTTGATTACCTCAAAGCTTTACTGGATCCCTGGGAATGGCAGAAAAATCAAGTTTTGGCAAGACTCTATTTTAGAACAGACCCCTTTAAGTTTTCTGGAAGGGATGGAAAACATCAAGATTTGGCTCCATTCTAATAGCAAAGTCACCCTGTGGGACCTGTCAGCTTGGAACTAGGGTGGCTCTTGGCTTAAGTGGGATTTGGGGGACTATCCACAGCACTTAGAAACTGAAGCTCGAACCCTCCTGGATGCCCTTCAAGGGTGCTCCCCCTCCTCGGCCAGGATGAAGGACAAAAGAGGTTAGGGCTATTCGTCTGGTAGTTACTCAGCCACAGCTGGTTATGCATCCCTGCAAGCAATCCCTTGGGTAGCCCCTGATCCCTCAGTGTGGAGAAATCTTTGGTTGCATCCCTCCCTTCCCAAACTCGATCTCTTCTGCTGGTCCCTTCTGCACAACAGTATCCTTTCCTGGGAAAACCTTTCAAAAAGAGGCTGGGAAGGGCCCTATCGATGCCCTCTATGTGCTTGTCATGCGGAAACCTCTGTCCACCTCTTTCTCCTCTGCCCCTTTGATCGGGAACTTTGTCTTCTCACTCTTGGCCATTTGATTGTGCCCCTCCCTTCTTCAATCACCTCTCTCTTTACATCCTGGGTCGATTTGGCTCCCTTCAATTTTACCAAAATGAATCTGCTAAAGCATTGTTGGATGTGGGTGCCGAAAGTAGTCTGCTGGAAACTATGGCTGGAGCGAAACAACAGTATCTTCAGGGATATAGCAGGGACGCCAGCCCAAAATGCACTCAAAGTGAAAGTGATTTTGGGAGATCTGGTAGCCTCAAATACTACTCTCACCAACGAAGTAACCCCGAATGAAGTTGAGAATGTTTGGTTCCACGAGCTTGATCCCTCCCTCCTGGCCAGAACCAAGCAAATTTCCAAACACTACTCCCCTTGGGAAATCAGGCTGGAGGAACAAGAGTTCTTAAAGTGGAGATCCTCTTTGGAGAAGCATATCCTATAGGTGGATGGGGCTTCGAAAGGGAATCTGGGTCCCCCTGGAAGTGGAGGGGTCCTACTTGACACCTCAGGGAAAATTGTGCTCAACTATTCCTGGGGGCTGGGTCTGAACACCAATAATATAGCTGAAATTTTAGCAATCTGGCAGGGGCTTGCTCAGGCTAGAAGGTTATCAATTACGAATCTGGCTGTCATAGGGGACTCTAGAATCTTTATCCATGCTCTCAATCAGAGGAAGGCTCCCAAAAACGTGGGCTTGGATCACTATTATAGGAAGGTTCTAATCCAGATGAAAGATTTCAAAGAACTGAAGTTCTACCACGTCCTCAGGCATCTTAATCAGCTGGCAGACCACGAAGTGAACAGAGGCACCTCTCTGGACAAGGGATTCATCAACGTAAATGGAGTTGAAAAGCATGAACCAATCCCTTAGAGCTTGGGGAGAAGGATCCGTCCGGAGAGCTCCTATCAGAAATTGGAAATGTCTGAAAATTGCTAGAAAGGAATCCAATGTGCAGGAGCAAAGTAACATATGCTGAAACAGTGTTGTATCATATGCTGAAACACAGTGCGGTAATGTATGCTAAAACACAGTGCTGGAACAAATGCTGAAACACAGTGCTGGAACAGATGCTGAAACTCAGTGATGGAACAGATGCTGAAACACAGTGCTGGAACTTATGCTGAAACAGAGCTGGAACTTATGCTGAAACACAGTGTTGTAAGAGCTGAAACGCAGTGCTGTTACATATGCTGAAACACAGTGCTGTAACTTATGCTGAAACACAGTGCTGGAACAGATGTTGAAACACAATGCTGGAACAAATGCTGAAAATCAGTGCTGAAACACAGTGCTGGAAATTATGTTGAAATAGAGATGGAACTTATGCTGAAACACAGTGCTGTAACAGCTGACACACAGTGTTGTTACATATGCTGAAACACAGTGCTGGAACAGATGCTGAAACACAGTGCTGGAAATTATGCTGAAACAACGCTGGAACTTATGCTGAAACAGTGTTGCATCATATGTCGAATATCAGTTGGAACATATACTGAAACAGTGCTGGACCATATGCTGAAACACCATTGTAACGATTGCCGAAACAGTGCTGAGTCATATGCTGAAACAGTGCTGAGACTTATGTTGAAACAGTGATTGGAGATTCGGCAATTAATTTTAATCCAGCTCTTTTAGAATACGTACAGGAACTAGTTCAGCACACAAGTCTACAGTTTTAGAAGTAGAATGGTTCAGAAAGATAGGCCCGAAGAAATTTGAGGACATTTTGTATTTTGATCTGTGACTAGTCCACCCCATTAATATATACTATAACTGTTTCTGTAAAAAAAAAAATGTTGCATAAAACTTAAAAACATGTAATTAACCCATGACATAAGTAAATTATTTTAAGAAAATAATTAATACAAATTAAAATATATAGTCATGTACTTGATCCAACTCAACATTTGTATAATCCTTATTTTGTATCTTCTTCTTCATCGAAGTCGACATATGTATCATCATCCGGTGTTGGATTACTGAGAAGAGGGGGGGTGTGGGGGTGAATCAATAATAGAGAAATTTAATCCTTTTTAACCACAAAATGCAAGTTTTATATCAATATAGCATTATCATCCAACAGTTGTAGAGTAAATAAAAAATGAACAAATGAGAAATCATACACATAGACAGTACACTAGTGTTTTTACGTGGAACCCAAAGAGGGTTAAAATCAAGGAATTCTTTTTCTTATATGTCTTGAAGAATTACATTCACTGGAAGCACTAACTTCCTTTGTTTTCCAGCTGCAACTGGAAGGAGGCTCCAACCCTCTAGTTTCTTAGGCTAAAATCTGAGGGAAGATCCAACTCCCCAATTCTCTGGCTACAACCAAAAGGAGGCTACAACCCTTTATGTTCTACGGCTACAACCACTTGTCCTTTCCCCATCCAACCACCCTGAAATATAAGTAGAATGATGGAACCACTGTCACACTATCACTATGAGATATATTGTTGTAAACCTATACCAATCAACTTGCACCAAAAAACCTATAACAACCTGTACCAATAACTTGTGCCAACATGTACCATACATCAACCTGTACCTCAACCTATACCATAAACAAATGAATCAACCATGCAACAAACTGGTACAAATAACCTGTCACAATAACCTATTCAAACAACCTATCACAACAATATGTCTCATCAATCTTATCAACCGAATCAGATCTACTCACCAAAATCAATCACCAAGACAACCTTCAACCATATGCATAATATCACCAAGATCTACATCAACCAAGCATAACACAACAAATCATAATCATCACCAATATCAATATGTGCTTCTAGTAATATACCAAGACAAGTATGCTACATCATGCATAAACCATGTGTCAACAATACTACTAGCAAGTTCCTCCAACCATGTACCAAGTATGTACCAATTACGCATCAAATACTATCAATCCTCCAATATCAATATAGGTTTGACATATCCATCCTTTCCCCTTCCTTCCACCCAATAATATATGAGAGATAATAAAACTTTACATTAAATCATCACCATCAACCAACCATCACATAGAGCCTGATAATGCTTCATGAGACTTCTTCAAATTTTGTAATTATTCAATTCTTGGAATACTCTTATCCTGTAGATAATATTACTCAATGTATTCTCTGAAACGCCTCCAAGTTTCACTCCTTGAATCCTCCCCAAAAAGAAGTTATAGAAAGAATGGTAGACTTTATTCAATTCAGGTTTATTCAGGAGAGAGAACTTGTACAGAATGCCCCACACTCAATATTTAACATCGTATTATGAAACTCACACAAATGAAACTACATCCTGTAATATTTCCAATGAAATTTGTCCCACTTCATTTGGATTCTATATGAAGAAGTTATGACGGGTTTACCTGGAACACCTGTTTATTAACTAGCTTCAGGACTAGTCAAAAACTCAATCTTCCACAGAGTGTATCTCCACAATTATAGCGAATAAAGAGCTTAAAATTTTACCACAGGTACCTTGATATATATCCTAAATACCATAGAAATTTCACCATCTGAATTGTTCTAGAAGAAAATTTATAGCAAAAATGGTAAGATGACCTATAAATAACATACCTTAGAACACATCACCAAAAGGCTTAATCCTCCCTTGAAATATGGCCTTCTTTACTTTAGATTTCCTTTGAAATTCGACTTGTGTATCAAATGAATGTATAATGATATTTATTTATACCATTTATCTCACTTCCTTTTAACATCAAGGCCGGCCTAACACTTTCTTATTTTGTAATTATTTTCTGTAATTATCTTCAGGGCTTACATTTACTTCCTTCTTCAATTCACTTTGTCATATTAAAAAATTCATTTCTCCTAACCATGAGGATCCACATGACATGCCACCTACCACCAAAAACAACATGATGTATACTATCCATCTATGGGTTTTGTTTCTGCATGTACATTGTCCTTCATGTCCAAATACCTTCATCAATCTTGCGGTCCAAAACCAATGACTAGGGTTGACATCAATGACAACAACCAGTCTTCCAACAATATCCCCCTTTGTCATTGATGGAAACACACACGCTCCCCATATCATCATGATCGCAATTTCTCTCCCCCTGAGTTTAATGAAAAAAGGTAACTCTCTTATTTGGGGCTGCTCCCCCTGAACATGTGGCACTCAATAATAATTCATCGTTATTTTTGGTCTTTGGGACTTTTTCTTCCTTGGAATCCTTTCGTGTGGCTTCTATATTATCTTTCTTCTTCATGTCTAGGATGTATATGTCATCCAGTTTCTTGTTGCAGTTGCAATGAATCTTCCTGAGTTATTTTCTCTAATTTTACATTTTTGGGAGTCAAACGTAAGAGTGTATCCTTGATCACATATTTTTCTGACACTAAGGAGATTGTGCTTCATATCTTCAACCGATAGGAATTTTCATGCTTTTACATTTTCACTTCCAATATTTACAATTCCTTTTCCAAGTATTTTGGTAGATGAGTCATCTCCAAATGCAACATTTCCATCCTTTTTCTTCAAGTTGACAAATTTGCTTTGATCTCCGATCATATGAGATGAGAACTCACTGTGTATGAACCATTCATCTTCTTCTTTTCATTCTTTAGTGACCAATGTTATTCGACAATTTTCATTGTGTGGAATTTCTTTCCTTTTCCATGTTGTAGTTGGTATACAGACATTTGGCATACGATTATGTTCCTTCATCTCTCTGCAATCTCCTGCTTTGTGACCAACATTATTTCACTTGTAACATAAAATATTTTGATCCATTAATGGGTCAAATGGATTATAATTTATGTTGATAGGTCTACGAACATTTCCATATCTACTATTTTCACCATTCATATAGATTGCATAGTTATTCCTTTCATTGATTCTACAATTGATTGCCTTGTGTAAAAAATTTCCACAAGTATAAAAATGTCCAAGAAAGAAATTTTGATACGTGGGAGTAAGTGATATTCTTTTTGGTGTGGTCCATTTGGGCTCATGATCTATTCTTCTATAGTTTCCTTTATAATGATTTATTTCATACTTTATGGGAGATGATCTTCCTGATGTCTCATTCCTTCTGAATTCTAGTCTTCTATCTGGTTGGTCAACTTGTTCTGGAGTGTTGGTTTCATCATTTTCAACTTCCTTCTCTTGTTTTGTTGTCTTCAAATTGTCATTGTATCATATTCTTGTCTTGTCGTTTGGAGATATTTGAATGCTAAGGATCTCATCTAATTTTTCATTGCTTTTCTCAAACTTATTCAACTTTTCTATTGTCAATAGTAGCTCCCCTTTTGTGTGATCCAATTCTTCTTTCAATTTCTTATAATCTTTCAATTATTCCTTCAAGCTATTAATGGTATTTTCAATCTTGTAATTCTCTTCTTCACAACTACTCAATTCACCTTTTAGTATTATGTTTGTGTTTCTAAGCTTGTTATTTTCAGTTTAAACATGCTTTAATGTTTCAATATTCTCATCTTGTTGTTCACTCTCTGCATTGTCTTTGTATCACCAAAAGGAATCAAGGTTAGTTTCTTCATATGAATCTTCTTCACAAATTATTTCTTCTTCTTTAGAATTATTTTGATCATCATCCTAGGTTTCTTGGGTTATGAAGAGGGCTTCTCCTCCATCATTATATTCTTCATCACTCTCATCTGAGGAGATGTCATCATCCTTGGAGTAGAAGATCTTTTTATTGTTGAGACTTCTCTTTCTATAGTAGAAGTTTTCAACAATATGTCTTATTCTACCATAGTTAAAGCATTTGAGAGGAGACTTACCTTTGTATCTTCCATTTCCCTTTTGGAACCTTCTTACGAAATTTGTTATTTCTTCATCAAGGTTGTTATCCTTTTATTTTTTCTTCTTTATGGATTTAAAGGCTGCTTCATTGTTTGGCTGGTCACTTTCCATACCTATTCTCATTTCATATGCTATAAGAGACCCATGTAATTCATCCATTGTCATTTTGGTCCCTAGTTTCTTCAATGGTTGAGATCTTAGCATCATACTTCAAGAGAAGTGATCTTAACAATTTTTGTACAACCAAGGATTCATCAATCTCTTCACCTAATAGATACTCTTGATTTTGTCCCATACCTCTTTAGCAGTGCCGCATCCCATCACTTTTAAAGCAATGGTTGGTGCCAATGCTGCTAGAATAACATGTCTGGCTTTTGAATTACAACTCATAAGCTTCTTCTCATTTGGATCAGTTGGAGCATTATTTGGGATTACATAGCCATTTACAACTGAGTACCAAATGTTTACTCCCAAATCCGTTAGGTAAGTTTTCACTCTATCACTCCAGTATGCATAATTTGTTCCATCAAATTTTTGAATCACATTTGAAATGTGATGATGGTCATCCATCTCTGCTCAAGATTTTCCTTCTAGTGGTTAAATTGTTCTGAAGGCAACCTGCTATGATACCAATTGTTGATACTGAGAGGGGGGTGAATCAATAGCAAGTAAAATTTAAAAACCTTTTCAACTTATACTTAGACTGTTCAATTATATCCAATGAGAAATGAACAATACTATAAGAGTTACACTAATACACCACAATACACCATGCAAAATATATGAAAAATGACCAATAGTTATTGTTCAAGGGAAGTAATGACTTCCAAAGGTAGATACAGCTTCCAAATTTAAAGGGAGGGATAAACTTCCAAGAGGAAGATGCAATACTCCAATATCAAGAGAGGGTTGACCTCTCCATCCTTGCTCCTTCCTTCCACCTAAGAATATATGAGAGATAATAAAACTTTACATTAAATCATCACCATCAACCAACCATCACATAAAGCCTGATAATCCTTCCTGAGACTTCTTCAACTTATGTAATTATTCAATTTTTCATCACAACTATGACACACACACATTAATGTATAATATACAATGTAGAACCTGAAAGAAAAATGAAGAAAGACTAATGCAAACTTAAAAATTGTGTCAACCAATTTGTGTACTAATTTGAAATAAATATAGGGTTTATGGTTTACATGATGAATTGATGATGGAAAAAAGTGGTTGTGTGAGTCAAATTTTAGTCAATAAACCCTCCCATATTGTACTTAAGGCATGCAAATAGTCTATCCATTTCAAATTTTAGTACATACATCAACAATTTGAAAAACATTTAACACTGGCCCCATTCGCAAGTCACTGTTTCCCATGTGAATTACAAAGTACCATTTTTCATGACAACTATGACACACATACATTATTCATAAGTCACGGGCCAAAGTCCCATGTTTTCAAATAGTTTCAATGAATATTCTATAGAAATGACAAACATGTTCATCGAAACTTCATTGATGCAATACTATGAAAACAATGATGACATCTATGATAATGATGGTATAAAAATGAATGAGGTTCTCTTGGTTTCAAGAATAATTTATCCTCTACTAGAATAGGCCAACCACGTGAAGGTGGAATCTCATATGGCCCCTCCCCTCCCACTCACATCACTCTCAATTCCACAATACCCAATCTATAAAATAAAAAATAATTGAAAGCAACCTAGATGTAAGCTTCATGCAATATAGAAACTACAAAAAAAAATATTAATGAATGTAAATAAAATTATGTGTTTGTAAATGATAATTTTAGTTTACCACGTACTCTAGAATATTGACGACTATTTTCAGGTTTCACATAATAATTAAACAACATGTAACATAGAATATAAAAATGTGGCATAAAACTTAAAAACATGTAATTAACCCATGACATAAGTAAATTATTTTAAGGAAATAATTAATACAAATTAAAATATATAGTCACGTACTTGATCCAACTCAACATTTGTATAATCCTTATTCTGTATCTTGTTCTTCATCGAAGTCGACATATGTATCATCATCCGATGTTGGATTACTGAAAAGAGGGGGGGGGGTGTGGGGGTGAATCAATAATAGAGAAATTTAATTATTTTTAACCACAAAATGCAAGTTTTATATCAATGTAGCATTATCATCCAATAGTTGCAGAGTAAATAAAAAATGAACAAATGAGAAATCATACACATAGATAGTACACTAGTGTTTTTACATGGAAACCCAAAGAGGGTTAAAATCAAGGAATTATTTTTCTTATATGTCATTAAGCATTACATTCATTGGAAGCACTAACTTCCTTTGTTTTCCAGCTGCAACTAGAAGGAGGCTCCAACCCCCTAGTTTCTCAAGATAAAATCTGAGGGAAGATCCAGCCCCCCAATTCTCTGGCTACAACCAGAAGGAGGCTACAACCCTTTATGTTCTATGGCTACAACCAGAAGGTGTCTACAACCACTTGTCCTTTCCCCATCCAACCACCCTGAAATATAAGTAGAATGATGGAACCACTATCACACTATCACTATGAGATATATTTTTGTAAACCTATACCAATCAACTTGCACAAAAAAACCTATAACAACCTGTACCAATAACCTGTGCCAACATGTACCATACATCAACCTGTACCTCAACCTATACCATAAACAAATGCATCAACCATGCACCAAACCGGTACAAATAACCTATCACAATAACCTATTCAAACAACGTATCACAACAATATGTCTCATCAATCTTATCAACTGAATCAGATCTACTCACCAAAATCAATCACCAAGACAAATCTCAACCCTATGCATAATATCACCAAGATATGCATCAACCAAGCATAACACAACAACTCATAATCATCACCAATATCAATATGTGCTTCTAGTAATATACCAAGACAAGTATGCTACATCATGCATAAACCATGTGTCAACAATACTACTAGCAAGTTCCTCCAACCATGTACCAAGTATGTACCAATCATGCATCAAATACTATCAATCCTCCAATATAAATATAGGCTTGAAATATCCATCCTTTCCCCTTCCTTCCACCCTAGAATATATGAGAGATAATAAAACTTTACATTAAATCATCACCATCAACCAACCATCACATAGAGCCTGATAATGCTTCCTGAGACTTCTTCAACTTCTGTAATTATTCAATTCTTGGAATACTCTTATCTTGTAGATAATATTACTCAATGTATTTTCTGAAACGCCTCCAAGTTTCACTCCTTGAATCCTCCCCAAAAAGAAGTTATAGAAAGAATGGTAGACTTTATTCAATTCAGGTTTATTCAAGAGAGAGAACTGGTACAAAATGCCCCGCACTCAATATTTAACATCATATTATGAAACTCACACAAATGAAACTACATCCCGTAATATTTCCAAATAAATTTGTCCCACTTCATTTGGATTCTCTATGAAGAAGTTATGACGAGTTTACCCGGAACAGTTGTTTATTGACTAGCTTTAGGACTGGTCAAAAACCCAATATTCCACAGAGTGTATCTCCATAATTATAG